>CM038703.1:27918774-28253378 GCA_021613375.1 Megaleporinus macrocephalus
ATACTCTCCTTAATAATCTCCTTAATACTCTCCTTAATACTCTCCTTAATACTCTCCTCAATACTCTCCTTAATAATCTTCTTAATACTCTCCTTAATAATCTCCTTAATAATCTCCTTAATACTCTCATTAATACTCTCCTTAATACTCTCCTTAATAATCTCCTCAATACTCTCCTTAATAATCTCCTTAATAATCTCCTTTATACTCTCCTTAATACTCTCCTTAATAATCTCCTTAATACTCTCCTTTATACTCTCCTTAATAATCTCCTTAATACCCTCCTTAATACTCTCCTCAATACTCTCCTCAATACTCTCCTTTATACTTTCCTTTATATTCTCCTTTATACTCTCCTTAATACTCTCCTTAATACTCTCCTTAATACTCTCCTTAATACTCTCCTCAATACTCTCCTTAATAATCTCCTTAATACTCTCCTTAATAATCTCCTTAATACTCTCATCAATACTCTCCTTTATACTCTCCTTAATACTCTCCTTAATAATCTCCTTAATACTCTCCTCAATACTCTCCTTAATACTCTCCTTAATACTCTCCTTAATACTCTCCTTAATAATCTCCTTAATACTCTCCTTAATAATCTCCTTAATACTCTCATTAATACTCTCCTTTATACTCTCCTTAATACTCTCCTTAATAATCTCCCTAATACTCTGCTTAATACTCTCCTTAATACTCTCCTCAATACTCTCCTTTATACTTTCCTTTATACTCTCCTTTATACTCTCCTTAATAATCTCCTTAATACTCTCCTTAATACTCTCCTCAATACTCTCCTTTATACTTTCCTTTATACTCTCCTTTATACTCTCCTTAATACTCTCCTTAATACTCTCCTTAATACTCTCCTTAATACTCCTCAATACTCTCCTTAATAATCTCCTTAATACTCTCCTTATAATCTCCTTATACTCTCATCAATACTCTCCTTTATACTCTCCTTAATACTCTCCTTAATAATCTCCTTAATACTCTCCTCAATACTCTCCTTAATACTCTCCTTAATACTCTCCTTAATAATCTCCTTAATACTCTCCTTAATAATCTCCTTAATACTCTCCTTAATAATCTCCTTAATACTCTCATTAATACTCTCCTTTATACTCTCCTTAATACTCTCCTTAATAATCTCCCTAATACTCTGCTTAATACTCTCCTTAATACTCTCCTCAATACTCTCCTTTATACTTTCCTTTATACTCTCCTTTATACTCTCCTTAATAATCTCCTTAATACTCTCCTTAATACTCTCCTTAATACTCTCCTTTATACTCTCCTTAATACTCTCCTTAATAATCTCCTTAATAATCTCCTTAATATTCTCCTCAATACTCTCCTTAATACTCTCCTTAATACTCTCCTTAATAATCTCCTTAATACTCTCCTTTATACTCTCCTTTATACTCTCCTTTATACTCTCCTTAATTCTCTCCTTAATACTCTCCTTAATAATCTCCTTTATACTCTCCTTAATACTCTCCTTAATACTCTCCTTAATACTCTCCTTAATACTCTGCTTAATACTCTCCTTAATAATCTCCTTTATACTCTCCTTAATACTCTCCTTAATACTCTCCTCAATACTCTTCTTTATACTCTCCTTAATCCTCTCCTTAATCCTCTCCTTAATACTCTCCTTAATACTCTCCTTAATACTCTCCTTTATACTCTCCTTAATACTCTGCTTTATACTCTCCTTTATACTCTCCTTAATAATCTCCTTAATACTCTCCTTAATACTCTCCTCAATACTCTCCTTAATAATCTCCTTAATACTCTGCTTAATAATCTCCTTAATACTCTCCTTAATAATCTCCTTAATACTCTCGTTAATACTCTCCTTTATACTCTCCTTAATACTCTCTTTAATAATCTCCTTAATACTCTCCTCAATACTCTCCTTAATACTCTCCTTAATACTCTCCTCAATACTCTCCTTAATACTCTCTTTAATAATCTCCTTAATACTCTCCTCAATACTCTCCTTAATACTCTCCTTAATACTCTCGTTAATACTCTCCTTTATACTCTCCTTTAATACTCTCTTTAATAATCTCCTTAATACTCTCCTTAATAATCTCCTTAATACTCTCGTTAATACTCTCCTTTATACTCTCCTTAATACTCTCTTTAATAATCTCCTTAATACTCTCCTTAATACTCTCCTTAATAATCTCCTTAATACTCTCATTAATACTCTCCTTTATACTCTCCTTAATAATCTCCTTAATACTCTCCTTAATACTCTCCTCAATACTCTCCTCAATACTCTCCTTAATACTCTCCTTTATACTCTCCTTTATACTCTCCTTAATAATCTCCTTAATACTCTCCTTAGTACTCTCCTCAATACTCTCCTTAATAATCTCCTTAATACTCTCCTCAATACTCTCCTTAATACTCTCCTTAATACTCTCCTTAATAATCTCCTTAATAATCTCCTTAATACTCTCATTAATACTCTCCTTAATACTCTCCTTAATAATCTCCTTAATACTCTCCTCAATACTCTCCTTAATACTCTCCTCAATACTCTCCTCAATAATCTCCTTAATACTCTCCTTAATAATCTCCTTAATAGTCTCATTAATACTCTCCTTTATACTCTCCTTAATAATCTCCTTAATACTCTCCTTAATACTCTCCTTAATAATCTCCTTAATAATCTCCTTAATACTCTCATTAATACTCTCCTTAATACTCTCCTTAATACTCTCCTTAATAATCTCCTTAATACTCTCCTCAATACTCTCCTTAATACTCTCCTCAATACTCTCCTCAATAATCTCCTTAATACTCTCCTTAATAATCTCCTTAATACTCTCATTAATACTCTCCTTTATACTCTCCTTAATAATCTCCTTAATACTCTCCTTAATACTCTCCTCAATACTCTCCTCAATACTCTCCTTTATACTTTCCTTTATACTCTCCTTAATACTCTCCTTTATACTCTCCTTTATACTCTCCTTAATAATCTCCTTAATAATCTCCTTAATACTCTCCTTAATACTCTCCTCAATACTCTCCTCAATACTCTCCTTTATACTTTCCTTTATACTCTCCTTAACACTCTCCTTTATACTCTCCTTTATACTCTCCTTAATAATCTCCTTAATACTCTCTTTAATAATCTCCTTAATACTCTCCTCAATACTCTCCTTAATACTCTCCTCAATACTCTCCTCAATAATCTCCTTAATACTCTCCTTAATAATCTCCTTAATACTCTCATTAATACTCTCCTTTATACTCTCCTTAATACTCTCCTTAATACTCTCCTCAATACTCTCCTCAATACTCTCCTTAATACTCTCCTTTATACTCTCCTTTATACTCTCCTTAATAATCTCCTTAATACTCTCCTTAGTACTCTCCTCAATACTCTCCTTAATAATCTCCTTAATACTCTCCTCAATACTCTCCTTAATACTCTCCTTAATACTCTCCTTAATAATCTCCTTAATAATCTCCTTAATACTCTCATTAATACTCTCCTTAATACTCTCCTTAATAATCTCCTTAATACTCTCCTCAATACTCTCCTTAATACTCTCCTCAATACTCTCCTTTATACTCTCCTTAATAATCTCCTTAATATTCTCCTTATACTCTTCTTAATAATCTCCTTAATACTCTCCTTAATACTCTCCTCAATACTCTCCTCAATACTCTCCTTTATACTTTCCTTTATACTCTCCTTAATACTCTCCTTTATACTCTCCTTTATACTCTCCTTAATAATCTCCTTAATACTCTCCTTAATACTCTCCTTTGTACTCTCCTCAATACTCTCCTTAATAATCTCCTTAATACTCTCCTTAATAATCTCCTTAATAATCTCCTTAATACTCTCCTCAATACTCTCCTTAATACTCTCCTCAATACTCTCCTCAATAATCTCCTTAATACTCTCCTTAATACTCTCCTTAATACTCTCCTCAATACTCTCCTTAATAATCTCCTTAATACTCTGCTTAATAATCTCCTTAATACTCTCCTTAATAATCTCCTTAATACTCTCGTTAATACTCTCCTTTATACTCTCCTTAATACTCTCTTTAATAATCTCCTTAATACTCTCCTCAATACTCTCCTTAATACTCTCCTTAATACTCTCCTCAATACTCTCCTTAATACTCTCTTTAATAATCTCCTTAATACTCTCCTCAATACTCTCCTTAATACTCTCCTTAATACTCTCGTTAATACTCTCCTTTATACTCTCCTTAATACTCTCTTTAATAATCTCCTTAATACTCTCCTTAATAATCTCCTTAATACTCTCGTTAATTCTCTCCTTTATACTCTCCTTAATACTCTCTTTAATAATCTCCTTAATACTCTCCTTAATACTCTCCTTAATAATCTCCTTAATACTCTCATTAATACTCTCCTTTATACTCTCCTTAATAATCTCCTTAATACTCTCCTTAATACTCTCCTCAATACTCTCCTCAATACTCTCCTTAATACTCTCCTTAATACTCTCCTTTATACTCTCCTTAATAATCTCCTTAATACTCTCATTAATACTCTCCTTAATACTCTCCTTAATAATCTCCTTAATACTCTCCTCAATACTCTCCTTAATACTCTCCTCAATACTCTCCTTAATAATCTCCTTAATACTCTCATTAATACTCTCCTTTATACTCTCCTTAATAATCTCCTTAATACTCTCCTTAATACTCTCCTCAATACTCTCCTCAATACTCTCCTTTATACTTTCCTTTATACTCTCCTTAATACTCTCCTTATACTCTCCTTTATACTCTCCTTAATAATCTCCTTAATACTCTCCTTAATACTCTCCTTAGTACTCTCCTCAATACTCTCCTTAATAATCTCCTTAATACTCTCCTTAATAATCTCCTTAATAATCTCCTTAATACTCTCCTCAATACTCTCCTTAATACTCTCCTCAATACTCTCCTCAATAATCTCCTTAATACTCTCCTTAATACTCTCCTTAATACTCTCCTCAATACTCTCCTTAATAATCTCCTTAATACTCTGCTTAATAATCTCCTTAATACTCTCTTAATAATCTCCTTAATACTCTCGTTAATACTCTCCTTTATACTCTCCTAATACTCTCTTTAATAATCTCCTTAACTACTCTCCTCAATACTCTCCTTAATACTCTCCTAATACTCTCCTCAATACTCTCCTTAATACTCTCTTTAATAATCTCCTTAATACTCTCCTCAATACTCTCCTTAATACTCTCCTTAATACTCTCGTTAATACTCTCCTTTTATACTCTCCTTAATACTCTCTTTAATAATCTCCTTAATACTCTCCATTAATAATCTCCTTAATACTCTCGTTAATTCTCTCCTTTATACTCTCCTTAATACTCTCTTTAATAATCTCCTTAATACTCTCCTTAATACTCTCCTTAATAATCTCCTTAATACTCTCATTAATACTCTCCTTTATACTTCTCCTTAATACTCCTCTTAATACTCCTCCTCAATACTCTCCTCAATACTCTCCTTAATACTCACTGTTATACTCTCCTTTATACTCTCCTTAATAATCTCCTTAAATACTCTCCTTAGTACTCTCCTCAATACTCTCCTTAATAAGTCTCCTTAATACTCTCCTCAATACTCTCCTTAATACTCTCCTTAATACTCTCCTTAATAATCTCCTTAATAATCTCCTTAATACTCTCATTAATACTCTCCTTAATACTCTCCTTAATAATCTCCTTAATACTCTCCTCAATACTCTCCTTAATACTCTCCTCAATACTCTCCTCAATAATCTCCTTAATACTCTCCTTAATAATCTCCTTAATACTCTCATTAATACTCTCCTTTATACTCTCCTTAATAATCTCCTTAATACTCTCCTTAATACTCTCCTTAATAATCTCCTTAATAATCTCCTTAATACTCTCATTAATACTCTCCTTAATACTCTCCTTAATAATCTCCTTAATACTCTCCTCAATACTCTCCTTAATACTCTCCTCAATACTCTCCTCAATAATCTCCCTTAATACTCTCCTTAATAATCTCCTAATACTCTCATTAATACTCTCCTTTATACTCTCCTTAATAATCTCCTTAATACTCTCCTTAATACTCTCCTCAATACTCTCCTCAATACTCTCCTTTATACTTTCCTTTATACTCTCCTTAATACTCTCCTTTATACTCTCCTTTATACTCCTCCTTAATAATCTCCTTAATATCTCCTTAATACTCTCCTTAATACTCTCCTCAATACTCTCCTCAATACTCTCCTTTATACTTTCCTTTATACTCTCCTTAACACTCTCCTTTATACTCTCCTTTATACTCTCCTTAATAATCTCCTTAATACTCTCTTTAATAATCTCCTTAATACTCTCCTCAATACTCTCCTTAATACTCTCCTCAATACTCTCCTCAATAATCTCCTTAATACTCTCCTTAATAATCTCCTTAATACTCTCATTAATACTCTCCTTTATACTCTCCTTAATAATCTCCTTAATACTCTCCTTAATACTCTCCTCAATACTCTCCTCAATACTCTCCTTAATACTCTCCTTTATACTCTCCTTTATACTCTCCTTAATAATCTCCTTAATACTCTCCTTAGTACTCTCCTCAATCTCTCCTTAATAATCTCCTTAATACTCTCCTCAATACTCTCCTTAATACTCTCCTTAATATCTCTCCTTAATAATCTCCTTAATACTCTCATTAATACTCTCCTTAATACTCTCCTTAATAATCTCCTTAATACTCTCCTCAATACTCCTCCTTAATACTCTCCTCAATACTCTCCTTAATAATCTCCTTAATACTCTCATTAATACTCTCCTTTATACTCTCCTTAATAATCTCCTTAATACTCTCCTTAATACTCTCCTCAATACTCTCCTCAATACTCTCCTTTATACTTTCCTTTATACTCTCCTTAATACTCTCCTTTATACTCTCCTTTATACTCTCCTTAATAATCTCCTTAATACTCTCCTTAATACTCTCCTTTTTACTCTCCTCAATACTCTCCTTAATAATCTCCTTAATACTCTCCTTAATAATCTCCTTAATAATCTCCTTAATACTCTCCTCAATACTCTCCTTAATACTCTCCTCAATACTCTCCTCAATAATCTCCTTAATACTCTCCTTAATACTCTCATTAATACTCTCCTTTATACTCTCCTTAATACTCTCCTCAATACTCTCCTCAATACTCTCCTTTATACTTTCCTTTATACTCTCCTTTATACTCTCCTTAATACTCTCCTCAATACTCTCCTTAATACTCTCCTTTATACTCTCCTTAATAATCTCCTTAATACTCTCCTTAATACTCTCCTTAATACTCTCCTTAATACTCTCCTCAATACTCTCCTCAATACTCTCCTTTATACTTTCCTTTATACTCTCCTTTATACTCTCCTTAATACTCTCCTTAATTCTCTCATTAATACTCTCCTTTATACTCTCCTTTATACTCTCCTTAATACTCTCCTTAATACTCTCCTTAATACTCTCCTTAATAATCTCCTTAATACTCTCCTCAATACTCTCCTCAATACTCTCCTCAATACTCTCCTTAATACTCTCCTTAATACTCTCCTTTATAATCTCCTTAATACTCTCCTTTACACTCTCCTTAATAATCTCCTTTATACTCTCCTTTATACTCTCCTTTATACTCTCCTTAATACTCTCCTTTATACTTTCCTTTATACTCTCCTCAATACTCTCCTCAATACTCTCCTTTATACTTTCCTTTATACTCTCCTTAATACTCTCCTTTATACTCTCCTTTATACTCTCCTTAATAATCTCCTTAATACTCTCCTTAATACTCTCCTTAGTACTCGTCCTCAATACTCTCCTTAATAATCTCCTTAATACTCTCCTTAATAATCTCCTTAATATCTTCCTTAATACTCTCCTCATTACTCTCCTTAATACTCTCCTCAATACTCTCCTCAATAATCTCCTTAATACTCTCCTTAATATATCTCTTAATACTCTCATTAATACTCTCCTTTATACTCTCCTTAATAATCTCCTTAATACTCTCCTTAATACTCTCCTCAATACTCTCCTCAATACTCTCCTTTATACTTTCCTTTATACTCTCCTTTATACTCTCCTTAATACTCTCCTCAATACTCTCCTTAATACTCTCCTTTATACTCTCCTTAATAATCTCCTTAATACTCTCCTTAATACTCTCCTTAATAATCTCCTTAATACTCTCCTTAATACTCTCCTCAATACTCTCCTCAATACTCTCCTTTATACTTTCCTTTATACTCTCCTTTATACTCTCCTTAATACTCTCCTTAATTCTCTCATTAATACTCTCCTTATAACTCTCCTTCATACTCTCCTTAATACTCTCCTTAATACTCTCCTTAATACTCTCCTTAATAATCTCCTTAATACTCTCCTCAATACTCTCCTCAATACTCTCCTCAATACTCTCCTTAATACTCTCCTCAATACTCTCCTTAATACTCTCCTTAATACTCTCCTTTATAATCTCCTTAATACTCTCCTTTACACTCTCCTTAATAATCTCCTTTATACTCTCCTTTATACTCTCCTTTATACTCTCCTTAATACTCTCCTTTATACTTTCCTTTATACTCTCCTTAGTGGGCCACCAGTGGTCCACCATCGTCTTGCTGTCAGAGTGGAGGGCGGCTTCCAGCCACATTCACTACGCCAGTCTCTCACTGCATTCATTGTCAGCATCACAAGTTCCATGTCCTTGTGAATTGAAGGGCTGTTACAAACATTTAGACCACATGACTTGTAAACAAACACTAGTGGTTAATCCTCTCTGCTGTGAGGACGCAGCTGATTTTGGTGATCCACCCATTTAGTGTTCATGCTCTAGTTGTTATGTGGTTATATGCGTCCCTGACCACCTTTGCAGGTAGTTTGGGTGATTAGATCTCAGTGTGTCTCCCAGTGTGAACAGAACCTATGATTCCCATATCTTGTTTTGCTTCAGTCTTGCTCAGTCACTACTGCAATGACCGCAGCTTGCAGCACCGTCAGGCTGAATAATGCTTCAAATAAAAAGCCTTTCATTACAGAAGAACCTTCAGTCTGGTAGAACAAAGCTCTACATGCAGTAAGCCATTAGCTGTTATGCTACAATACTTGCTATACAAACTGCAGACTGTTGCATGTACTGTGTATTTGGTCCTTCTTAAGAAAAGTCTTGTTATTTGAAGCTGTGTGGAACCCAACAGGGTTTTAGTGGGTGTTTACATTCATAGCTAACAATGAGATTAGAATATATTCTCTACTGAAGACTCGCTGCAGAAACTCCTGTCAGATATACATGAATGTATGTGATATAACAAATCACAGCAAATGCTAAACGAAAAATGAGACAAACCCTAAGAAGAACAATAGAGTTCCAGCATTATCAGTGCTTGGGCTCCTAACACTCGCCGGAGCCAGGCTTCACAGTCATGATTTATTGCATAGTTATTACTTCCTCAACAAATCTTTACAATATAAATCATGTGAATCTATGACATCACATTCTGATTATCACTTTGATTTCTACCATCAAAAAATAAACTACGTGTGGACAAAACAGTGACTAATACTATACCTGCCGGGTTCTAGCCACACTAACAGCAGGAAGAAGAGAGCAACAAATAAATACAGAACAGACATCAACACTGAAAAGAAAACAACAAAGAAAAATAAGTGCTTTCGTGTTTATTCTCGTTTACCATATAGCCCGTCCCCTATAGTGCACTTCTACACCCTTCAGCTATTACATAGCAAAAAAAAAAATGAAGACAGTTTAAAAACACATAGAATACATACAGAACGTCATGTTCATTATTGCTTAGAGTCCTTGGTTTAAAGACATGAGAGCGACCTGAGAGACTGAGGGATGAAGATGGAGGGATGAAACAGAAGACGCGGTTGGAGGAGAATGTGTACATATGAGGAATTTGTACGTTTCAAGAACCATTCTTAGGGATGATGGGATCCTCGCAGGAAAAGACAGCGAAACCTACGGCGCTATGGAGATGCAGACTTCATGCAGCTGTGCACAGATGCGCTTGATTGCCATGTACGCCGAAAAATGCTGCATGCATATTATATGAAAGCTGCAGGCTCTGCAGTGCAGCTGCAGCACTTGAACACACCCTAAATTTCAACTAAAGTTTCAGCGCTGACGAGTTCACAGGGCACCACCTGCTGGCTGAACTTCACTGCACAGTTTGGGAAAGTCGGGGCTGAAGAGGAGACAAACACTTGAATGGTCTTAAAAAGGAACACGTGAGCCGTTGTGTACGACAGTATCACAAGTCTTAAATGCTGTTCATGCCGCGCCTGAGACCCCACACACTACCACGAGTAACCAGTGAATGTGTCACTGAAATGATACTGAATATTGTTGTGTTTGTACACTAAATGAATGATTCAGATTGATGATGTCACTGAAATACTGAGATTTTCTTCCACCAAAAACAAAAGGCACCAGAGACTATATTATTAAAAAGCTGTTTAACTGGACGGTAAGCATTTACACTTTATGGTTTCCAACTCAAGGCAGTGCCATATCAGTTAATCCTTCATTAATTCACATTATACATGCTGGTGATGCACTGGAACGGGTTCCTGCAATAGGTGGGAACATCCAGGAGAAATCTAGAACCAAAGCTGTGTTCTTCTAACTTTCTTTTTTTTAGTATGGTTATGAAAATGCTTGTTAAAGAGTTTATAGAGTGCTTCCTATCAAAAGACATCTACTGCTGAGGTATAAACAATTTGCTTAGGTGACTTTTTCAATTATTTTTAATTTTTTTAACTCGTTTTCTCATTAACTTAATGAAATATGGAGCCCCTGAAGGTTTTTTTATTTTGGTAAACTGAACACAGTGTTTTTTTTAAGTGCACACTAATTGCATTTGGTGCTCACCACACACCACCTGATTAGAAATATCTTGTGTAATGAGTGTAAAGGGCTGTGCCTATACACTTGGGAACAAGTGCCTATGTTTAATTTCCTACCTCGACGAGAAGAGGATGAGATGTGATCATGTTTTGTCTGTACTGTTGGAAACATTTGGTTTAAGAAAGTTAAAAACATTAACAGTAACTCTATTACTTTTTAAACTGATATAATACGCAGGATGAATCAAAAAGGTTTGACAGATTCACAGATGCTCAGAAAAAGAAGGCGGACTAAATAAAAAACAGACATCACACTTTCAGAAACAGCTTAAAAAACAACAGAAAAAAAAAATATATATATATAAATTAAACAAAATAAACCGATCACTTTTCACAGCTCCTAAAGCCGCTCCTCGTCATCGCTCCCTCCGGTGCGGTCTCGTGTGCGCTCGGGGGAGGATCGCAGGGTGGAGAGAGGGATGGAAGGTGGAGAGGAAGTGGGCATAGTCGGGCTGTTGTTGGGACTTTCTCCCTCGCTGCTGCTACTTCCTGTCCCACTGCTGCTACTGCTTGCTGTGGTGGAGCTGCTGGTGTTCTCCACCACCACGTCCCTCGTCACTCCTTCAATCCACACCTCCATCTCCTCCTGCTGTCGAGCCGGGCCAGGGGGGACAGGGGTGAGGACATGGGGGGTTATCACCAGGGGCGGGACAGGAGAAGAGGGGGATCCTGGGGATGAGATGGGGGAAGACGGGACCGGTGAAGTCTGCGAGGGCTTTGAGGACTTGCGTCTGGTGTCCCGGAAACTGGCCAGAGGGGGCCGCAAGCGGACGCCGCTCCGCGTGGAGCCTTCAATGGCTTTCTGAAGCTGAGGGAGACGGAAAATCAAACTTAAAGGAAAACATACAAACAATGTCACTGCATTACAGACTGAATATAGATAAACCAAACACGATGCATGCAAGTCATCTATCCATTATATTTATCCCGCTAGTCGGGGTCACAGGAGCCAATCGCAGTGTCATCGAGCAAAGGCGGAGTACACCATGGGCAGTTTGCCAGGTCGTCGCATGGCCAACATTCACTCACTCAATTAGAGTGACCAATCAACATTTTGGACTGTGGCAGGAAACGGGAGTACCCAGAAGAAAACCCACTCAAGCATGGGGAGAACATACACACTCCACACAGAACAGCCCAGACTTGGAATCCAACCCAGACCGTCTTGCTGTGAGGTGACAGTGCTAACCACTACACCATGCAGCCCTGCATGCAAGTCAATAGGACAAAACCATGTTACAGTTCCTGCCACAAGGGCACAGCTTGCATTGGCTACTTCACCCACATACCCCAGAGGCAACAACAGTGGTCCATCAGCGCCCTACATCCATAACGTTGCTTCTTGAAACTGTCTCGTCAGAAAATGCTGGTTCAGGTTTAAAATAGTCACAACAGCCTCACGATCACAAGAATAACCACAAGTTTTCTTACACTGGAGGCCGAGCAGATTTAGTGATGCCGAGGCTGCGGGCGAAGGACAAGGATGCAGCCCAATGGATGCACGTATTTAAATTAGATGAGCTAGACATTGGGTTTCTGTGCTGTACCTCCATCCATGGTAAGTGAAATCATTTTAAATCTGGTCAGTAAATCTGCTAGATTGTTAAGAAAGTCATTATATCATCTATAATATATATTCTCTCACTACATTGGCTTTTGGCTTCATTAGTCAAGTGAATGTATCTGCCAATACAGTCAGATATCATACAAAGTTTTTCCAGATAGAAGTAGTAACGTAATCCTGTTACAGTTAAGAGATGAAATTAGTAAACTGAATGTATAATGTATTATACGTAATTATCCCAATACTGGATCTATCTATAATAACAAGTTAGCATTATTTACAGTCTGCTGAGCGTGGGCAGAACTCAAGTAGCAACATAGACTAGTCTATTATAATCAGTACAGGGAAAGGGCTGCACTAAAATAAAGTTTATATTAACACTATAGTAAACACTAGAATCACAAAGAATACACATATATCTAGAATAGGTTATTCAATGCGCACTGTATATCTAATTTGTGTTTTCATAAATCTGTTGGCTCATGGGGGCTATAGATGGCTGCCTACCTTTGCCTAGCACAAATACTACCACTGACCCCTGATTGACTGCAAGCCTTCTACCTGTATCTGATGTTTTTCACCTGCTGACCATCAATTGCCATTTAACAATAAGAATATTTCTGAACAATAAAAGTTTTTAGTTGGTAGAAGTAACTGTCTAC
Source organism: Megaleporinus macrocephalus (assembly GCA_021613375.1). Classification (NCBI taxonomy): domain Eukaryota; kingdom Metazoa; phylum Chordata; class Actinopteri; order Characiformes; family Anostomidae; genus Megaleporinus; species Megaleporinus macrocephalus. The sequence goes on from CM038703.1 coordinate 27,931,992, forward strand.
ATTGAAAAAAACTTAAAAAACAATAATGATAAAATAATGTTCTTATATTTACATTTTCCTTACTTTTCAAAACTGCTCTATAAAAGTAATACTACATTTGCCATAACAAATCCACCTCTTGTGTTCTAAGTCTTAAATGTTGTATGAATACTGGACTATATGCGCACTCACATACAAAAATGTGTGTGCCCCTGGTCAAATTACGCTTTGTTGATTTAACATATTAAAATACAAAATTTACAAAAGTAAGGACACATTTAATATTTTATGCTTCTGAATATGTTGAAGTCAGCAAATAAATAGAAATTGTGCACTAGAATGTGCAGAAAAGGTCATATTTATGTTCCTTGTTGATGATGTAATAACTTATTTTTATTTATAAAATTAACAAGACCCGCAATCCAGGGGTCCACATTGTTGTGTATGACTGTATATGATATGAATGAATTTACACATGTATGAATGGATGCATGTGTGGTCCTGTACCTCCTTTAATGCCACCACTCCAACCAGCTTCCCTATGCTGGTCACATAAGCGTGACTGAGACCCAGTAAGGAGAACAATGTATGTGTCTGTGGAAAAAAAAAAAGGTCAGTGGTCAAAATTGATTGAAACTAAGATACAATCAAGAACATAGTATCTGATCCAAATGCAGCACTGGAAATGGTTACAACATCTGTACTGTGAATGGTACTGTACTGTAAATGTACAGTTCTTTTTTCAAATACCATTATCTAAACATAATATTATTATTATGTAAATATATTAGACAAACATATTATATATATATATATATATATATATATATATATATATATATATATATATATATATTATACATACATATCACGACTGCAGTACATCTTGCAGTATATTCGAATGCATAGGTGAATCAGCCTGCAGTGTTTTTGCCACCCCACCAACATATCATCCTGAATTGTGATTGGCCAGGGTGCTCACAACAAGTGAGGCCAACTGTATTTTGCAGCCTTCTGCAGTATCCCTTCTTCGAAAGCCAATTTTGCAACAAAAAAGTACCAAATAATTTATTGTGCAGTCCTATATACTGTACACTAGCCGTTATATCGCAGGCCATACCTGAAATACTTTTTTAGTTCAAATATTTAAACATTATTAAAAAAAAATTTAAAAAATCTAATTTAATATATAGAGTACAAACAAAAATTCTTGATAATCATAACCAGCTTTTAACCTGCTGAATTCAAGTTACTGTTACTGGAAAAACATTCATATTGCTTCATATTACATATTAAAATGACATAGTCCCATAGAATTTCTCCAACAGAAAATGCTCAATTTAGATATTTTGGAGATCCAATTTACTTCTTGACTTGGTGACCTCCATACAGAGATTACAGAATTTAGTGTAAGACTGAAGAGATCCACTAAATATTACATCACAGTTACAGTTTACCTTGTGAAGTGATGTTCTCTCCACCAGCTGGAAAGGAGACGGATCTATCCGTATCTGGTCGAGCTCTAGTGGCTTATCCATCTCTGACTCCTCCCACGCTTTTACCTGTTTCAAACAGCACTGCATGAGATCACTGATACCGAATACGCTACATCAGTTTATTTTCCAAGTGTTCTAGGAATTCTAGGAATAACAGGACCAAAACAACTGTTTTACTAAAACTAGTTCATTTGAAAAATGGTCACACCTCTTCAGATGTCATTGTATCAGTGAGGGGTGGAGGAGTCGGCTCCTGGGGAAGAAACAAAGACATACATATACGCTACTGTTAAAAAGTTATACCTGTGATATTAATATTTGCTATAATATTCGCAACAATAATTTCTAGAACTCAACATTATACACAAGTTCTTTTCTGAGTGTTTTCACAGTGAAATTGTTCCACATTTGAATGGTTCTGTATGTCACGTTCATAAATATTTGGGCAGTAACAGTGTGTTTGTTGCTTTAGCAGTGTACTACAGCTTATTTGAAACAAAATAAATACGAGTTTAAAATATCTTTAGTTCCTGTTTGTGCTTCATGCTGCTTTGCTTTGAGGTCAGGTGACTCATATGGCCCGTGTAGAACATTCCTCTTCCTTGCTTTACAAAAGTTTTGAGATGTTTTTCTCATTTTGCTTTAGATCCTCGTCCCTCTGCGCTGAAGCATCATTAAATGAGTTAAAACAAACTCTGAATCTCAGCAGATGATAAAGCACTTCAGAATTCAGATTGTTGCTTTTGTCAGCAGTTACATCAACAACAAGCCACAACAACTGGCACTGGCAGCCGTACACGCTCACACCATAACATCCACCTCCAACATACTTAATAGATGAAGTGGTATGTTTTGAATTGTAGCGATTCTTTCCCTTTTTTCATGCTCTTCTGTTTCTAATGTCAAGTATTTTGGGAGCAAACAGAAGTTGTTTCATGAAAAATATACTGTAGTTATCTAATTACTGAATATATTTGTCCCGGGATGTTATCAGCATTTCTGAAACACGGAGCATTTGAGACGGGAACTTTTATTATAGCTACGCTCTTCATGCTGTACAACTTTCCACAGTAATATTAGAAGCACCTACACCTCCGTTCATGATTTGTAAATTTTCAAAACCTATGAAGCTACACACAGGAGAATAACTTTTCTCATTGATCTAAAAAACTGCTGAATGCTGAAGTGCATGCTGAACCCTGTAAAGTGAATAGTGTAACACAATAGAAAACAGCTTCAGTGCTGTAATGAGGTGGCACAGCTAGTTTTCTTGAGTATTTTGGGGTTCAGCAGCGATATGATGCTAGTATGCCAGTATGCACCTGTGTCTGACCCTCCATCTGTCGTTCTGAAGAGGAAGAGAAGAGGTTGTGTAAAGTTCTCCTGAAAGACTGAATGGGGCCTTTATCTGGAGGAAAAAGTGAAAAAGTGAGACAAACAGGAGGCTGAAGTTCAGGCACTGACACCAAAACAGACAAATCAGAACAAAACTGACAATAAGAACAACTGATCCTCATTATTTATTTTCTACTCTGTTAAAAAAAACTAAAGAATAAAAGATCTCCATGGGAGGAACCAAACTGCATCACCATTCTGTTTCTAATCCCAACAGTAATCTCGATTTACCTGGTGTGGTGTGATTTGTGGAAGGTTCTGGAGGTTTGGGTGAAGGTAAAGGGCCATTTCTTTCCTCCTGTATGGGCGTACTCTGAAATGTTGATACAGAACAATGCCACGGTAAGAGAAGCGGCTATTTCTATATATCTCTGCCTTTTAATCTACTATTATTCTTTATTCATTTTTAATTCTTTAACTGCTTTTTTATTATTCATATGTAAAGGAATGTGATCTAACAAATCTGTGTTACAAAGTGCAAAAAGCAAACATATCATCACTGTCCAAAGAAAAACAAGCATCTCCAAAACGGGGATACAGGAGAGGCCAAAAAGTTTTAAAGTGAATGGAGTCCGAATTTTGAAGTGTTTCTATTGGTCCAGCCATGCTGAAACGATGTCGTGTTGAAACGATGTAGAAAAATATAAATTAACAAAAATGGAAATACGTGTTTATAAGAATTCAGCTGTGTATCGTCGCTGTCCAAGGAAAAACATGCATGTCCATTTTTACTGATTTCTATATTTCTACATCATTTTAACAAGACTAAGTTTCAGCATGGATGGACCAATAGGAATGCTCCAAAATAGCTTGGAAAAATTCTGGCTCCATTCTCATTTAAAAGTCTAGCCTTGTTTTTCTTTGGACAGTAATGATACGTAACTGAATTCTTTTACTGTTGACCAATAGTAAATCAATAGTAACTACAACTGAATTAAGTTCTGAACATGTTTCCATTCACAGTGTGTCCAACAATAAAAAGGCAGCATCGTGCATCGGTGAGGTCAGAAAACTATTCAGACTGCACAGAGCGGTAAAGCTGAAGTATCCGAGTGTGGGTTCCATTATAAATCAGATTTAAGCAAAAACAGAATAAATTACTTTTCACTTGACATACCTTGTCATCTTCGCTTTCTTCTCCTTCTTCATCCACAAAGGCAAAAGATTCCCAGCTGACCTTGGCACATGACCCTTGACCTTGGAAACCCTGTCCCCGCATCAGGAGCCGTCTCTCTGCTGACAGCCACCAATCACAGAGTGCAAGTAGCTCAGCTCGATCAATGCTGCCCAACAGAATCATGGACTCTGAGGTGGAGAGACAGATGGAGGAGAGATAGTTAATGTGTTTTGTCTGGTTTTAGTTTGAAAATCCTCTATACTAGCCAGAGTTTGTGATTTCCTACAACATTTGATAAATAAACAAGTCACTCAGAATATAAGCACACGTTAAGAAGCACAACGGTGAGGGGGTTGCATTTTGGAAACCAGCCTCAGGTTAATGAATAAATATATAATAACTAAAGTGAGCGTGGCTAATTTAGTGAGTGATCTACTAAGAAAGTTCATATAACTGAACACAAGTTCAACTTTGTAGTTAACTTGTGCCCGTTTGGCTAATATGACATTCCAAAAAGGCAGAAGAATAGTTTTCTACCTTTGTCTGATTCTGGGTAGAACATCAACTAATGACTCAGCTTTCCTAAAACAATTTAATTTTCATTTTTTACTCAAGTTAGGAATAATGTTAGAAATAATGTTCATTTAATTATCAACTGAGTAATTGATCAATCAATGAAAGTTTATTTATTTATTTAAATTTAATTGATGTCTTTATAGAGAACACATAAGTGTCTTTAAAAACTTTTATCCCCCTTGGCCAACAACGACAGTCGAAAATAAGACAAGCTTAATAAGACATGTCAGTATTTATCAGTCTACTAATAGAAGGTACTTTATTATAATAATCTCCTCCCAGTACTGTCTGCTTTGAGAGGAAATCCTATAAATACATATGCAATAAAGCTAATGAGCAGTGAGCAGCCCGCTGAGCTCATTAAGGGGCTAAAATGCTGCTGTACATACTGTGAGTTGTTAATTGCAGAGTTTAAAGAGTTTAAAAATCTGCACACTGATTGAAGTGCTATATTTTGATAACATACAGAAGCATGTATTTGTACACCTGTATCTAAACACCTCAGTGTGGCTGCTGGACTGAGACTAGTACACCAACCACAAATATTCAGCCAGCAGGATCCTGTAGGCTGCGCCCTGTAACCACTGATGAAGGACTGGCGGATGACCAACACAAACTGTGCGAAAGATGAGCTACTGTCTCTGACTTTACATCTAGAAGGTGGATCAACAAGGTAGAAGTGTTTGAAAGAGTGGATACTGAGAATGAGCCACCACCCAAATAATACCGGCTCTGTGGTGGTCCTCTGTGGGCTTTACGTAAGCAAACCTACTGCAATAAGAGGAGATACAAGGAGGTGTACTCATAATGAAATGGTCAGTCAGTATATATACTAATATGTTTATGAATAAGCTCACCTTTGGAATCCACCAGTGGGATGGTCTTGAGGGAGGTAGAGTCCAGCAGATACAGCAGTTCTCTGTATGTGGACTGTGAGCATAGAAACTTCACTTTTCTCACCATGATGTCTTCAACAAAGATATTATATTGACTGTGAAGGAGGAGAGAGCAAACAGTACTTGTAATAAAAAAAAGGAAACCCTGTGTCTTCCCTGTAACGTTTGCCATTCCCAGAATATACAGAACTTCAGAAACTACATAACTGAATGACAGTTCTTCTTAATTCAATATTCCACCTTAAATGCTACAGCTTGCTCAGATGCCAGATTGTAGTTGCAGCACCATTTAAGATGAAACGGAAACCAACTTCAGCTCCTACGTCTTTCAGACGTCCCAGACATTTTTGTTTCCAAGATATTAGTTTGCTCTGCACATTCCAAGCTGGACAGAGTCTCAAACATTGTACAATATTAAGGCGGCAAGCAGTAGAGAGAGAGGAGATCTGTGAATCCACCTAACCCACCATCACAACCCCATCAACAACCTGGAAGCAGCCACCATGCTGTGCGATCTTATCACTGATTTACAGTTGAAGCAGATCTTAAATTGAAAGTTTCATAATAAGTTTAATTTACTTTGCGTTGATGCCGAGGTTCATTTTTCCCTGCCAGTGTCTGTTTTGACATATTGCTTATAAACCGACCAACCAGAGAAGAGAAAAATAGTCATGTAGCACATCATAGTAGGCAAAACAGCTCATTTCATTTCAGGGCCTAATCACAGGATGTAAATGGGCTTGAAAAAACACATCTGAACACTTTTACTCCAACAAATGTCTTATATGTATATGCAGACATCAGAGAACTATTTAAAATGATCAAAATTGTATTGTGTGGCACCTTTAAATATCCATCCATCATCTTTTCCCGCTAGTCGAGGTCATGATCGTGCCAAGGTGGGGCACACCATAGGCAGGTTGCTAGTCCATCACATGGCCAACACACATTCACACCTACAGGCAATTTAGAGTTACTGATCAACCTAACATGCATGTGTGTGGACTGTGGGAGGAAACCGGAGTACCCGAAAGAAAAACCACTCCACACAGAATGGCCCAGGCCGGGAATCGAACCTGGAACTACACCACCGTGCCGCCCCACCTTTAAATAACATTGAACAGATGTGAACAGATCAATAATGTTTTCTCACAATGGCTGGCCTGCAATGGGTGCATCTTGAAATACATGACTTTACTAACTAACAACTAACAGAGTGTCTGAATATTTTTGGACATATTGTGTACATTATCAGCTAAATCTGCGAGTATCTACTCTCGTAAGCTATATAATAATTTAACAATGATATAAACTGTAATTTGAAAATACAAAATGCCTAAACATTGTAAGCCAATTCAGCTACTCACATCAGCTGACTGCTTACAGAACAGAACAAATATTTGGTCTACTCTTTTACCTAAATGCTTACAGCATGCATAATCCATCTTTAAGGTCAAGGATAGCAGTAAAAACAATAATAAACCTGCAAAGCTAATGTGTGCACACCCACTCAGTGCTGATTGGCAAGGTTCCAAGGCCACACATTGTTATATCCCGATGACAAGTCTAAGCCCTGCTGGTGTGGAACACTGATAATGATTCACAAGCACTCGGTAACACTTCTCAACAGGCTGTGCTTACTGCACTTGGGCTCTGTTCACACTACAAGCCTTTGTGCTGAATTCTGTATTTTTTGCTTTCTGCATTGACGGTTAACATGTGTTTTTCTAAGTGACTCATATTTGTCTTCAGTCTGAACAGACGTGAGGTCTGAAAAGACCCACACGCCCACATTAAAATCAGTAGTGTCACAGGCATGATCTCTGTTCATTACATACAAACATAGTTACCTGCTAGAATAATTGAAACTTAAGTTTCTAACTGAAAATCAAATCAACATATTTAGACATATCTGCATATTTTAGTGCACAATTTTCATTTCCTTACAGCATTTAACATACTGGGCAAAAAAACCAAAATATAAATACATATTTCCACTATGTTAAATTCAGCTAATGAGCAGGAATTGTGTATTAAAACATGCAGAAGTGTTTTCTCTGTAGAGGAAATGTAAACTTATAAGTACAGGACAAATGTTTAGAATGAGCCACATATAAAACAAGTAACGTGTAGGTTAGTTGATCTTATGTAACTGCAAAATTAAGGCATATTATGTTTATTCATGTTGCAATGTTTACAGCTCTACAGCAATAATATGTTGCCTCTGTTTTCCTCTGTTACGCTAATCCAGGTAGATGTGGACCCAATCTGTACGTTCTATAAATGTTTACAGTCGTATGCAAAGGTTTAAACACATCAGATTTAATGTTTTAATGTGAAAATGTTCTGCAGGGAAAAAAACAAAACAAAATTTTTGTTATTTTTTCTTGATTTGCTGAGTTTAACATATTAATAAAAATCTTAATATTAAAATGTACTATAACCTTTATGTAAAAGGGTGCAGAGGTATGTTCTTTGTAGAGGATGTATTAGTCTGTTCTCACTTGGACCAGAGGCACCCAAACTTTTTTAGTCGTATCAGTACTGGTATCAGCAGACATCTACATGAAAAAGATATCAGGTCTTGGTGACGGTCAAGAGTTCCATATCAGTGCACACAATCTAGAACCACATATAAACCAGTGAGTTTTGACTTTTGTGCATGTACACAGCTCTGATTAAGTAAGGGAATCAGATTTGTGTCATTTCAGGACAGTAATGTAAACGTAAGCTTACTGTAAACTGCACTGAAATGTGAGCTTTACATGTTACCTGAACAGGTGTGCTTGCTTGTGTACCGCAGTGTCATCTCACCTGATATGGCCAAATCCCAGCTCGGGCAGGTAGGGCAGCTTCTTGACCTGGATGATGGAGTCATACAATGAAGGCTGAAGCCCCTGGGCTACCATGTTGGCCAGGATAACCGCTACCATCATGGGCAGAATGTGAGAGATCTGACCGGTCAGCTCAAAACATATCACTGCCGTGGAGACCGTATGAGTGACTGCACCTGTCAGTGCTGCCGCACCTGCAAGAAACAGACACAAGAAGAAGATGAGTGACAGACCATCAGAGAGACGAGTAAGAAAAGAGATGCAAGGCTATCAGTGTTGCATCAAAAAGGAAAATAATGTAGTATTCATTAAGTAGTGTCACTGATACAAGGCACCACACTAATGAAGCACTAAAAGCTACTTAAGTGTTAATAACTCCCCCTAATGGAGAATCTTCAACTTGCTAAACATGAGTGAGTGAGTCATAATTATTTTTCATTTAGTATATTTTATTTTTCATTTTTTAATTAGTTTAATGTGAAACAGGATATGGGTTAAACACAGCAACAACAGTAAATGCAGTGTTTTGTGTTCCCTAGCAAAATCCATTCCATTTGCGAGGGGATGCAAAAAAAATTGCCATGGCCCCCCAAGAACTATGTAACGTATGAACATTAAAGCCCCCCAGAAAACAACATTTGTTAGTTTTGTTCTTTGCATATAATCTTTAAGTCTCTTGTGGTTGTTATTTAGAAGAATATTAATATATTTTTGAAATATATGAAAATATGAATTCCTTTCATGCATTTGATAGACTAAAACTACAAGACAAAAAAAAAATGTAAGCATGTAAACCCTGTGTTTCTGAGGGGCAGTCGTGGGTTGGAGGTTAGGGAACCAGAAGGTTGCTGGCTTGATCCCCTGGACCAACAGGACACGATTGAAGTGTCCTTGAGGAATGCACCCAACCCTCAACTGCTCCCAGGCACTGTGGATAGGACTATTCACTGCTCCAGGCAAATGTGCTTACTGCCCCCTAGCATGTGTGTGTATATGTGGGTGTTTCACTGCACCGATGGGTCAAACGCAGAGGTCAAATTCCACTGTGTGCAGACACAAGTGGCAAATAGTTCTAAATAATTCTAAACACACCAGTAAATGACAAAACAGTGTGTAGGTGTATTGTTGTATCTTTTACACTGTACTACCACATCAGAATGGTTTAGATCCTGAGGCTTGTCACTAGTGACAACGCTACAGTGTTTAAGAAATAATCTGTTTTTCATTTTACAACTCTGTCATGAAGGGGTGACAAAATGAAGCAAGAGAAGAAGTAGGAGGGACAACTAACCAATGACGGCATACCCTCCTGGGATGATGCGGTAAAGTATCCCATCAAATAAAATACCATGAGGGAAAAGAGCGGCCATGATCTCACCCACCAGACGACCAAACGCTGCACCTGTGAAAGATAAAAGAGGGAGTACGACATATAAAGGAAAAACAATTCACTATAGGTGTCCTGTAAATCGGCTGTGCACTTAATACAAACAGTCATTACTGCTCTATGAGAGAGTCACTGTTAGCCCCAGGGTAGCCATAAAAATGTGTTTACCCCCATTCTTACCCCTTCGCTTTCACCCATTACTGAATAACTGTCTTGTTATTCTGTTAGTAAATTATTTGTAAACCATAATTTTTTCTCCAAATTATAATTGTTTTTTTAATTGATTCATTGTAGAAAACCTTATTAACTATGCAACTACATTTTCTGCAATATGATTTTATGTAATATGGATGATGGTAAAATAATGGTAAATTGTGTAAGTCTTTCTTTGTGTCATGCCCTTGGACATTTTCTGTCTCAGTTGACTCCCTGGACTTTTCCATAATACCTTTCAAAAACAGGCCATCATCGCATATCCGCCAATGTCCAATCACAGAAGCTCCTCACAGGAGTACTAACTCCACACACCTGATGCTCATTATGTCTATTTGTATAAATACCTGTCTGTCTGTATCTTTTCACCTGTTTGACTTCTGCTTTTGTATGTATTTTTTGTCTTCTGGTTTTTCCCGTTGTGCCTAGCCATTTTGGATTTGTTCGCCCATCTTACTTTTGGTATATGGACCCCTGTATTTGGATATCTGTCTTTTTCTAGTTCTCAGTTTGACTCAGACTGCTTTTCATGACCACGCTCTTGGACTCTCCCTTCAATATGAAAGTATTTGTTCCTTCAATGTAAGCATTTTCTTTGTTTCAGCCACTGTTGCTATGTCAACAACACTATGTCAAAACTATTTTGCCATGAGTAGATTTATTAAAATTTATTTTAGGCCAAATCCTACTCTCAAAACTATTGTGAAGCAGTGCCTTAGAAACAGCAAAACCATTTTCATCTAAAAGCTTTCTGTGAAGGAACTTTTAGAGGCAGTAAATGTTGTTTATGTCTGGCTCCTAACACCTCTGTTAACTATTCCAACTAAATTTTTCTAGAACAGTATATTTCACATCAAACTGCTCTACATGCTTTCTTTGAGCCACTGATATGTTGTCTTTGTGCCATGTAATACCATTTTCAGCCAACTGGCAACTTTTTATTACATTTAAAATACTTTAGCCTTACAGAATATTATTATTTTCATTATTATCCATCCATCTATACATTATCTTCCGCTAGTCTGGGTCACGGTGGGGGCTGGACCCAATCCCAGCGTCATTGGGTGAAGACGGGCTGCACCATGGACAGGTTGCCAGTTCATGGCATGGCCAACACAAACTCATGCACACTCACACCTACATGCAATTTGGAGTGACCAATTAACTTAGAAGGAGAAGGACACGAAGACAATGTTGATGATGATAGATCATGCCTACCAAGTACAAACACTGGCATGAAGGCTCCAGAAGGAATGGGCATTGTGGTTGAAACAGCTGACATCCAGAACTGTCAGACAAAATAAGACACAGTCAGATATATTAACTGCACCCAGAACATCTAAAAGCTAATTATTCAAAACACGAAATGTCTTGGCAGTTGTTATGTTCTCCATGTCATGTAGTGTTCGTGTCGGATTTCGACACTGCTAACTGATATTTTTTACATGCTGTAGCTTAAACTCTCTGATGTGGCAGAGCGGCTCATGTGGCAGAGTGGCTCACTATGCCTGCCCCCGGTCCCTTACGAAGGGCAACAGCTACTGCATACTGTAATCCTCTATGTGCACATCTCAGCAAGTCTCCTGAAGCATGATATCTGCTGTGTGCCCAGGATCATATAATCCTGCACTAGCTCTCTCAGCATTGGACTGTGCCTGTCAAACACAGCCATTTTAACCTTTTGTTATTTGAGTTGAATCAGGAGGAGCAGGCCAGGCTTTGCAGGCTAGAGGGACGCAAAAAAAAAAACAGTGTGTTCGCGAAAGAATAAAGATATTAAAGGAAATAAGAGCAAAAATAATTGGACTTTACAATGTATCATGTAAAGGAAGGTAAACAGGAATAAAGAGATTTACCTTCATAATGAAGAAGAGAAGAAGTATGATGAAGACATTGACATCAGGATGAAACCAGGCAGAAGATCGTCCCAGACCAGGTGGCATGGGGGACCCCCAAATCTTAGTCCAGGTGAAGTTATCAAACAGAGAATTGATGGCCTCTCGAGGCATTAACTGTGTTTTGAGAGAAACAGAAACATAAGCAACTCTCCAACACAAATCTCCATTCAAAAGTTAGAATCAGTGGAGTTTTCCTTACATTATTATTATTTTATTATTTTTTTTATTATTATTACTTATTCCATTCAAGGTCCTAAGGGAAGGCCTACACCAGATTCATGGCCACAGAACTTCAACCTGTATGCTCATAAATTTGTGTAGATTCTGTTCTTTCCTAAGAAAAAAATCCCAAATAAGAAGTCCTTGCTGAATGTGGGGACTGAGAAAGAGGAATTTTAGGAAGAATTTTAGGAAGGATGTATTCTTAAAAAAAAGGCTGATGAATGAGGCCAACTGGTTTCAGTAATACAAATGTGCTTGCAAATAAAAAAAATATTCTAATATGCTAGACCTGTGCAACTTTACAAAGTTTAGAAGCTGGGCAAACGCCTCATATTTAAAAAGTGCTGATCAAATATCTTTATACTTAACATTATACTTAAATTACACTGAATGCTATTGTTTTATATAAACTAACAAAACATGTTAATATGGAAAGCAATTATTGTGTTAGTGTTTGGTAGTACTAACACATTTAATGAAGTGATATTTGAAAAAAAAACAATAAAAAAAACAGCAGTTTGTGGTGATATCTTTCTTGCAAAATACAAACACAAGATTTGACCAGTTTCTGACCAGAGTGCCATGCCAACTAAAAGTAGGAGTTATGTGGTCTGTCTAACCTCTCCTGCCATGAACTGTCCAAATCCTGGAGGGAATGTCAGCGTTGTGATCACAAAGGTAACAACTGCTGGAAAGATCAGTCGGCTGTGGAAGCAAATATTGCTCAGTCATCATTTAAAACCTGATTTCAGTAATTCATCCAGGATAACAACTTTACTGTGTGGAATTACTTTCAATAAAACCAATACCATTCATTCAATAATATCATTCTAGTCTTTTTTTGTGTGACGTTAAACAGACTACTGTGAATGAAAGCTGTTTTATGTTACGTCCAGCTCTCTCTTACTGTTTGGTAAGGAAGCGTGTAAGGGTATTGGGCCTTCTCATGAACAGGACGACCTGCCGGTTGAAGTAGACGAAGAAAGCTCCAAGAAAACCACAGGAAATGCTGTGTAGGTGAGCAACAGAAACAAGCATTTGATCAGGTGACCTCCTGTACTACAAGCACAAGTCAAGTTTGACTGACATTATGGTCGACAGTCTGAAATTAAGTCCAAATAAATTACAAATAATTTACGAACAGCGTGGACTATTAAATGAAGTGCATATTTGATGCTAAAGCTAATGTTGCCAACAATTAATGAGAAAAGCCACTAATTAGCCTTATTCTGCTACCAGCTTAGCTTGACTCTTGTCTCTTGACTCTAGTCAAATATTCACAGTGCAGTCTTTTCACATTAGGTTAGCTTATGTTTAGTTCAACAAAACTTATTATAGCCAACTGTCCCCTCAACATGGTAACACTGCAAATGACTAATAGTGAAAGCTAATGTTAACTAGTTAGCATGCTACCTGGCCTTAGAGATGCTAACAGGCTGAAATAGCTTTCACTACTACAAGTTCTACCATTTTTGGTAGATTATTAGTTTTGTCAAACAAGTTTATGAAGTATGTGTAAAATAAGCGGAAATTCTAAACACATAACAAACGATTACCTCCTTTTCAGAGTCTCTATGAGTTTCTATAGTATTTAATTATTGCTACATTCATCACCGCCGCCATATTGTTGACATACCACCGCTTAAGGTAGTGATGACAGCAGCACTTGTGCAATGTAAGTGTAACAAGCATCAAGTCAAATAATATGTAGCCATGGTGTGCTGTGTGGTTCGGGGTAATAGCGAAAGCTGCAGACAATAAAACAACATAAACTTCTATAGCATCCCAGCGGCTCAACACTGATTAACTACATAAATTGTAGCTAGCTGTTACTTATTTTTGCCATGACAACATTTGATGGTGTAGATGATTTTTTACAAGACAATATTGCTCACTCTTGGTCATTTAGTGATAATGATTCTAGTCCATACTTAATCATAATCAATACCCTTTCTCCTGCTGTACGTGCTCCAGTTGACCTCACAATTTCATAGTGGTACAAAGATTTTGGGTAGAATACGTAAGCAAGTAGGTAACAGCCCTGCACGATGTGTTACTCATCACTGTTCTGTAAATCTCTACTGAGCCACTGAGGATTTTCAGCATGCTGCAGTTCTGGTTACTTGTGGTTCTAGTGTTTTCTTTGTGATGAGAAGGAGACAATATGGCTGGAAATATAAGGAGGGTCACAAATCTAAAACAAATGGAGAAAAACAAGGTAACCTTAGCACCCACTGGCTAAAGCCAAACTGGCCCGTTGTGGATCCCCTTAATGATATCAGCTATATTTTTATGTGCCCTTCACCGTAGCTTAGCTATGCCTTAGCTGGCAAGCTAGCTATCCTTATTTAATAAGCCCTTGTCTAATGGACAAACCTGACAATTGAAACGCAAAGATGTGGCTTTATTGCAAAACCCCCTATAACACCCATAGTTTATATCAAGGGCCATCTACAAAGGGGCAGTTTGGCTTTTACAGCTGCTAACATTAGCTAGCTAGCTAACATTACAGCACACAGTTTTTATTGATTTGTTTACATTTTCTAACTAACTTTATCAACTGCAGCTATTTCTTCTCTCGCATCACTTAATATTAATTAAGTAGGTTTCTGAACTCAGATCTGTTCAAACAATGAGAGCCTCAGCCAACAAAGCAGAGGCAGGAAGGCACCCAGTCATGTCTGAATCTACTATCTATATAAAAATGCTTAGCTTTCTTCATTCAGCCCATTCTATAAAGCCAGCAGAAAACATGAGCACTGGTACAGAGGAGATTGCTGTTTCTAAGGCACCGACTGTGAAGGCACTAAGGCATTGAGACAGCTGCTTTTAGTGCTGATGGCATGTCAGCAATATGGTAGCGGGTTTTGTGAATATTATCTAGAGTGAAGCACTATTTCCAGTACGGAGACGTTAATGCCACACCAAATAAATGTGCCACAAATCACATGCAAAGCACTATATTAATGATAACAAATTAAAAATGTATTAAATATTTAAAACAATGTAAGTTTGCGTGATAAAACTGGGCCTTCAGCTGAAATAATCAACAGAGTTATGGTGCACAGGAATTGTGCTGTGTGCTTTGAAAATGGGTTTGTGGTATTGTGATGGGGGTTTATGCTACAGCACACATAGCTCCAGGACTGTGCCCTCACCACGAACGGCACGCTCTTGCCCCGCGCTCTCACCCAATGATGGCGAACGCTGGCAGCTCCTGCAAGTCGAAGGGGAAGTCCATGCGGAACTTGGTACGGAAGAGAGCAGTGATGGTGACTGGAAAGAGATAACATGATAGTAGTTTGGCACAGTGTATCCAAAACAAGAATTTATGTGCATGGAAAGAAAATACAAATGTAAAAAAGAAACCACTGTATGATGTCTCACCTGCATCTTTATTGAACACTGAAAGCACCCTGAATATGAAGGCACTGAACGTGGCAGCAAAGTAGCCTCTCCAATAGTTCCTCACTGCAAAGTAGGTTGATGTAACCTCAATGCTGAACAATACTCCTAGTGAAGAAATAATAATAAAAAAAGGTCAGGGATATTTATAACAAGAAGCCCAATGCAAAATAAATCATGTCTACATATTTCAGTTATTGCGACCCTGTTGCCTCGTTGGCGTCATTAAAGAAATGCTAAGGCTAAAAAAGTGCACTGAATTTCAAAGGGGTACGTAATCCTATATGAATAAAACACTACACACAATATATATATATATATATATAAAATACTATAATACTATGATACTATATATATCAGGAATCAATCCAACTGTTGCCTAAAATAAATACACTGTAAATGTGTAAATGTAAAAATGGAGGAATGAAGTGCACATTCTTTCCATTAGATTCAGTGCATCAGTCTTTTTTCTGTGAAAGATGAGAAAAAGCAATCTAGCTAGTTTTATTTTGGATAAATGTATCAAGAAATTGTTACAGTCTACCTCCAAGTGGGGTGCCAAAACAGCAGCCTACCCCCACAGCGCACCCGACTGTGAGGATGTCTGTGTAGCAGTATGGGCTCTACTGGCACAGAAGGGCAGAAAAAGAGGGTGGTTTGAATAGATAAAGCAGGGATGAAGACAAACTGAACATTATAGTGATATAAGTTGAATTCAGTAGCATTCAGTATTAAAGGTAAGCTACAATAATGATATATAATTACTATAAAAAAGACCCACTGTAATTAACAACACCTGTTTGTCATTTAAAGGAGCTGTCTAGCACAGACATGTATGTGAGCATGCACTCATACTTAAAAACTGAGTTTTAAACAATTTGTCAGTGCAGAGATTTGACAAAAAGTATCTAACAAAATTACTGCTTCAATTATTTTCCACCTGTTTTTATTAAGGATACTTCACGGGCGCGACATCAAGAAAAAAAATAGAGCAGCATTTCCCAAACCTGGTCCTGGAGGCTCACTGCTCCCAACATACCTGATTCAATAAATCTGTTTATTAATAACACCTCATTACTGTTCGTGGGAAAGCGCTAAAATAATACATTTGGCTTTTTTGGGTGTTGATCGACTCTCTGCAGCAGACATGGTGAATACATGGAGGCTCAAACACATTCTTAAAGATGCTGGCTAGTTAAGAAGTTTAGCAATAGAATATCCCTGTTTAAAATCCAA
This sequence comes from Megaleporinus macrocephalus, assembly GCA_021613375.1. Taxonomy (NCBI): domain Eukaryota; kingdom Metazoa; phylum Chordata; class Actinopteri; order Characiformes; family Anostomidae; genus Megaleporinus; species Megaleporinus macrocephalus. The sequence continues at coordinate 27,948,646 of CM038703.1, forward strand.
CAACCAGATGTAGTTATGTAAGAAGATGCAGAACAAAATATGATACCATGCAGCCACCAGACTCCAGACTATACATATAACATTACTTTAATAAGAAATATTATGAAACAAAAACAAAGATATACTACAATGAATCTCCATTAACTTCTGCTTACCTGATAGACTCCAGAGAAGAAGGACATGAAGTTGCTGAGTGAAGCAGCACAGATACTAGCTATGTGTACAAAAGGACCCTGAACACATAAAGACAGGTAATATAAAAGTTACTGACAACCGTGCACTTCAACCAGTAAGAGGTTGGAGACGCAACAGAGGAGAGCTTTACCTCTTTGCCTACTGGCATTCCGCTACCTAGTCCAGCAGTAAGTCCAATCACCTTTGCAGCAAAAGCCTTGAGGGTGAGATATTCTTTTAGCACGACACCTCTGAGGATGGTCTTTAACTCAGGGATACCAGAACCTAAGGGGATAAGAGGAAGATGAAGTGGGATGGACGAGTGTGGAGGAAAAAGTGGCAGGCCAGACCAAATGACAAATGAGTAACAAGTGTCCTTTCAAGTTGGGGATTGCAGGACTGAAACAAAAGAATCAAAAGATCTAAATGTTAATGCAAACTGTTTTAAATAGTCCCAAGTATATCTAAGTTTGTGAAGTTTTTTATTTTTATATTGTGGACTCTAAAACTATAACTGTAGTGCTATTAGCATGTGTGCTACCAGCTAGAATTTTGGTAAAATTTTTACAATCGTGGTAGAAGATGTACAATGTGCTTTACTCAACAGCTGATTTTGGACAACTGTAGACAGTTGTGTGATTGTATATACGATCATCTGATATACTGTGCTAACTGTCTGTTAGCACAAATGTGCTAAATGTAACACAGCGGCAGGCGAAGAGGGGGATGCATTTAAAAGTTGAAACGTTTATTGCAGTAGAGCTGGCAAGTGCAGACAGCACACGAGTATTCAGGAAACAAGCTAGAGGTAAGACGACAAGATGGGAGTAGAAACGGGGTGGACAGAAGACTATACAGGCACTGGTATATGAGTCTGAACAGAAGACTGGACAGGCACTGAGACAGGAGTCTGGAGAGAAGACTGGACAGGCACTGAGACATGAGTCTGGACAGAAGACTAGACAGGTACTGAAAAATTAGTCTGGACAGAAGACTGGACAGGCAATGAGACAGGCGTCTGGACAGAAGACTGGACAGGCACTGAGACATTAATTTGGACAGAAGGCTGAACAGGCAATGAGACGTGTCTGGACAGAAGACTGGACAGGCACTGAGACATGAATCTGGACAGAAGACTGGACAGGCACTGAGATATGAATCTGGACAAAAGGCTGGACAGGCACTGTTACATGAGACTGGACAGAAGACTAATCAGGCACTGTTACATGAGACTGGACAAAAGACTAATCAGGCACTGTTACATGAGTCTGGACAGAAGGCTGGACAGGCACTGTTACATGAGACTGGACAGAAGACTAATCAGGCACTGTTACATGAGACTGGACAGAAGACTAGACAGGCACTGTTACATGAGTCTGGAGAGAAGACTGGACAGGCACTGAGACATGAGTCTGGACAGGAGACTGGACAGGCACTGAGACATGAGTATGGACAGAAGACTGGACAGGCACTAAGACATGATTCTGGATAGAAGACTAGACAGGCACTGAAACATGAGTGTGAACAGGAGACTGGACAGGCACTGAGACATGAGTGTGAACAGGAGACTGGACAGGCACTGAGACATGAGTGTGAACAGGAGACTGGACAGGCACTGAAACATGAGTGTGAACAGGAGACTGGACAGGCACTGAGACATGAGTGTGAACAGGAGACTGGACAGGCACTGAGACATGAGTGTGAACAGGAGACTGGTCAGGCACTGAGACATGAGTCTGGAGAGAAGACTGGACAGGCACTGAGACATAAGTGTGAACAGGAGACTGGACAGGCACTGAGACATGAGACTGGACAGGAGACCTGTGTTTGGCAGAGACACCCATTCCCCAGAATTCCTCCTCCTCAGTCATGTGTCATGTGTCCTATGAATTATCCCCTTTCCTTTAATTTTGTTGTGACAAAAACTTTGCATCCCACCACTACCCAGTCTCTTCCCACGGTTCCCACAACTGCTCCCTCTGGCTGAGCAACAGGGGCGCCCAGCTTCAGCTTTCCAGAACCCCTGGCCAAGTTTCCGAGTACTCCTCCCATGTCTCAAACTCAGTTTGGGGTGTGGTCCAAATTCGTCAGATTTTACTGCGTGCTACAGGTTTTGCATGCTCCTTAGTAAGTACAGTTCATAGTTCAACCAATAGAGCTGCACAGCGAGCAGTTAATGGAACAACAGTAGAAGTTAGTAAATAAACTTGCTACAGAAAAGCCCAGGGCAGGTAGAGGGTAATGGTTTAGGGTAGAGCAAAGGGTACAGACCGATGGCCTGAGGAGCAACCAGGTGGCAGAAGAAGGAGGCGAACATGATGAGAACCATTGGATAGGTGACCCAGATCAAGTACTGCAAAGGCACATTTCCACTCAGCTCCCCATAAACCCACTTATATGCTGACAGAGAGAGAGAGAGGTTGTGGTAGCCATAGAGGAGACAGGGAAACAGAAGAGGGGAAAAAGCAAAGTGGAGAGAAGCAGGTGAGTTGGAGAGGTGTTAGAACATAAAAGTAGTTAAATGGTATAGAAAAAAACATACACTTGGATAAGGAGAAGAAAACAGAACGGAAAGTTAAACAAATTTAGCAAATAAAGAAACATAAACCACATAATTACTCCGGAGTTACAAACTACCAGCTCAGCAATTCAGCAGTGACACGCTGCAGAAAGTTGTGGTTGAGTTTCTTACCATTTACATGTTTACTTAACACAGGAGTGTAAACCAACACACCCCTTCCACCACACCTGTTCTACAGCACTCCACTTCTGAGGATGACTCCAAGACAGGAGCAGGGAACTCTAGGGATAAGAGATGCTGTCATACCTTGGAGGCTTTTGGCGCTGGCATAGTCCATACTCCAACTGACTAGTGCCATGGAAATACCCAGCAGCACCAGGAAAATCCAGTCTTCTCCCAATTTAGTTACTAAAAACCTCTGTACTCGAGCCACGCAGTCTGCATGAACAACAAGATCAGATGAAAGACAACACTAAGTTAAGCAGAGCTTAACTATACTTTTAGGCTATACTTAGGATTTAGGCTATACTAAACTACAGCTAAACTAGGCTAAACAGGCTACACCAAGGTTTTATTTATGACGTGAGCCTTCACCACATTCACACCTCAGTTCTCAACAAACTAGGACAGTGTGTCCGTAAAGTGCTTATAAGTGCAGAAAGCAGAGATCTGTAAAATCAGTTTGACCCGCTTTGATTTAAAGAACCTCGTGAGTGTTAGTGTATCTATGCTTGTTGGAAATGCGATGCCTGTTACACATTCCAAAAAGGTCGGGACCGGAGCATGTTTACCGCCCATGTTACATCATGTGACAATGTTGTTGCAAAACGTACAGATGAATGTACGGCTTAAAGAATATAATAACCTGTTCAACATACAGGATCTGGAGAGCAAGTGTCCTGTAAAATTCTTTACATCTACTACATGAGGACACTGTCTGAACATTGGGATATATATACCAGACGTGGTGTTACAAACACTGCAGTTTAGTTGGAAATACACTTCACTGGGTACTTTATGAGGAGTTGCATATGATCTCTGGACAGTTTTCCAGCTAATTGTTGAGGCTTCAGATTAAACTAAATAGTATCCCAATTTAAGGTCAATGGAAGAAAGCTACTGCACCTAAGTTTAAGGTGATTTTTTGGAACGTTCTCTAAAGCTTGTCCAAGTTGCTACTAAAAACTTCAGCTCTACTGTCACTGTTTATTATATTCCTCTATCGCGCTCTATAACAAATGAAATTGACTCATTATGTATAATTAATGTACTCAAACCTTTGCACTTGGAGTACGAGCGTCGTTTCTTTATGGAGGATGTGTGGCTCTCCTCAGGTTTCTCCTTGGCATGAGCGCTTCCTATCTCCAGCTCCAAGTGGTGGCGGCTGCGGTGGCGGCTGTGGCTCCGGCTATGGTGGTGATGCCCATGGTGCCCATGTTGATGATGGTGATGATGATGATGATGGCCACCGTGCTTCTTCAGCTGCCTCTCCGTCAGCAGGCGGGTGGCCTCTCGCCGACGGGACCCTCCTGGGTGCTCTCTGTATTCTCCATACAGCTGCACAAAGATAAGAATGGAGAAGTGATGTGCAAGTAATAGGCAGATAGCATTAACAGTTGTTTTCGCTGGTTCTTTGAACTTTAGTCCTCTTACTTAGTTATTAAAGTTAAAACTGAATTTCTAATTTTCTCCATAGATACGCTTTAGGATGTAATTCAGAGTGGTTTGATGTTTTATCGTTCTTTGTTCTATGTTCTATTGTTCAAGAAATGTACAGAGTCAGAATTTACTTAAGTACTAAGGATGACATGACACGAGCGTTAGATCTCAGATTGTCTCTATGAAATAAAAGCTTGGATGCAACAGAACTTCCTTCAATTGAACTGTTCTAAGACTTAGATTATTTTAGTTGACTGGCAGCCTTCTCTGCTGAAGACCACTAATTTCAACCTTAACACAGATGGTGTGCAGATACTACTGTCTTCTCAGGTTTGAAATGTGGGTGCTACTTTTGACAGTCACCTAAATTTCGACACCCACATCAAGACTATCACTGAAGTGTCTCTTAGTCATCTTTGAAACATGGCTAGACTCCGGTCTTTTCTATCACCTTCTGATGTGGAGAAGCTAGCTCATGCTTTTATCTCCTGTAGGTTGGACTATTGTAATTCTCTTTTTGCTGCTTTAGTATATTCAGAATTGTGCTGCCAGAGTTTTAACTTGTGCGTCTCCTCATGCTCATATTACTCCTGTGCTGGAAAGACTGCACTGGCTCCCTGTCCAGGCCCATATTGATTTTTAAATCTCTCGTGCTGACGGATAGGGCTTTGCATGGTACAGCTCCAGAGTATGTATGTGATTTGGTAAAACACTATACTCCCCCTTGCTCTTTACGCTCTGTTGCTACTATTACTTCACAGCAGCCTGTGTGTAAACTTAGATCAGTGAGGGAGTGAGCATTTTCTTATAGAGCACCTCAGCTACTCCTACCGTAGTATCTTTTAAAAAGTTACTTACATCTATTTATATTCACTTTTAAACATAATAGATTTTAAAAATGTATTAAATTTGTATATATAATTTTTTTAATTGAGTGTTATTTGTGTTGCTATTCAGGGCTTTGGGTTTGAGAAAGGCGCATTATACATTTGAATTATTATTATTATTATTATTTATTATTAGTAAACAGACTTTGGATGCATTAAATGAAAGTAATGATTAGTAATGTTCCTGATGGTCTGGCCTAAAATGTATATTCCTAACCCATTCATCATCAATCTATGATCAAAAAGTTGATATTTCTTATTTGAGTAAAATCATTGGTACAGCAGGCACTTATTAGATAACAGATATGTTAAGGCAGATAGTATAGTTGCTGTAAACGTCCTGCATATAGACTGCATATAGATAGTACTGTTTGCTGGATGAACAGAAAATCTCACAGATAAAGGCAGATAAAACAGAAAATCTTGTTAGAACAAGTACTAGTGGAATATATGTAATATATATATGGAATATACTAGTAATTATATGTTCTGAAGTATAGGCAGGCGATAATTGAAAGAAAATGCTTGAATAAATGAGTGCAGAACATAACGGGTGTAAACGCTTCTGGACAGATGTATTAATTATTCAGTTTCATTCACATCTATATACATCCTGTCATGCCGGCATGTATAATGTATGAAGCTAAAAGAGCCCAGGTGACCTTGACTTTGCATCAAGATGGCAAGAGTAATAGATCTAAGCGACTTTGAAAGACGGCAGGAGCTTCAATCACCCCTGAACTGACTGTTGTTTCAGTAGAAGCAGTTACTAAACTGATATATGCATTCTAACTATGGGAACAAGATAACACTGATAGGTCAGCACAGGCCTGTAGGGGTCAAGCATGCCCCCATGTGCATGAGTAATATCCTTTAATAAAAAAAATCCAGCGTATAAAATCAGACCTCATCTATTTTTATTACTGTATAAAAGATAAATTAGGCTTCACCATGTCCTTTTATCGGATCAGTAAAAGCATTTTATTGATTTGTTTAATCACAGTACTGATAAAACCCAGCTGATGTGATGCTACTCTATCTGCATTCCTTTACTTGTGCCAAAACTATCCAGACAACAGCGTCCAGTGGGCAGTGTCACCGTGACGACTAATAAAAAAATAGAGGATGACCAACACACACTGTACAGCAGGACTTTGACTTCATATCTACAAGGTCAACAAACACAGTAGGAGTGTCTAATGGGGTAGGCAGTGAGCGGACACAGTGCTTACAGACTCCAGCAGCGCTGCTATGACTGATCTAATCATACAAGCACAACACACAACAGGCACGTCAGAGTCACTGCAGTGCTGGGAAAGATCCACAACCCAAATAAGATCTGCTCTGTGATGGTCCTGTGGGGTTTAAAAAACAGAGGAATTAACAAGGTACACAGAGGAACAGATAGACTACAGTTTATAACTGTAGGACTGTAGAGTGCTCCTGTACGGCGAGTAGGGCTGATAAAATGGACAATGTGTGTAGAAACAAGGGGATGTATACAAACACCTTAGTTTAGCACTGGTTGGCTCTGACCTGGTGTGGGGGAGCCGCTGCCCTTTCATTAGCAGCATCAGCGGTGATTATGTTCACATTATGTGGCTGATTCTATAAGCTGAGCTAAATATGATCATCACCAGGGAGACACATACACTGTGAAAGCACCTCTAATTGAGCTTGTTGCTGCCAAAGTATCATTGTCTACACATCAGTGCTGTACAATAATGCTTGTGTTCACCTTTGAAAATGTGATGCGCTGTATTTACTGGATTCAAAAGAGACATAAATGACATACATTTAATGTATACATGTATACGAATGTATTCCTCATTGCCAGTAACTGTGCTGATGAGTAGTATGTTTTCTTAAAGTAGATTTTCTCTATAGATACAAGTGAATGCATGACTTTTTTGGTATACACGGTTTCATTAACACTAAGATGTGGTGAAATTTCGGAGGTCTCATTAGATTAAGATGCTCGGTTTTCATTTCTGGAATTGTAACTGGGCCACTGATGGGTTTATCATGCATCTCTGTTACTCATAACACATTTCTCTCTCTCCATTCCTTCAGTCTATCCTCTTACTTTCACCCGTTCCCACAGTACATTTAATCCCTATCTTACTCCATATTTCACCCCGCCTCTCTCCTCCCTCCCCCGTCTGCCCTGAAACCTCCACCCGGACACCCCCCCCTTCCCCCCATCGGAGCTACCCCTCTACTCTTTCTTTCTGTAACACAACCCACTGGCCTATTTTTAGACCCTGTGTGACCTAGTGTTCACTTCCCCACCAATCACACCCCCCCTTCCATCTTTCACCCTCTCTTTCCGTACGTGATGATCCCTCTATCTCTTTTATAATTGTTTTCCTGTGTGAAATGGCTTCTTATTATTATTTTTATAATTATTATAATTTTATTTTATTTTATATTTATTTTATTATTTTTATCCAGTAACTATTGTAAATCGTTTTTTAATAATGAATTATCTCAAATATGAAAAGTACCAGTTCTAGACCAGCTGATTTCAATTGATTCTTATTCTTATTCTTACTGGTCAGTGGCAGCTCTAGATAATTGTACCTGGGGTTGCGTAACTTTTTGACAGGGGGGCTGGAGTGTTTGAAAGCCAAACAGACACGTGCTCACAATGTGAATGTGTGAGGGACGTGGGTTGTGAAAATGTGTGTGTGTGTGTGTGAGGGGGTGTGGTGAGGTAGAGAGTTGGAAGCCAATGATGTGGGAGAAATTTTGTGGTGACTTTTGAGGTCAGTCAGAATTTTTGGTGAGCGCTGGCCACCCAGACCACCCTATTATTACCGCACATGCTGCAGGTTATATATTGAATGTTACGTCAGTACCAGTCTCAGTGTAGGAGTATATGTTTTTTAGTACATGCTGATACAGAACCTGATACCATAATTAATAACCTACATTAATTACCTTAAATCAAGTAGCATTGCTGTGTGTAATAGTGTGTTTGGTTGAACACAAGCACTTAGGATGTTTAATGGTTTTGATCCCTGGTTCATTGTAATACAGTGACAGCAGTATTAAACCCAAGGCTAATGCATCCAAGGAACTCACTTGTTTAAAGTATTGTTTTGATTTGTTGGTTAAGGCATAGATGAATGTTATCCAAAGCCAGACATGCACTGCACCGTTATAGAAATCTTGTTCTTTGGTAATTCACAATGACAGCGCTAGAACAGGGCCATGTCCCTAATACCTGCAGGTAAGCTCTATCTGCAGAGAAAGCTAGCAAAATTGATAATTTTCCAGTAAGACAATGTCCTTGGGGACACGTTTTTATAATATTGAGAATGGTTGGTATAGACAAACACTAAACCGTACAACAGTAAATGTTAGGCAGTACACACAGTGTAATACAGGACGGTGTGGGTACGCCGTATGTATAGTGTGTATATGTATTGTTCTGTTACAAGTTCAATGTAACCTTTAATGACTTTGCATTAGTGAATAGCCCCACCTTGTGGTGTATTGTAGAATCCGTCTATGTTTCTGTTTCCTGTTAAAACTGAGGTCATACAGGAAGTGTATTGTTATAACACATGGAGAGGAGGCAGCCATTACCAGTTCACGTGCTTCTATCTGCTTTCATCCTGCTCTTTGATGGCATCCTCTGTATGTACCTACACATATATTATGTTCTTTGTGATTCTGCATCAGTATAAGCTAGTATTTTAATGTTTCAAAAGATTATTGGCAGTGTCAGCTAGAGTGATGCATGACTGCTATAAATTCTAATTCATAGTATGTTAACTTGTTGTTCTGGTCTGTGTAATGTGAGAGTACTTCGCCATGTAGATGTTCCTTCGTTTATGATAAACATGTAGCTAAGCATACAACAAGGTTAATGCCGGGCTGTATTTCTTTACAGTTTCACCCTTTTTTCAAATCATTAAACCTGTGGACAAACAGACAAGTGTCTTCAGAGTCGTGGTTGAAGAAAGGTGTTTATCTGACTGTCAGGTCACATCATCCCTTATGTGAATAGAGGACAGTACAGTGAAAAGAGGCCCTTTTCTTACCATAGGACAACGCAGTTTACAGCACAACTCAAAACTGGTATCACACTTCCGTGTTGGCTACATCAGTGAATACTCTCTCTAGTACCATGGACAAAGAGCAGGCATCTTCCCTACACACTAGGTCTTACGCCTCGCGCTCTTCCCAGCGCTCCAGAAGTTCAGCCACAGTTTACTGCTGCCACAAGGGCTCGGGCAAGAGCCGAAGCTGCTAGAGCACGACTGTCGTTCGCTGAAAAGGAGATGCAATTAAAATTAGAGAAAGCTCAACTAGAGGCTACAATGGAGATGCTAACACTGGAAAAAGAAACTGCCGCAGCTGTAGCTGAAGCTGAGGTCTTGGAAGCAGCATCAGATACCAGTAGTGAGAAACATAGCTGCAAACTCCAACTCGATGCAGTGCCTCTTGATCCTAAACAGCGTACAAAAGATTATGTTGTAGAACAGGCAAACACCTAGCTGCACGAGCAGAGGTACTCCCTCAAGACGAAAGGAGGCAGGTGTATGTAGACCCAACACAACACCATTCTCTCTGCTCCCCACTCATCAAAGCAGAAGATTGTCTTCCTTCTGTTATCAACATGAGTGCTTTGGATGCTCCTCCACCTGTGGATCGTCCGGAAGCTCAGAACCCATTTCATGCTTCAGATTCACCCTACGCTCCAATACATGAGCAAGATACCAGCCAATCTTCTCCCTTTCTCCATAGACATGTACCACAACATTCTCACCGTCACGATTCCAACATGACAGATTTCGTCAGATTCCTCGCTCGCCGTGAGCTTGTCAGCACTGGGTTACTTCAATTCAATGACCAACCAGAGAGCTACAGATCTTGGCAACGCTCTTTTCAGAATGCAGTGGGAGGTTTAAACTTGACATGCAGTGAAGAGATGGATCTCTTAGTCAAGTGGTTGGGAAAGGAGTCAGCTGACCATGCTAGGCGTATAAGAGCCATTCATGTTAAGGAGCCAGAAAAGGGACTGAGGATGATTTGGACCAGATTGAATGAATGTTTTGGCTCATCTGAGGCAATTGAGAATGCACTTTTTCGGAAACTAGAGAGCTTTCCCAAAGTTGGCAATAGAGACTACACAAGGCTCAGAGATTTAAGTGATCTTCTGATGGAATTACAAGCAGCTAAGCTAGAAGGAGATCTTCCAGGTCTTTCTTACTTGGACACCCCCAGAGGCGTCAATCCTGTGGTCCAGAAGTTACCCTACAGTCTGCAGGAAAAATGGCTGTCTTTTGGATCAAACTACAAAGAATAATTCCAAGTGGCATTTCCTCCCTTTGCTATCTTTGTGAACTTTATCAGCCAACAAGCTCGGATAAGGAATGATCCAAGTTTCAGCTTTACAGGACAAGCGGATGTTCCCAGCAAATCAGACAAGCCTCCTTGGAAGCAAAGCAAACCCAGAGAAGTCACCGTACTCAAAACTTGTTGCAAAAAGTTTCCTGCTGCAACCTACTCTGACCAAGATGGGTACAGACGAAGAGCAGAAAATCCAGAGAAATTATGCCCTATTCACAAACGGCCCCATACTCTAAGGAAATGTCGTGCCTTCCGTGAGAAACCTATTGAGGAGCGGAAAGCCTTTCTCAAAGAAAACAGAATCTGTTACAAATGCTGCATGTCCACGTCACACACTGCCAAGGAGTGCAAATCGAGCAGTAAATGCAATGAATGTGATAGTGAGAAGCATCCCACTGCCCTTCACCCGGGACCAGCACCTTGGAATAAAGAAACAAGCCCTGATTCCGAGCATGGCGGGGAGGAAAACAGCTTGCACTCTTCAGAGACAACCACTCTATGCACTCAGGTCTGTGGTGGCGAGTTCTCTGAGAGGTCCTGCTCAAAGATCCTGTTAACCAAAGTCTACCCTACAGGTAACCGAGACAGAGCCATGAAGGTCTATGTAATCCTCGACGAACAGAGCAATAGATCTCTAGCTTGTTCTGAATTCTTCGACATCTTTAACGTCAAAGGTCCCAGTTCTCTTTACTGTCTCAAGACCTGTTCTGGAGTGTCCGAGAACGTGGGTAGAAGAGCTTTCGGTTTCCAAATAGAGTCTTTAGATGGGAAAATAAGTCACCCTCTTCCGAGCCTCCTGGAATGCGAGATTCCAAACAATAGAATGGAGATTCCCACTCCTAGTGCAGCTCTCCATCATGCCCACTTGAGATCAATAGCTCACCTTATCCCAGAGCTGGAACCCAAGGCTTCCATAATGCTGCTTTTAGGTCGTGATGTGATCAGAGTCCATAAGGTTCGCAAACAGCTAAATGGACCTCAGGCTGCCCCATATGCCCAGAAGCTCGACTTGGGATGGGTGATTGTTGGCGATGTCTGTCTGGGAAGTGTCCATAGACCAGCAACTGTGAACACGCTCTACACCAGTGCTTCAGAGAAAAGACACCCAACCATCTTTGAGCCTTGCCCTAATGTTATCCATGTGAAGGAGCAATTCAGCCCCGCGTCTCCATACATCCAAGCTGAGTTCCCTAGGATGAGACATAACTGCAGTAAAGACGATAGCCGGCTTGGCCAGGCAGTGTTCCAGGTTACCAGCAAGGATAATCAAACGGCTCCATCCATAGAGGACATTACCTTCATGGAAATCATGAAACAAGGCCTCAGGAAAGACAAAAGTAACAGCTGGGTGGCCCCACTGCCCTTCAAGGCACCAAGACAAACGTCTCCCTGACAACAAAGTCCAAGCTCAAAACCGACTCTGTTCACTCATACGCAGCCTTAACAGAAAAGCAGAGATGAGACAACACTTCTTTTCATTCATGGAGAAAATATTTGAGAATGGCCATGCAGAAGAAGCACCCCGTGTGAAGGAAAATGAAGAGAGGTGGTACTTACCCATTTTCAGCGTATACCACCCTAAGAAACCTGCCAGTATCCGTGTGGTATTTGACTCCAGCGCTCGACAAAATGGAGTGTCACTTAATGATGTTCTGTTGACCGGGCCAGATCTCAACAATTCTCTTCTGGGAGTGTTAATCAGATTCCGCAAGGAAGCTGTTGCTGTGACTGTAGATATACAGCAAATGTATTATTGTTTCCTTGTGAGAGAAGAGGACAGGAACTTTCTAAGATTCTTGTGGTTCAAAAACAACGACCCTAACCAAGACATCACTGAGTACCGCATGAGGGTTCATGTGTTTGGAAACAGGCCTTCTCCAGCAGTGGCCATCTACTGCCTCAGACAGTCTGTAAAAGAAGGAGAGCCAGAGGTCAAACAGTTTGTCAACAGGGATTATTACGTCGATGATGGGCTCACATCTCTTCCCACTGTTGAAGCTGCAGTCAGTTTGTTAAAGAGGACACAGGACACACTCGCCAAATCTAACTTGAGATTGCACAAAATTACCTCAAATAAGAAAGAGGTTATGGAAGCCTTTCCATCTCAAGACCTAGCAACTGACTTGAAGGACTTGGACCTTGCCTCAGACACACTACCAGAACAGCGTAGCTTGGGTTTAAACTGGATCTCAAATCTGACACCTTTGCCTTTAAATGCACAGATGAAGAGAAGCCCTTCACCCGACGTGGTGTCTTGTCTGTCGTGAACAGTGTGTATGACCCGTTGGGATTCGTTGCTCCAGTGACCATTGAAGGCAAGTCCATCCTCAGAGAGCTTATGCAAGGAAATGGTGACTGGGATTCCACACTGTCGGCAGAGATGGAAGACAAGTGGATATCTTGGCGAAACTCACTCAAAGATCTAAGCAATTTTCATATCTCTAGGATGTATACAGGACTTTCATCCAGCGAAGCTGCTCACAGAGAGTTATGTGTGTTTTCAGATGCCTCTACGAAAGCCATAGCAGCCGTCGTTTATCTCAAGGTGACAGACTCGGATGGCAATAGCCAGGTGGGCTTTGTCATGGGCAAAGCTAAACTGACCCCTCGACCTGAACACACCATACCAAGGCTGGAGCTTTGTGCTGCAGTGTTGGCAGTAGAGCTGGCAGAGCTTGTCTCAGCAGAGATCGATGTGCAGATTGACGCTACAACTTTCTACACTGACAGTAGTCCTTGGCTACATTTATAATGAGACCAGGCGTTTCTTCGTCTATGTGAGCAATCGTGTCATAAGGATACGTACATCTTCTCGCCCCGAGCAATGGCGCTACGTATCCACAGATCAAAATCCGGCAGATTGCGCCACCAGGTCCGTCACTGCTGTTCATCTTATGGACACTACGTGGCTTTGTGGACCTGCATTCCTGACATGTCCTGATCAAGATAACACAGAGAAGGAAACCTTTGAGTTAATCAACCCTGCCATGGATGCAGATGTTCGCCCTCAGGTTTCTACACTCAACACTGAGGCTGCAACGACCCATCTTGGATCTCAGCGCTTTTCCAAGTTTTCCACATGGAAATCTTTGAATCGTGCAATTGCTCACCTTCGTCATGTTGCTTACCGTTTCCATGAAGGTCAGGCCAATAAATGTGGAAGCTGCAAAGGATGGCACCTATGCGAAACAGCATATAAAGCTGAGCAGCTTTTACAAGCTGAATACACCATCATTCGTACCGTACAGGAGGAGGTTTATGCTCAAGAATTTGCATGCATCCGAGGAAATGAGAAGATCCCTCAGAATAGCTCTCTCAAAACCTTGGATCCTTTCATTGATGTTCATGGCCTCTTGAGAGTTGGGGGTCGCATCAGGGAGGCTCAGCTTGAACAGGATGAGAAAAATCCTCTGATCATCCCTGGTAAACACCATGTGGCAACTTTACTGATAAGACATTATCATCAACAAACATTACACCAGGGACGTCTTTTTACCGAAGGGGCTATCCGTGCAGCTGGTCTTTGGATAGTTGGAGTAAAGAGACGTGTAAGCAGCATCATCCATCACTGTGTCTTATGTCGCAGACTTCGTGGAGTCCCTCAAACACAGAAGATGGCCAACCTTCCACCAGATCGCCTCTCTATGGAACCCCCATTTACAAATGTCGGACTTGATGTCTTTGGTCCTTGGACAGTTGCATCACGTCGGACAAGAGGAGGACTCGCACACAGCAAACGATGGGCTGTAATGTTTACTTGCATGGCTGTAAGAGCAGTCCACATAGAGGTCATAGAATCTCTAGATACTTCGAGCTTCATTAACGCTTTGAGGCGCTTTCTTGGCATTCGAGGTCCAGTCAAGCGAATTCGGTCGGACAGAGGGACGAATTTCGTTCGTGCGTCTAAGGAGCTCCAGATTCCTTCAAACATCGACAGTGCTTCTGTTTCAAGATACCTGGCTGATCATGGCTGCTCGTGGACCTTCAACCCTCCTCATGCCTCTCACATGGGGGGTTCTTGGGAGAGGATGATTGGGATGGCCAAAAAGATCCTAGACTCCATGTTTCTTCAGCTTGGGCCAACAAAGTTGACGCATGAAGTACTTACCACTCTAATGACTGAAGTGGCAGCCATCATCAATGCCAGACCACTGATCCCAGTGTCTACCGATCCAAAAGACCCATTCATACTAACGCCTGCCATGCTTCTTACACAGAAAACAAGTGTTCCTTCTGCTCCTCCGGGTGACTGTGGAGACAAAGATCTTTTCAGACACCAGTGGCGGCAAGTCCAGCACCTTGCTCAAACCTTTTGGGACAGATGGAGGAAGCATTATCTCTCTACACTGCAACCACGCAGAAAATGGCAGGATAGTCAGCAAGACATGGAGCTAGGGAGCATTGCGCTACTCAGGGATGACCAATTAAAGAGGAATGAATGGCCTTTGGGGCTTGTCACTCAGGTTTTTCCCAGTCAAGATGGAAAAGTCAGGAAAGTGGAGATCAAAGTCTCCAGAAGGGATGGGACTAAACTACTCATGAGGCCTATCTCAGAGATTGTCCTTATTCTTTCCCCAAAGATGGACAATTAGTCTTATTCACTTATATGGATAGTGGCGTTCAATCACACCTGGCGGGGAGTGTTCTGTTACAAGTTCAATGTAACCTTTAATGACTTTGCATTAGTGAATAGCCCCACCTTGTGGTGTATTGTAGAATCCGTCTATGTTTCTGTTTCCTGTTAAAACTGAGGTCATACAGGAAGTGTATTGTTATAACACATGGAGAGGAGGCAGCCATTACCAGTTCACGTGCTTCTATCTGCTTTCATCCTGCTCTTTGATGGCATCCTCTGTATGTACCTACACATATATTATGTTCTTTGTGATTCTGCATCAGTATAAGCTAGTATTTTAATGTTTCAAAAGATTATTGGCAGTGTCAGCTAGAGTGATGCATGACTGCTATAAATTCTAATTCATAGTATGTTAACTTGTTGTTCTGGTCTGTGTAATGTGAGAGTACTTCGCCATGTAGATGTTCCTTCGTTTATGATAAACATGTAGCTAAGCATACAACAAGGTTAATGCCGGGCTGTATTTCTTTACAGTTTCACCCTTTTTTCAAATCATTAAACCTGTGGACAAACAGACAAGTGTCTTCAGAGTCGTGGTTGAAGAAAGGTGTTTATCTGACTGTCAGGTCACATCATCCCTTATGTGAATAGAGGACAGTACATGTATACAGTGAGAAAATAACCAGGTTAAATGCATCACTTTGCAGGCGTACAGTAACAAGCACGACCACCACTAGAAAGGCGAATGACTTCAAAGGAATATCTATTTTAGAAGACCTTCAAGAGAATTACATTTGACTTTACATGACATCATGTGATGACAGTGCGTTTGTGTGACTGTTCTTCATTTAGCCCATTGCCATCAACAGTGGCATGCAATTGAGTATCTGGTGTAGTTGTTTATGTCCGCTCTGTTCACATACTGACATAATCCTGTTACGACTGCTGGGGGGGATTTGCAGTTCATGTGATGGACGAGTTAGTGTATGATTAACAAATAAGCTTTAATTGCACTGGTCTGTTTGTGGGCCCATACATCAGTTCCCACAATTCCTAATAACTCCACTATTTACCTGTACATTTTATAGTAGTTATATAAAGTTAACCTGAAATCATTCTGACTTCTTATTTCATGCTCGAGGTCACATTAACCATAAAGGACACAAGTTTCTCGCTACTTTTTGATCAAAGCCTCTAAACACCTTCTGACATTTGGTGGGGTCAAAAAAATTATATTGTTTCCCTCACATCACCAAATAGCAGCCAGCAATGTCCAGTTACCTGTGTCAGCAGTCTAAATCCTTTCAGACATTTTGCAGGGACTGTAAAATAAAGAGCTAAGTCAGATTGTTCAGGCTGGCAACGCGTGTTAATGTCAACACGATTGTTGTAGTTAAAATCGCTCGTCTTTTTCCAAAATTTTCTGCAGCAGGAGTTTCAGCTGATAATGAAGTCCCCCACTTTGTCACACTTGTTAAACAGTTACACTAATGCAAGTGAGAGTGTCGAGGGTAAAGGCCAGTCTTCTTAAAATAAAACAAAGAAATAAGAGAATCAAGCTTTCAAAATAAGATGAAAGTTTCAGAAACTAAAGGCAACAAAGCATTAAAATGCTATAGTACATATTTTTATTATGCTGACTGTCCGAGTCAGACTGGTTTTGGAACCTATGCCTTTCACAATCCAATCAATTCCTGAAAAATGAAATCATATCTTGCCAACTATTATTTTCCACCTTTTATTACTTACTCATGAGAAAGAAAATTCATATTGATTTCTGATTCACATTGACATTAATAAATTGTAGTAATTATTTAATCATCAAAAAAATTCATAGTGCTAGCGTAAACAGCATTTTACAGACTTCTGATATTTCGTTGTTGTTTTCAATCAACTAGCCAAATACTTATTCTCAGCACTACCTTTAAGTTTTACCTTTACCATAAAATAGTTCTGTTTCATAATAAACTATAACTTTAAGTATGCTGGTCACTGCAGTTTAATATTAGGGATGCACTGATACTGATACTGATACTGGTATCTGGTATGATACTCACTCATTTTCGTGTACATACAAAATAAAAGTGTACACTACCACAATAACCAACAAAGAAGTGTCTGCTCATACAGAGAATCCTGCTGACCCCAGTGCTGTCAAACAAAGTTGCCCAGTCACTTTAAACAGTCCGCCTCCTGTCAGGAATACACTTTTAAAGTAGCCCCTTTTTAAACACAGACTAATATAACCACAGCGACTACCCCAATACAGGTGGAGATACGAAGGCTAACAAAATTTAGTTTAAAAAGTTTGACTGAATAGAACTGTGAGGTATAAATGTTAAAAATGTGCTTTTAAAGCCGTCCTTGTTAAATTGGCTAGTCTATTAAAACATATGCTGTAAACTTTAACTGATTGGCACATACTTCACTTTTAAAACATGGCCAGAGCAGATTAAAATGAATAAGTAGAAAACACATTATACTTACTGCGCCAGTGAGAACAAATAATGTTTTTTTTTAATAATTCTAAATTTCCAGCTTCCTTTAATATTGTGCCAATATCCTATGATGACTAAACCAATATACATATTCTAGAATAATGTAAAATAAATTATGCCTTCATATACTTCTATTGAAAGTTACAAAGGTTTGTTTTTCCATTTCCCAGAAAGGTTTTGCTAGTTTACCGAATATATAAAATATACAGTAGTGTGCAAATATCAGAAACCACCCTGCCATTTCCTTAATTTCCAATCTAAATAACCATTAATTACATGTTATTGCTCCATCTGAAAAAAAGCAAAAAACATAGCATAAAATAACATCAAAGTCTCCAACACCAAGTATAATATCAAATCTATCAGCGTTTCATTTGCCCACGCTTTACTTTTGTTCTACTGCCACATGAACTCTTTTGTTCTTACAATCTTAAAACCAACCAGTTACACCAGTTACCCTCGTAACAACAGCCATTCCCAAACACTTACATTATGTTCCTAATTAAAGAGACACTAACATTCAGACAAGCAGCTCCCTAAACATAGCTTAGCTGCATCTACAATGGCTAAAAGGGACATTCCTAAGGAGATTAGACATATACATTATTTAACTAGAATAAAGAAAAGGGCAAGTCAAAGAAAAATATGTTTCCAAAAAATATAAAAAGCTATTAAGAAAATAACAACTAAGCAACAACCTTTAGATCCCCAACACGGTCTCCATCAGATTAGCTGTATTTGAAGCTTTCATCTGTTTCATCTAGGAGAGAGGAGAAGAAAGTTCTAATCTTGCTTCAGATCTAAACCACATCCGTCTTTTCAACATATAAAAAGCTCCAATGCTCAATGAGTCTGAACTTTACTGCAGATGTCAAAACGCCATCACTGAGAAAAGGAAGAAAACAGAACACTGAAAACAGAACACTGAAAACAGAACACTGAAAGTAAACATGTAGAGAAAGACAATATGGACTGATAAGTCTACATGTGTATTTGGGATTGCTTGGAAAATGCAATCAAAATCTAAGACAACATTTTGGAGGTGTGAAAAAATATTTCTATAGGTTTCTTTGAAAAACTAATAACTAGTCTCTCAAATATCTAAAATGAAAACTTGGAAGGTATATAACTGAAATAGTGGTCTCTGACTTTTGCACACTTCTGTCTTGCAATAGATTGTGTTTATATTTCAGATGATATAAAACAGATGTAATGCTGTGTTTTCTTTTTCAGGTATAATGACAATACATTTGTCCAGCCTTAAAACTCAACTGAATATGACACCCAACCCCCCCAACAATAATTGGTTGGGAATGACCTGACAGCACAACAGTGGAGGGGAGGCCACGTGTGGAATAAAGCTGACCCATCTCAGTTTAGCCTCTGCTTCCACGGTGACGGCATAAACAGTATTCACTGTGACCAATGGCAGAAAAAAACACTGCAAATGTATGCGAACCCTGAAAGCTGCCTTACAGAAAGATCACCAACTGAACAGTTTACATGCTACAGACACATTTATGCAATGCCAGGCAGCGGGTTTAATCACAAAATGTTCAATTTTTTTGATTAAAGCAAAACAAAATGTAAAGAAAAATTTAATAGTCATATTTAAGTCTGTATCAGAGTTTTAACTTATTTCTCACATAAACAATCAGCAAAACAAGTTATTTGACCAGGATTGTACATATATTTTACAGTATTTATGGTTTTATGTATTTATTGTAACTACTGGAGCATTTTTTGTGGCAAGACTGTGCATAGTTTTGTACATACAGCTTCCATGTCTTTTGCTTTGCTTTAGGTTTCAGACAATAATAAAAATGCTAAAGTACATTCTTAGATGTTCACTCTGGGGATTCTGGTCAGTTGGTCTGAGAACAACAGTAACTTCTTTATTTGATTTGTACACTGTCCAACAAAGATTGGGACCCACTTACCTGGGTTTTTCTTATTTTTGGTATTTTAATAGTAATACTATTAGTTAATAACTGTGAAACCATAAAACTATAAAATAACACTTATGGAATTATTCATGGATTACAAGAAAGCATCTTTAAAGAATGTTTATAGTGTCTTTTAGAAATTGGCCTCATTTGCTCGGATGCAGTTTTATATATTGCATTCTCATCAGCAACTTTATGAGGAGCCACAGGACTGAAGAAGATGGCACACATGATGAGATCTTGTTGTTTCTGAAAAACAGGTTTTAATGGAAAATGTTTATTTAAGAAGTATTGTTGTACATAGGCACCAACTTCACTATATAAACTTGACTTTTTAACACATTAACACATTTTTTTAAATAATATAAAATATATCTTCAGTTCAAACTTTTGACTGGTAGCGTACACCTTGTTTTTTTAAGCAGCAGAACTTAAATGTGTTGTAATTTGTTTGTACTTATCAACATTAAAACTTATTTCGACCAAAAACAAATCAGCAGCTCCAGATGTTGTTGTTTGTCCTCAAACTCATACTCGACTAATGGCTGTAGACACAATATGAAGTGTTTATACTACTTTAGCATAAATACTCTTTTCTGCTACCTAACAGAACCTCAAATTCAGATTCATCCATCTATAAAAAAATCTACATTACTGTGATATTATGGTGCAAATATTTGGGTTTTTTGGTTTATAGGCCATCCTGACAGCGACACAGTGGAGTCTCTGGCTGTGGTATTAAGTACTGTTTATGTGATAGTAATAGTTTCCATGGTCTACTAAGTCTTTCGCAGTTTTTTAACTTTATTTTTCTTTGACTTTCTCTTCGTGTAGAGTCCGCAGTAATATCTCTTTTGGCCATTTGAGAAGTCCTTGTTGAAGAACACCATAACATCAGTCACTCCTTTGGAAACACCTTTTGTTAGGAGTACACAGTTGTAGGTACTGGGAGAATGTAGTGGCTAAATCACTAATAAATTAGAAATTTCAGTTCAAATCTCTTTTGTTGTGAATGGGTAGGTGAATATGAGATTACATAATTATAAATGTAAAGTCGACACATTTCATATTTTAAGCAAGATTCATTTTCTTTATTATTATCATTTTTTTTCTATACAATTTTAATTTAACAAAGGAAAAAGGCGCACAGCCTGAATGGTCTTCACTTAGTAACTCTCCCTCTGGCAAGTACCACAGCTTTGTAAATGCTTTCTGTAGCAGCTAAGAGTCTTTGATTTCTTGTTTGCAGGTTTTTCAGCCATTCATATTTCTTAAAGACTTCTAGTTGTTAAAGTTCCTAAACGGTCTGAGGTCTATCCACGGATGTCGAGGATGTTTATGCTGGATGACTGAGAACCTTCAGCTTGTGCCTCTTTCTTGAGGTGTGTTTAGGATCATTATTCTGTTATAAAAGATCCTCTTGTCATCTCCAACCTTTTACTGTTTTTCTGCTTTCAGGGAGGAGACAGCTCCTTTAAAAAACTCTTTAAAAACACAGGAAAGATTTTCTGCTAAAGACACTTTCATGAAGGTCATATCTGTGCTGGTGTTGCTGGAGTCTGGAGTCTGCTGAATCTTCCTGGGGGTCTTTTGCAGTCAAACAGGGGTCCTGATTTGCCTTTCTAGCAACGCTTTTAACAGTTCACAGTAGCAGACATTTTAACCAGCTTTCTGTTACTTCTTTCCTGCTTAAACTAGTTTTATTTAATAAACGAGTCTCTAACTTTTGCACAGTACTGTATATCATAATATCATCTCCTCAAATAAAACAGCATGCACAACACATCGAGCACTCACGTCTCTCTCTCTCTCTCTTTCTATCTCTATTTCTCTCTTTCCCTCTCTTTCATCAAAACAGTTGTACGCCCCTTCCAGATGTTGGGAAGCATTCAGGGCCAGGTTGATCCCCCATGTGACCGCCAGAGATTAACAAATATATCTGAAATGCATGATCGGGTTTCCCCCTTTCACACGTCAGTGTAAGTTTATATTTATCCTCGCGTATAAATTGGCACTCCCTGGTGGACTCCACTGTTTTTGGTTTTTTTTACTTCACAGTCAGGATAAATAAATCTCCACCCATCAAATACACACAGCTTTCAAAATGAAGGTGCAAGACGGTCGATGGCCAAAACGGTTTTGTATGGACTCCTGCATTTTCTGAAGTGTTACTGTCTGTATTTTATAACTCTTTCTGCTTAAATGACAAATAAGTTACATAAAGTTCATATTGCAAATTATTTTTTGGGTGAGTAAGTAAGCTAAGGAGCTTAAGAAGAACACATGGTGCTGCTGTAACGATGGTTGGCTTTAGAGCCCAGAATAAGTAACTCATGGACACAAGCTGGTCCTTTTTATAATCATTCTTTATATCGTCCAGACACAGTATGACTCCTGCCCCGTCTTTCTGGAAGATCTTTTTTTATGTAACGTTTGAAAAATATAATTCAAGGCAATATTCTGAATGCAGCTTTTATTAATTGCAGATTAGAAAGATATATTGGTATATATGTAGAATTGTAGCTCATGTCCTCCTATTGTTTGTAATTGTGTTGTTGTTTAACCTAGACTTAGTTCATACTCCAGTGTAAAGAACTTTTAGGGACAAAAAAAAAAAAAAGTTCTTTAAAATAAAATACGCTGTAAATATGTGTTATATGTCCTCCTAGCTTCTTATGCAAAGTTCAGTATTTTATAATGAAGGTCATGATTATTTATATCAGCAGCATTGCTACATCATCTTGT
This sequence comes from Megaleporinus macrocephalus, assembly GCA_021613375.1. Lineage (NCBI taxonomy): Eukaryota > Metazoa > Chordata > Actinopteri > Characiformes > Anostomidae > Megaleporinus > Megaleporinus macrocephalus. The sequence continues at coordinate 27,971,016 of CM038703.1, forward strand.
TCTAAGAAGGAAAGAAAATTTCGCCAATCAGCAATATGCAAAAAAATAAAAAATAAGATGACCCTGCCCCACGTCCCGAATTCACACTAGCGTAAAGTGTTCAAAACACAAGCACCTGAACGCAGCGTCAGCAATACGCTTTCCCACGCTGCGTTCAGCTCTCAACTTACTGGCCGCACTGGTGTCACTGCAGCCTGAGAAATACACACATCGTGCATAGACAGTGCAAGACAAAGTAAGAGGAGGAAAGCAAGATCGGACAAGAGTGGAGAGAGACAGCGAAACCATGACACAAGTTGACTGAGGTAGAAGACATGAAAGCAACACAGTGAAGGTGAGCATGGTGAAGGTGTGAGAGGACTGTGGAAAGCAGAATGAAGAAAGGACAGAGAAAGCGAGAGACAGAGAGAGAGAGAGAAGCCGGGACTAACCAGGGTCTGTTGGTATCTCAGAGCCTTCCTTTGCGACGCATCTGCGGCCATTGACACACTGTCACTGACCCAAAAATAAACTGCATGTCTGCCTCAGCATTCTCACCCTGGGGTGGTGCAGGCTAGGGGAGAGAGAGAGAGAGAGAGAGAGAAAGAGAGAGAGAGAGAGAGCCCACATATGCACACCGACCACACTGGGCTCGGCCAACCAACTCTTCAACATACAGAACAATGCTGAACACAATTATTATAAGACACATAATTATAAGACTCTTCACAAGCCTGTCTGGTTGCCCCTGGCAACACACTGGGACTTTGATCACCTGATCATTTGGAGGGGGGGCAGGAATGAGTGTAGGCGCTCCACTCCTGAGCAGCCTTTGAAACTGTCGAGGTGGACGTAAGAGATTCGATCACGACACGGCCAGTGTTGACACTGTCAAATTCCTTCATCTTTTCTTTCTTTTCTTTTCTTTCTTTTCTTTTTACCACAAACAGAATTCTGGACTGATACCAATATCTGAACATTTTCATGTACATACAGTGGGATGCCAAAAATTTGAAACTAAAACATTTAAACCTGAGACAATAAAACAAAGAAATATTATGACAAGTAAATGAAGAGGAAACTTCTAGGCCTCTATTCAAATTAAGGCAAATTTCTGAAACTGACCAGCTTCAGGCCGTCATACAATAAAGTGAGACTGTTTTAGCCTTTTTTTCTTAGAATTCATTGTTTCTGTGATCTCATGGACATCAAAACATTTACAAATATACACAGCAGTCTACAGCAGTTTAGCTCCACCTATTAACGGTGAGAAGTGTTTCAGTCTGGAGTGCTTTTTTACAATACAGAGGTGCAATACAGAGCAGCCAATCTGAACGGAGATCGTTTACTTTCAGTATTCTTAAAGGCATAGTAACAAACACAGCCTGTAACGGATAAAGAGAGGATGAAGCGTTGTCATGGAAACATTGTTTTGAAATGTTTGGCCTTCACTGTTTTGTTTTTTACGTTAATGACTTTCAGACTGTTCCCCTATATTTACATATTTAGATCTATGAAGGTTATACAGCAGTTTGTTTTCATTCAGAGAATACCTGACCACAGTACAGAAATAATAGTTGACTAGACTGTAAGCTGACACCTGTGTTGGCACCGGCTGCATTTACATCATCATTATTTTTTAGTAGAGCCAGGCTTGAATAACTTGACTGAACATTTATCTGTTTTCTTTACACACAACTGCTGCTCTGCCCTGCTGCGCACTTTTCCAAGAGCGCTTGTACTATTAAGTCTTTTAATTCTGTTTACAGACCATTTGCTGCATGCCTGCTATGTGCCTTCCCCATAAACAACAGCATCCTGGCAAGTAAACACGTTAAAGAGGAGTGTTTTTCCTCCTTTCCTTTAGTGTGTTGCAGATTTTTGTGCATGTAAACAGTCCACAAAGGTATGAAGCCTCAAAGTGATGTCATCTCGTAACACAATCCTTATTGCTCATCCACCAGCAAGCCTGGTGTCCTCCCTCATAACGCACAGGGTGCTAAAAGCTCAATCATGTTGAAACGCCTACCAGCTCGTTTTACCTGACTTTCAGAATGGGACTCTGGCTCAAACAGATATAGCAGAACTGATGGCATTGTAAGAATGTGGTGTGGGGGCAGAACTTGGGCAGGACATCACTCTGACTGATCAAAAGTGGGTGCGCACACTGGCCTCGAAGGGAGGCAGGGCTGTTTCAGACAGAAGGTGAATATAGACGTACAGCAGGAGAAAAATATTGCATTTAGAAACACTGAAACTATGAATATGAATATGAATATAAGTCCCCTTTAAATGTCACCAGACAAATTTGTCTGTTGTAAGAAATATGCTTAAAACAAGCAAAAATCTCCTCCAGTACAATGAACTAATTTCACTTGATACTATGTTCAAGTGTTTAGAGGGTCCATTGTGGACGAAGAAGTGACTTGCAACTACAACACGGCTTCTGTAAAGACAGTCACTCAGGAATTATTAGTCTGAAACAAACACTAGTTAAGCCAAATATGTACAAACATTCAGGACAAATTCCTGTGTAAACATAGGCTGGAGTGTATGTGTTAATCAGAATACCAAGCATGAACTGTAAGAGGAACATGTAGGAAGTAATATTTGAATGAATATCAGTATGTAATACCCACTCTGATTCCCAATTCAAGTACAGCTCTGTAAATAATCAGTGTGTACATCAGGAGGAATTCTGAAACTTGTCCTCAGGCAGGAGTAAAAGTTTGTGGAACAGGAGAACACAGCGGAGTGTGTATCCAACAGCTTGCATAGCAAACACCCACGTGATGCAACATGCAAACACACTGTTCTGCTAAAGGCTGACAAGCATGCATGACCAAACACCCGTGTTTTTATATCCATCCATGACTGAAACTTTTCCACTAGGACTAAGAGTTCCACTTAGTGAGACTTAACCCCATGTTGTTGCAGACTCTACTGCAGGTCCCTCATATCGACCGGGTCATAAGTGGAGTGGTGAAAGTGTTAAGTAAGAGAATATACTTGCTTTTTACACACAGTGCAGGATCAGTGTATTCCACATGCTACAACCGCACAACGTGGCTGGATGTGACAGGTTCTTATTTCCGTCCCAGGCGTATTTACACACTTTCAGTAGAAACTGAGGGGGTTTGGGATCCTGACGTTTTTGTTGTTTCATCTTGACAGTTCCAGGTCGGATCAGTGTTGACAGGTGAAACCTATAAATAAATGAATTTGATCTCCGCAATGCTCAGCCTTACACCATCTTAATAACTTGATGGTGGGCTCAACCGTGACAGCGCCAAATCACCCAGAACGTTATGAGGTGCATCAAGCAGAATACAAATTCAAGCTTCATGATCTGTGTTTGGGACCAGATCAGATAAGTGAGGGAAAGGCGTGGTGATGAGGAAACAGAGGCAAGGGCAGGGCTTATATTTGGAGAGAGGGAACTTTGTGACTAGAAGAAAGGCTGGACAGTGCCTTATAGTCAGGGAGGCTTTAGAGACAGTAGAAACAGTGCAGCTTATGAATACTGTCACATACTAGCACAGCATGGCTTTGGCTCTAGATTTTACTGTTACGAACAAAACCATGGATCACAGCAAGTCAGGATAAGAGGACAAACCTACAGTGAGCTTCTTTGCTACTCAGCATTACATGTAAGTTGACTTCTGATATTGAAACTCTTTCATTTCACTATAACACCCACCCTAATCAAAAATCTCTATATAATTATATATGACTTGAATGTGATCACCGTCACGTATCCTTATCTAATAATAATTGATAGCTGTGTACGACAGTGTGATTACACTAACAGACACAGCTGCTGATTACGCCACAAATGAGTAACTTTGTAAGTACCTCAATTTTAACCCTCAACTACAATTAATGTTGACATATTTTCTTTCCCTTGGTAAACACTCTAATTTCATGGCATTCATATCACATAAGCACACAGTTCTGATATGCAGAAGCCACAAGTTATTGAACAACACAGTGTGAGAGACTCTTTAAATCTCATCATTTATTTCATAACTTAATCCATTGAACTGCTTGTAGGAACGTCAATAGCAGCTTCTCAGAGGATCCATGCTACTAAATTCCAGTTTCGAGCCCATGTTTGTTTTTGTGTTTCGGTTTGTCCTGTACAGTGGTGTGTGTGTGTGTGTGTGTGTCTGTGGGTGTGTGTGTGTGTGTGCACATATCAAAACGCCAGCATGACGTGTGCTAGAAAGGAACAATGCAGCTGAGCAGGTTGAAGGTAAAGTACAGAACTCAGAAAGTATGTTTTAGGCGTGTATGACTCAGAATGACAGAGCAGCATGGAAAGGCGTGGTGGTGCAAAACGAACTTGGAATGCGTCTTGGTCCTCTACAAAAAATGTGGTGCTAACAGAGTATACATTCACAGTCCTACGCAACCGTTTCAGCCACCTGAGATATCAGACTGAACAAAAATAGTCTGGCCAGTAAACAAAATTTTGCTTAGAAAAAAAACCAATAACATTACAATAAAATATTGTAAAGTCTGAATATTATAAGGATTATTATAAGACATATTATTATATATTATAAGATTTATGATTCTACATACCTGTCATTGTCCAAAGAAAATCATGTATCTTCATTTTTTGTCAAGTTTAATTTTTTAAGCCACTTAAATGCAACAGCTGCCGTTTACATTGTGTGGAAATTTCATGACTAAAGGAAAAGCTCCAAAATAGCTTGACAATATTAATATTAATATTAATATTATTTCATCATTTTCAAAACTCTCCCTCCAGACTGACCAGCATTATTGTAGCTATCATTCACTGCATGGTTTGGCTAATGAATCATGCTATATCAAGTGTGCTAGTGATCAAGTGTGCTAGTGATGAAATTTGATAGATTTTTTTCCCCAAAACACTTGGAATACTGTGCGGCGGTCCAAGCAATCGGATAATGAACTGGATAATGATGACAGCTTATAAAAAACAACTTGAAAAGAAAATTAGAAGTCCTCGGTTGAGGTGAAAGAAGAATTTGTCTAGCTAGAGAATGATTTTCAGAAGGATGTAATGTTCTGTTGATCATTTCGCCAATTTCCACAACAAAGACAAGCATTCCACCGATCCTGATAACAAACCCGCAGGGCCGATAGTTCAAAGCCTAACACAGTCGGTAGTGGTTCAGTGGGACTGAATGATGAATCTTCAATCTGGATGACTATTTGCAACTATTTCGAGACTCTCTTTACATCATTTCCTGGTTTCACTGGTGTAATAGAGAAAGAATGCAGTGGATGTAAAGGAATAGCGAAAGCAGAAAACACTAAAGCAGAGTGTCACTACTAAACAATCATAAACCACTAAAACTAGTCAGTACATGACCAGCAAACACAGCTGTTTTATTTTTCATTAAAACACAAAGAGTTCTCTTAATTGCTGAACATGTTCTTCAGTGGAGACAAATCTTATAGTGCATACTGACTTACAGACTTTTAGACACATTAACAAAATAATAGTTTCTGTCTCCTCTCCATGTGGCCATGAGGGACAGGGATGCAGCCTCAAAATACAGGAGTGCTAAAATAAGGTTTTATCCTGCAATCTATAACTCAAAGAGATATAAAAACAAAATAGTTTTTTCGTTTAAATAAATGATTAATCTAAATCTTTCAACTTCAAATCAAAAAGATATTTGAAAAAAAAAAGAAAAACAACTGTTACTTTCACAAGCTGAGTTACAGAGATGATGATGATTTTGTACATACTTAGCTTAGAACATTTTCACGCCTTTGTTTAAAACAGATTAAAACATACTCAGAAATATGTGAGGTCTTTCTTTTACTGTAATTATTGTTAGAATGAGTCCTATGGGACACACGTTTCTTTAAAACAGGTCACGAATTCTGTATTTTGGACACACGATTTAGTTTGGCAGCCAAAGTGACCTAATTCTGTTCTAACATAACTAGCCATAACTTAATATTACTGGGTTTTATCAACAGTTTAAAACATATTTCAGTTACAAGTCCAGCTGCTTTGAGTTTACATTACTACACAGCGACGTTTACCATGTGGGCCGGCATGTGGCATCAAACCACTACCTGTCTGTTCTCTTATTTGGTAGGCAAATCTTCCCAGCCGGTTTCAAAGGGGTCCTGGCAGAGTAACACACAACAGTCCCATAGTGCTTTTTATCCTTTTTATTAACCGTTTTATTTAAATAAATATACCTAAACTGGCAATTATACCTTCATCTTTGTTGAGTGTCGGCCATTCACCCCCTTATCAGGTGAAGAATCCAGTGAAGAGTGTACAGGTTTAGCATTTTAATGCTATGCAAAATGTAAAGGTCTTTGCATTATTACTGGTAATAAAACAACAAGAATGATTTACTAAAAAACAAGGAGTATACTAAAGATATAATACAAACTCAGCTTTAAACTTATACACTAACAAGACAAACGTCACTGTCATAATGATATTAAACTATATATATATATATATATATATATATATATATATATATATATATATATATATATATATATATATATATATATATATATGATTATCTGAATACATGAATGTATGAATGAATAAATAAATGGTTAAAGTTGATTCAGTAGCTTAAGTAGTTTAGGCTCAAGCACTCTGTGACTGCAATCTCCTCGTTCAAATACAACTTTTAAATAGCGAGTTTCATTGATGGAGGTTATTTCCTGCTACTGCTATGGTCAACGTGTTTATCACCAAATTATCGTCGCTGTCTAATGAAAAACAAGTATCTCCAAAATTGCAACTTTACAGGAGAGAACAAAAACATACATTACTTTCAATGTAAGTCAATGGAACCAGAAATATTGCCAAGCTGATTTGGAACACTTGTATTGGTCCACTCATCATGAAACTTTGACACTATGTAAACAACCAATTGACGTGTTCAAATTATGTAGAAAACTCAAAATCGACAAAACTGAACATGTTTTTCATTGGACAGCGACAATATGCTGAACCTGAAGTACCACTTCCGAGCAAAACACAGCTCTGATCATTCAGTACCAGCCTTTAGAACACTGTGCCGGACAGTTCTTGCGGGAGAGACAAACCTAGCAACAACCTGACAAAAGCAACAGTAAAGTGCAAAGCTTTGGTTGCCCTCGAACCAAAGCTGTAGCTCAGCAGTGTGAGTTTAGTGTGAGAGTTCATTTAAAATCTTCAGCCTGCAGCTCTGATGGCGTCCGGGCCCCAAACACCAAAAATTCAAGTGCAACTGTTCAAACAACTCAGTGAAAATGAAATTCGTGTTTGGGCTGGCAAATTCAATTACAGGCTGTACGACAGATGCATGAGGGCCTCTGCAAGCGCCCGGGCAGCAGGCCTAAGCCGCAGGAGTGTTAGATCAATGCCTGCTATGCGCAATCTCTCCAAGCTTCTACACCTGGCTTTTTTTAAAGAGGGCTCCCAAATGCCTGCCATACTGCCTACACTCAGCCTGCCTGTGCCAGAGGTGTCATTACACACACACACTAAAACAAACTAACCAAAATAAATAAATAAATAAATAACCCACAACGTCTAATTATAATCCACTGTTTGGCAGGAGTTGCTTTGAAGTTTGTCGCATGATATTACAGACCAATCTCATTATCGGTTGCTGCTGAGACTGAGGCTTGTTTTCTTTCCACAGCATGTCTAATTCCTCTGATGGAAGCAGCCTGTGCGATACCTCGGACAGGCTGTGTGGTAAGCTAAACCCTTTTTTTTATCATAGTAACTGCTGAGAAGTTGGTTTTTACCCTTTTCTTTTATTTGACTAAGTTCCACCAATGTAGCCTTTAAGTTAAAGCCCCAGGGAACCTGGTAATCCCCAGAGAATGACGTTAGTCTTGTTTCTCTGGACCACAATTTACATGTGCAAATTATGTCTTATAAATATCTTCCCAAAGTCTATTTAATATCTGCTGTAGATCTCCATACTTATCTCCTCTCATGAAAACTGGGCAGAGAACAATATCAACCATTAATATCATGTTTTACCTCTACCTCCCCCCATCCCACCAATCATTAAGCGAAACTTCTCAGCTAAATCCTTGATAAACCCTGATATCATATTTCACTGCGGTCATGGTAGGGAAGGAAATTTGTTATGGATTTCAATTCTTGTTGAATTTAATGCTTCTTCTGGGTCACGTGAAAAGTTGATTCAGTCAACATTTACTCCATATTTGTGAATATCAGACATGACTACATAGTATATCCAAGTTTGAGATACCGTACATTTTATATATATACATATACATTATCTAAACTTGGATATAGCTTAGAGTAGTCAGTGTATAGCTTATATAGCAGTATAGATTTACTGTCTTCTGAAAATAACTTAACACACAGTCATTCATGTCTAAACAGCAACAGAACTTAGTACACCTCACAGTGAACATGTCCAAATTGTGCCCATAGTGTCAATATTATTACCATTATTATCAATAATATCATTATTATCTAGCAGAGTTATTTTGGTGTCTACATACTGTATGTCTTTATGTCTACATCCAGTATTTTTTACATCCAGTATCTCAAAATATATATATAGAGAGAGAGAATAGATTGGAACATGTTTCTACTTAATCTCAGGAGTTACAGAAATGCCACAATTACATTAGATCGTTTCCCTTGTTACATTTATTATAAAACCATAAGACTTCCTGTATCATTCTGATGCAGATTGTCACCCTAGCACCTGCCCTGGCGACAAGTGTTTAACACATGCTCTATTTAATGCTTGCTATAATCATGAAACAAGCTGAACCAGAAAAAACTCCTCTGCTAAAAGGGCAGGAAATACTTAGTAGGCAGTTTTAATTAGTTAAGCTTGAACAATTTTCTCAATTTTAAATCAAAATAAAGCAATAAACCACCAAAGATCATGTGTTTCTGAGTTTTTACCGGCTGTAACTGTCAGCGAGTAATGATTGATATAAAGAATCCAACCGAGCAATCTAGTCTGTTATTAATAGACTAAGACACATAGTAACATACTGCATTATTATAGACTAATAAGAGTTTATTTGTGAGATTATGCACATGTACAATTTTCTGCTTCATGAGACGTGACTTTTATCCTTTGTTTGTTGACCAGCTGTGCTCTATCAGGGGAGTAACAGTAAACTGGAGGGTTTTATGACTGACATGGGAAAAATGACTGTATTTATATGTTTTCATGATAAATAACGTAGCAATACACTTTTTGAATGTACCATGATTTTCGTCAGTATTGAGATTTTGTTAGTTTTTAAACTGAACAACAGTTTAATAACAAAGCAATAGTATAAAAGTGCATTAGTTTACTGTAGCACAGTTTGTAATACATTTGCAGAAATACAGATTCTATTTTGTGTTTTCCAACTTAATATATCTCAGGAAACCTTTTTTTCTGCATATCATATCTTGAAAATGGGCTGAGCGGTTTAAAGAAATAAGTGATTCTAATATATCCGATCTACTTTGCAACTGCAGTTTAAATTGAATTGTAATAAAAAAATCACCATGCATGTATCCACTTGTACTAACTTAATGCTTGAACCAAAACCTACAGGTGTTCCACCCACTCAGTGTTACCAGGTTAAATCTTCCCACTTACGCCACTTTTGTAGACAACACTGATTATAATAATTACATAACAGCTAATAAGTGAAATAATTAGGTTCTTGTGATTTTAAACCTGAACTTCAATTTAAGATGACTAATCATTCAGCCTTAGATGTTAAGCACATTACATCATGAACAACTTGGACGTTGGACCTACATAAGCCAATTATTTTTGGTTTTAAATATTTAGATATTTGAATTTTACAGCAGCAAACAGTCATGAACATGCAAAATTAGCTTTTTACAAGAGTTTGTGGCCCAGAATTTAGGAATAAAATTTTTTATTGAAGAGTAAGTGCTCTCAGGCTCTCAGTCTTGGATGTTCAGTTACAAGTAAACATAAGCGTTAATATTCTAAGTAAATCTGAACATGTGAGACTTAAGAGGAGATGTGAGATTACTGGGCTGTTGTTCTGATGAAATTCCTCATGTGTGTCTAGGAGAAACTGCAGAGATGTTAAAGAGATCTTGTTCATAATTCTTCTTGCCTTCAGGAGCTTTTTGGGGCAAAATTTCATTCAACCTAACTGATGAGCGCTTTGTTGAGTTTCTACACGATGATGAGTTTCTAGTTTAAAGTGGTCTGTTAATGAGCTGGACTACGTTATTGATATTGACAAACCATGACTACTAGAGTTTCAGCCAGGAATGTCCAACCTTGGTCAAGAAAAATAAGGAAAACTCTGTGATAATGTTAATCACTGCCAAGTGTTTTTTAATAGCAAGTCTATATATGATGGAATGTAGTACAAATAGTCTGCAATCATGATTTTCCTGTTCTATATTAAATACGGATAATTGGTGATTGTTAAGACTTGAAACCAAGTCTGGGTATTGATAGGTATTTACTAATTCTGATATCAATACTGCTACTACTCTCCATAATTTGGGGCACAAAACTAAGACTAAACTATATATATAATATATATATATGAGGGTTTACATACCAGTGACACTTGGCCTGTGATTTAACGCATGATGAACTTCAAGCATAAGAATAAATACCAGCATAAAACATGATTACAGCACAACTATGTTATCTTTCAAGAATGCCAGTGCAACTTTTGTGTACAGGTGATCTGGGTGCATTCTAATGTCTCTCTCTCTCTCTCTCTCTCTCTCTCTCTCAGTGGCACGTGTGTATGAACAGGAAATCATAGTGGTTCCTGTATTGCTGCTGGCGATTTTCCTGATCGCACTTCTAATTATGTGTTGTCAGCATCTGTGCTCTAAAGAAAAGGCTAACGTAGTCACAACACACAGACACAGCACACACAGTCAGCATCACAGTCACAGCACAGACTACGAACACCACACACACAGACACAGCACAAACAGTCGGCATCACTTGCAACGACAGCACCGCAGCAGTAGACAGCACCTGCAGGGCATTGATGGTGAGTCTCTCTTGTCTGCAGTCTGAGTTGCTGTTGTTTAGCTGCATCCCTGATAGCTGCAGCCTTTCATTCCACTGAACGATTAAATACATGATTTTATGTGAAAAAGTCTCCAACTATTCCTAAAGCGACTCTCTTTCTCAATCCCAACAGCCCCTCCAGAGCTAAATCCACTGGAGTATGAGGTGGTACCTATGACACCCCAAACACAAAACCACAGCCCCAGCACCCAGCCTGCAGTACTGCCGCTATCCACTGAGGGGCAGCCCGACTCCTTTCAGATGATCACTCCACTGGTGCAGTCCTTTGCAATGAAACAAGACAGTAATGTGACTCTCTACAGAGCCACTATGGACCGGAGGGCCGTCATCTTACGAGTGCTCAAAGGTACACACGCAATTACATATGATATAAAAAAGAGGGATTGTAAGATATTTGACTGGTATGTAGGACTTCTGCCGAATAATATGTTTGGATTATTTTTTTTTTAAGGTTGAGTCAGAAATCCTGTTTAGGAGGCATCACAAACAGAGAACTAAATAACTGGAATTAATTATATTTTTTATTTAAACTAAATGCAAAGCAAAGCAAAGTGCAGTTTCTACACAGTTGTGCCACATTATTATGACCACCAGCTACCAGCATCTAGACGGAGCTGAAGACTCAATAAGGTCATCACAGGTATCTGGAGCCATGCTGACTGGAGTGCATCCCACAGCTGATGGAGGGCCCGTGGGGAAGGATCCATGGAGCAAACACAATGATCAAAGCCGTCCCACAGATGCTCAATTGGGTTCAAGTCTGGGGAATTAAGGGTCCAGGGTAGCACTAGGAAGTCCTAGTTAGCTCTTCCAACCAATGTTGGACATTTCTGGCCGTTTGACATGTTGCATTGTCTTGCTGGAAGATCCCATCCGCCCCAGGAAATACAATCAGCATGTATGGGTGTATGTGAACTGCAAGGATGGATTCATATCCAAATACCTTGCACATGGATGAGTGGGCCCAGAGAACATTCCCAGACCATAACACTGCCACCTACAAGCTGCCCCCACCCAAAGTAGAAAGTGGTGATTATAATGTGACTCAACTGTGTATATCTGTTACTATACACTGTTATAAAGAACTTCTGTCCTACAATAGATAGAAGGTAGAAGATACTGAACACCAGGAAAGAGGACAATCAATGTTTTTCTATAAAGTCTATGCCTAAATGGAAGAAATAAATAGATGACAACACTTCATCAGAGGAAATGCATAACTTGCTTCCAATTGTTTTCGGGACATTTTTGTGGTGTGTTCTTTTCAGCAGAAAAAAAACGTTGAACCGTTGGGTAGAGAACATCTTGCATTATTGATTTGCTAGGCACAGTACATAACTTTTTTACAATTTGTTCATAATGGTCCAGTTGAGACATGCATACATACCTATACTGCGACTATACTTTACTGGCAGTAAACAAGCGTCTGTTGTATATACAAATGTCACTGATATTGAGGCAAATTCATTGGTTGGTGAAAACTTCCCTTGCAATATTCCCGCCAGGTATACACTGTGCAATTTTTGTGTTTGTCTTGTAAGCCACACAAACACAATCACAACCACAACCCAATATGGGTGAACGCATCCTAATGAGACAGGCCAACAAAAGGGCAACAAAACGGTGGCAAAAAGTCAACATTTGCGGTACCAACAAGTGTATACTCTGTATATACTCAGTATATATTTACTCTCACTTTAAATAGAAATGCCAGGTATATACATAACACATTGATTTCTTTAGAGAGACTGTTTTGTCCTGGCTCGGTGAGCAGCATGTTGTTCTGAATGAAAAATCTTTTCCATTAGAAAGAAAAAGCTTCATTATTAAAAAATAGACAGAGCTGTCTAGAAGGGTCTTGTTTCATATGCAGTGAGAGCAACTTGGTTGTGGCATGCCAATATATATTGTGAGCATGTAATATGTTTGATTCATGCAAAAAACAAAGATTATTAAAATGAAACCACACCTTTAGTCTCACAGTTCCTGCTGTTACTGCATGAGAAATCTGGAGTGGGGATCAAAACTATAATACATGCTTTAATTACTGCAGTCCAGATGCACTTTTCTGACATGGAACAAAAGCCCTTCCTCTCCACTGCAACACTACTTGATTATAGGTAACTGACGTAGCTTATGTACTTACTTCAAAATCATTTCAGATTTTAACATTTAAAATGTTACTGTATGTTAAACTCATTTACTCTAAAATCACAAAAACATGTACTCGTATTCAGTCTGAAGAAAAAAATGATAAATGCAGTCTAGCCCAGTCTGTACAACGACAGTATACTGCTTGTTTAAGCTCAGAGATTGCATTTAATCATGGGATTTGGAGACAAAGTACAACTGTAAATGGTTTACAAGCAAATGTTTCTAAATCAGAAGCTGTCAAAGTTAACTGAGAAGAGTAGCAGCAGCTAAAATTCGAGTAATAATTATAATAATAATAATGATAATGATAATAAAGTCTTAAGTATCTGTCTTGCAGCAGTTGTCTTGATAAAAGGAGTATCTGAATACTGAATGATAGTTAGAGATATTTAACCTGATGTTAATGTGGCTAATTTGCCTATTCTATTTACTTCCTTTACCCTAAGTGACTGGTACCAAAAGCTTCTCCTCTTTATTAGCGTAATTCACATGTTTTGAATGATACAATTAATGAAATTCTCTGCCTCATTTTATTTCTCTACTGCAGACACAGCCACTGCCAGTGAGCAGCAAGATTTCCTCGGCTTTGCCCACTTCATGTCGGAATTGGGGCCACACCCATGCCTGCCCACCCTGTTGGGAGTGGTGACAGTGAGATCACCACTGATCATGGTGCTTGAGGAGATGGACAACAGAGACCTGCTGAGCTTCTTATGGAGATGCAGACAGGTGCCACACACACTTACTGACCAGCTTATTAGACACCCCTACTTTGTTGGTGCCCCTTGTAGGTGCACAGTTAAAAAGCAACTATAGTGGATTTTTTCCACGCTTGTGCATCCTGTCATCAGCGCAGCAACTGATGGACTACCAGGGGCATCCATTCTTCTCCGCAACGGGCCGATGTGGCTGCAGGTATTATTCCTAGAGCAATTGTTTAATCAGCCTTCAAACACCTGACCAGGTGTGCTTCTGCGTTGTTGGAATGAAAACCGGCAAACGGCCCCTTTGTGGACAAGACTGCACAACCCTGGAGTAAAATTAGTATATATGTGGATCCACAAAGCAGGGGAGGGGAAATACTTTCAATACTTTCAATACTTTTTTACTTTAAAATGTGCATTATGAAGCTCAAGGCTGTGAGCTTTTTCTCTTTTGCTAAACAGTTAAGTTCTCTTACATTTAAGAGTATTGTTTTCCAGGCAAATTCATGCGTGTACTGTGTGGTGGGCAGACAAGATGTTTTATTGTCATGTATTAGTTGTTTAAATTCACATTCTTTACATTTTCTCACAACCTAATAGGACCACCAAGGCGTGGCAGCACCATGTGACCTGACAGAGAAGCAGATTTTCACAATGAGCAGACAGATCGCCTCTGCTCTGGTCAGTACCACCTTAAATAACGTGATATTTTATTCCTACATTGCAGGTACACTAGTATGTTATACCTCTGGATGGTTCCCGTACATTCTAGAACAGGGCTGTCTAACCAGCTTCCTTCTGAACCGCAGAGTTTAGCATTTTCCCTCTTCTCCAGAAGGCATTGCTGATTAGCTGATGAGTTAAATCGTGTGTATAAGATATATAAGGTATGAAGCTGTGGTCCAGAAGCCACCCAGTTTAAGACGACCGCTCTAAAATCTGAGTCATGGTCAGTGTTCTGAACTCGACCAGCCAGCAAGCAGTTTGAAGCTGTGTTTTCTCTACCACAATATAAACTTGTGCTGCCTGCATGGGAGGAAATACAAATATCAGAATGTAACTGTCAGAAAGACATTTTCACAATACAGTCTTTGCTTTATTATATTTTGGCTTTCTGATGTTAAAATATATTTTCAAAAATAAATTAATGAATTTTTACAGTAAATACAATATGATACGCTCAGAAAAGTCCTGCACTGGTCTAGTAATCGACATTGCAGCACACAGTCGAGAAAATTTGGCTCATGCTGAAGAAGTATCTATGAATAAGGAGTAATAAAAGATGTCAAACGTGGTGTTTAGTCGCTGCTACTTTACTGACTAGTAAATTAGAGAAAGTTCCCCTTCTGGATTTGCAGCAATAAATAAGCAATATATTTCATTCCAAATCTAAACATCTAAACAATATTTTAGCAACTAAATACACTATTCATAGACATTTCAATAGAATTTTTTTGACCCAGTATGAAATGCAAAGCATTCATAAATTCTACAGATATATATTTACTGACTATAAATAAACTGAACATAATGCCTGATCATTTACAACTGCACTTCTTCAACATAAATGCATAAGGAACATGTGCAGTGTGTTCACTGTGTTTTACTAAAGAACTGCACGATTATACTACATCAGTCGTACAGGGGTCTAACACAGCATCACCTGGCCCAGAAAATCTGCAGGTACGCAAGTAAAATATTTCATTCAAACAATATCAAATTCAATATATTCCTACTAAAAACTAAAACCTACTGAAAATATCACAAATGAAATGAGGACTTGACTGGACCAGTAATTGGCAACTTAAGATCTGACCTACATCTGCAGCTGTATTATTAATGGAAGCACAAAAATCAGAATAGGCCCAAGTGTCCCAAAAGCATCTTAGTGTAAAGATCATCTTAATTGGCAGACAAAAACATACTAAATGTTTTATATATATATATAAGGTATATAATTCTATTTTAAAATATTAAACATTAACATGCTTCTCCGGAGAGTATCCATTAACTTTCTGAGCCAATTCGTTCTCGGTACCCTTTTTCACAACGTGGCAATATTTTTTTTCTTTAAATGCTTAAAAAACTTTAAACACCGAACCACAATGTGGTACATTTACTGTATTACTAACTTTGAAACTTGTCTTTAAAATTGTAGGAGTATTTGCATAGTAAGAACTTCATCCACAGCAATGTTGGCGCACGAAGCATCCTGGTTGGTCGAGACCTCTCGGTGAAGCTGTGGGGTTTAGGCCCAGGTTTCCGTAGGATGGCGGCGACGGCCTCTGCAGGGGATGTGGAAGAAATGGAGATGAGGAAGTGGCAAGCTCCAGAAGTGTTAGCCCGCCGACCTTTCAGTTACAGCTGTGATATGTAAGAAGTACATTTTTTATTATTGACTCGGAGCACCTAAAGGTCATCAAGAATCAAAGTGTCTTGTTAATTTCTGTTCTCTTCTTCTTGTAGATGGTCGTTTGGCATCTTGTTATATGAAATGGTAACTTTAGGTGAGTTTGTTTCTGTAAATTTCAAGCAGCTTTCAGGAATCCTCAAAGACTGGGTTAAATTAGTCTGAAAGAAGAAGCAGCTCCATAAGTTCACCAGTCGTGATATAAATCTGCGAAGCAATCAGTGCTATTAGTGCTGTCTTACTTTGTTTAGTCAGAAAATGCTTAAGAGATTCTTAACTTGTAGACCTCCATGACGTCTCTCTTCATCTGTTCCACAGGAGATCCTCCATTTCCTACAATAATGGCCAGTGAGCTCCTGCAGTATCTCCAGAGAGGCAAAACCTTAAAGAGACCAGTTAACTGCTCTAACTCACTGTAAGTTAACATGCACACACACACACACAGACACACAATACTGTGTGTATAATAATGTTCACAAACAGTTGGGCAGTGCTAAATTGAGTACTGACTGGCCAAAAAAATCAAACTGTCTCTTAAATAATTATACATGATCAAACATTTCTGTTAATCTACTCCTCCCTGTGAGTCATTAGATTTTTCAGCGGCGCTAAACTGAAATGATATGCAAACAACTCAATAATCAGATCAAAGCTGCATGCATACTGTTCTGAGCACACACTTACATAAATGTGCACAATTACACAGAATAGTAAAGCTACATGTCCTTCATTAGACACTGTCAACATACATCTTTAGAATTAATTAGAATTAGCAAACCCCTCACACAGTTGTAAATATTTTATTACTTTTTGTTTTATTATCTTTTTATCTTAAAATAACTTAACACACAGCCATTAATGTTTTTAGGGCACAGCAACTTTACACTGTTATACAAGCTGTACACTGACTACGTCACTTTGTATCAAAGTGTATCAAGTATATATATATATATATATATATATATATATATATATATATATATATATATATATATGTATATCAAGTATATAAGCTTATATATCTCATGAAGTCTCAGAGATAGAAGTTACTGGTCAATAGAAGTTTTGTAATATTAGTCTTCAGTAAGCAATTGAGACACAACATTTAGATCCTCTCACATTAACAAGTTATTAATACAGTTAGAACTAGAGCTGCTAATCTAAAAACATAATTAAAACTGCCTATAATTAGCTGAGATTTACGGTCACTCTAATATCTTCATTTCTCAGATACTCCATCATGAAGGAGTGTTGCCAGTGGAGGCCACAGGACCGAATCTCATTGGCCGAAATGAGTTCCAAGCTTCAGCTGGGTGAGAGAAATGGCAATAACACAGTGGTGCTGCGAGTGCCTGAGCCTCTGGACATTCAGAAATACATGCGAGAAGCAGGATATGGAGAGGCTTACAACTATGCTGTCCTCTAATAGGCTCTTGGGATATTCTGTTCATTCCAAATGGATTTGATCTGCACATGGTCAGCTGCTCAACCCAAATTTGTTAGTACTGAATATATATCAGCTGCAAAACGAATACACAACAGAGACATTCTTAATCACCCAGGCCTCTAAATTAAGAACCTGGTGTTCTTATACCGCGAGCGTTCTATTCTCTTGTAGATGCTGTAGCTACTCTTATCTTCACAGGAGGTGAAAAACACTGGGATGGACTGCAAGTTGCACAGTTATACGGTTCATTTCAAATCTATGAGTGCTGCGTGTAAAAGAGATGAAGGGCTTATTCCGTGTAACCTCCCACATGTTGATAAGAGTGAGTTCTTGGCCTTGGTGAATTCTAAAAATTAAATAAATAAATAAAAATTACTCTCATTGATTATATCATCCACTTCTGTGTATACCATGTATATTGTTTACTGTTTGTATTTATTGTGTATATTGTGTATTATCTGTAAATGACATTGTCTGTATATTGGATATACTAGAAAGATACAAACTACCAGAACCAAATATATAATAATGTCTCATGAAACTAGACACTCTTTCAAAAACTGCTTTAGTCCCTATTTTAATACATGTAACTATTAATGTGTATTTAGTTCTAGTGTAGATTTGTGTTGACTTTGGTGCTGAAGAAACGTCAGACTGCAAGTGACTTCCAAAGCCATTCCCACTTAAGCTGTACAGAAAACACTGTACAGCAAATTTTACTCAGGCAGTCAACCAAACACAGCTGAGACAGTAAGGAATTTCTGTCACTGTAGCCTAATGGCTTTAAAATCCCAATTATTACCCAAAAATGTAATAAATAAATAAGTAAAATAACATGAGACTATTTGTGTTGATATAAAAAGATGGTTTTAATGTTATTGTTGATTGGTGTTCGTCACAACTACATGGCCACATTTCCAGCAAACACGGTTACGTTGTAACAACGTTGTGATAACCTATTGTTTTGGTGCCAACAACATTAAAATGTAGTTCCTCAGAAAGTTGTAAGAACATAGTGGAACCTTCTAGGACCCTTCTAGGATCCTTCATATGATGCGTTCCATTGAGTAGAAACAATAATATAATTTAATAGTGATGTTGTGACGACCTTGTTCAAACAACATAAACTGCACCACCTTTTGACACTGTTGTAGCGACACTGTCAGAAAGAAGCTGCACTTCATGAAGCTGTAGTCATGTCTGAAAGGCCAGGTCAGCGTAGATCCTGATCAGCTCTGCTCCCCCCGGTCAGTGTCTCAGTCATGTTTATCCTGTGTTGAGGAAATTAGGTAAACTGTCCTGCAGTTTTACAGGCAGAGCGCCACAAAAGAACTGTTTTGTTAGTTTAAAGTAGTTGATGTCAGCTTCTTGTTCAAATCCTTCCTTTCTACCTTAAAGGATGCAGCAGTTACATACAGGCTCCTGAGGCCCCATTTAAGGTGGCTCGGCAAAAGTCGATCAACAAGCTTCCAAATAGGAAACAGACTTTAGTCTCGTCTAAATTACAGTTGTAAAACTAAGATGTTATGTTGGTAGCTGATCACAAATCAAAAAACACTAATTAAAAACTAATTTAAAACACTAACCAGCATTACAACTACGATACTAAAGTCAGCTCCCTATTTAGCAGCTTCTCAATTTCGATTTGTTCATGTGTCCCTGCAGAGGAAGTCTCTGTTATTGACAGCACCCTTGTTGTGAATTTTCATCTGGTAAAAGCATATGCTTACAGATGGGTCCACTGATTGCTGCAGGACTCGCGGGAAGGTCATGGCTTTGTGACCCCCGGCATTTGGGGCGTTTTATGACAGGCAACTTTAGGACCGAGAACAAGACCCTACAATGTTATCTTAAGAACTTATATTTGATAACCACTCCACCCAGGAGATGTACCCAAAATGGCCCGAAGAAGTAGGAAAACGGGCCTATAAAAGCAGTTGCAGATACGATTGAGACCAGGGTAGACCAGGGTGTGAGAGCTCAGAGAAACGTCGGTACCGCAGTCCAAGACTAAAAAGCTTTCTCTCTGAACTGGTCTCTCTCTTCATTCTGACGGCAAAAACAAAGTTACGACACCCTTAAACCTGAATCTTTGCGACATGTGATGGCCCACTAAGGTCCCCACATGTAACATCAACATGGGTTGTGTGTGTTGGGTATTGAAGTGTGCTGGGAATGTCATATAGGTGTGTCTCCATCAGGGGTAATAAATGTTTAAATTGATTCATCACTGTGCTCCTTGCTTCACTTTTGGTCACACCCTGACATTTTGGTGGCAGCGGTGGGATGTGTCCACATTGGAGGCATAGTAAACAGGAAATTTGAGGCATCATGGTGCCAAAGAAGCCACGGGCTGAGCAGCTAGTGGAGTTCAGAATGCTTTATGAGGAAATGGAGGTATGCTTTGGAGGTGGAGGTGGAGCTGTTGAACCGAGGCTGCCCAGTGAAGTCACTAAAAACGTTGTATTAAATGGTCAAACTGTTAATGCTCTAATAGACACAGGATGTGCTCAAACTCTTGTAGAAGCCAGCCTAGTCCCTGAAAGTTCTTCTGATTATAATATCTAGGTGTAATTAAATGCGTTCATGGGGAAGAACGCCAGTATCCAACTGCTAAAATATATCTCAAGGTTCAAGGGTATACATACCTCATGAGAGTAGGGCTTGTACCAAATTGGCCATGATTTTCTTGTGTTGTTGGAAGTGCTGTCCTCCATGAGTGCCTGTAATGTGGTGCTATCGTGGGCATAATCCAAGTTTCAACAAATAGAAGACAATTCATTAGAATTGCTACCTTTCTACAATGCTGATTTGCCAAGTACTCCATTACCGCTTAAAAATCTAAAGCTGAAAAAGGCAAGCTAAATTTCAAAGAACCAAAGTTCAGTGCTTGCCTCGGGAGGAGCCGATTAATTTTGTAAGTACTGACTAGTGGAAATTACCTGGTGACATGCCACAGTTACAACAAGAGGATGCTGAAATCTCATGGTTGCTTTCAACAATGCCCAAGTCAACTCCAGAGAACCTGGCTCAGTTGAAACATAAAGGGAGCAGTTTCAGCTTGCAAAACAATTTGTACAAGGACAATGGGAGAACTTTGCAAATGGTGCTTACCCAATGTGTGTGCACTAAAGTGATGACCCTAGGACATTCCATACCGTGGGCTGGACATCTTGGAAGACGCAAGACATACACCCGGATGAGTAAACATTTCTTTTGGCCAGGAATGTCAAAACACACCGCGGAATTCTGTAAAACCTTCCCAGAGGCTCTAATTTTATGTCCACACTTTTAAAACAAGTTTACAATTTGCTTGGCATGGTTAAGTAGAGCGCTTTAATCAAACACTAGTGCAGAAGCTACAGAAATGTGTGAATGAAAGTGGATGTGACTGGGACCAGTGGCTCCCCTATCTTTTGTTTGCATACAGAGAACTTCCCCAGGCCTCAACTGGTTTCGCCATTCCAACTGGTGTATGCTTATGAGGTGCGGGGACCGCTGTCACTGATGAAGGAAACCTGGGAAAAGCATCCAAATTCAGATGAGGTTAGTACAGTTGACTATGTACTGAGCATGAGAGAGAAGCTGGAACGAATGACAAGTTGGCTGCTAATCATCTGCAAGAGGCTTAGCAAAAAGTCTGGACAAAAAAACACAGAAATTATCTTTTATTACTGGACAGCAGGTGCTGGTGATGCTCCCCACTGAAGAGAACAAGCTCTTGGGTAAATGGCAATTCCTCTTTCTCTGAGCTACAGCTCGATACTTACTTCAGTAAGCGAAATCAGTAGGTGAGCGTGGCTAGTATGTCTGAACACTCAGTAGGCATCGAGTAGTAGGGCGAACATTACCCAGATGACCTACTGAATCGGCAGCCATTTTTATGTAGGTGAACACACCACACTGCGCTATCCCATGATTCACCTGGAGCAGTGGATGAATTCAAAGTGGAGGTAAAAACAGTAAAAAGCGGAACATTGGCTGTGTGTTTTTAAGTTTAAGTTTGAAGGCACATGCAACATTTTTATTTCTTTATTTCTTTACCTCATACATCAATTTAAGCCAGTATCATTCGATCATTCTCAAATCAAGCCCTAATATTTCTGGCTTTAAAAATATGACTATCAGCATGAACCGGGGCTGCTCCAGAAGAACACCTACAATACGATATTGTAGCTGTCCAGAAGAACATGTATGGTTAACACAGTAACTATACAGGAGAGACTAAAAACTGTCTGTACTTTCAATGGAAGTCAATGGAAGCAGAATTTTTGTCCAAGCTATTTTGGAGCATTTCTATTGGTTGATTAACCTCATACAACATAAAAGGCAGCCGTTGCATTCAAATGATGTAAAAAAATAAAATCAACAAAAACAGAGGTGCATGTTTTCCTTTGGACAGCGATAATATATCAGTTCATGATTATGAAACGATGGAAAACATTTTTCTAGTTCACTTTAATCATATTACATTTTAGCAACTATTTTCTCCCATTTTTTTCTTCATTTTCTGCAGTAGATTAACACAAACTACATTATATTATATTACAAACATCACAAAAAAAGCTTCACAATTACTTTGGAATATTTTATTCTGGTTTAATACGTATGTGACCAGTGATCAGCCACATGAATGCATGATGGACTTACAATGAATATGCAGTGATTACAGGATACAAACCTGACAGTATGTCCCAACCTCTTTAGGGGTTCAGTTTATGATAGTAGTATTTATGAGCATGAGGATTATTACTGCTGTTTGTATTTGCCTTGTTTATGTATACTGTGGATAATAGGTATTGCCAGTATATTAGATATATGTTCATATATTGTTGTCTGGTGACAATATATTATCATTTCCATTTTAACTACATTAAACGTTTCACACTGTCAAATCACAGACAGCTGCACACATATTCTTCTCAACCCATTAGCGATCATCCTGCTTCTGTTCTGCCGTAGTTATGTCATGCATTTACATGAAGTTTTAGGAACACTAGCATTTTATTTTCAGCCTAACCTCTGACGCAAAACAGACTTACAACAGAGGCAAATGGACAGGAACTGAGTCCAGGGGCCATTAGCTTCTGTTCCAAATGTATTTATTGCAGTAACTGTATGCATCCGTATTGTCGTCTGACCAGATGAACTAAACGACGCTGGCAGACGGAGATTAGGTTGAAAACCAGCAATATACTCCTTGAATTGTATTATATGGCTCGGCAAGATAAGCTGGTGATAATCTTAACACACAGGTTCTCTAACGTCGCTTATGAGTATCTAACATTTTATTTACAGTGTTTTGTCAGTGACAGACTTATGGGGTATCGGGGCATCTCGTGAAACAAAGAGACAGAGGATGATGAGGTGGCCTCAAAACTGCACCCAGTTCCCAGATGTTGGTTCTTGCCGTGGTGCTGGAGCAGGAACAGAACTGCAACAGTACAAAGAAGAGCAATAATAAAAGGGAGAGAGCATGAGGCTCAGGAAAAGCAATTCAACTGGAAGCCACAAGAATTTATATAGTTTTTTTAAGCTCTTCTTACGGTTTAGGTCCCAGAACAGCACTAAAAAAGAACTATAATTTTAGTCACTGAGAAAGTAATTCAGAGCGGTTCAGTGTGAAAATACTAATTATGAAGAAACTCAGCCATTTGGATTTCTTAGTGGTGCTCCTATCAGCTTCTCCATAGAAGTTTCTCCATAAATCCAATGCTTAGAAATATAGCATATATGCCTACTCACCCATCCACATAATCAAAATCAGGTGTTCCAATCACTTCTATGGCCGAAGGTGTACAAAACCAAGCACCTAGTCATGCAGACTGCTTCTACAAACATTTGTGTGTGAACGGTTCAGGGATGGCCCCTTCCTGTTCCAACATGACTGTGCACCAGTGCACAAAGCAACCTCCATAAAGACATGGACGAGCGAGTTTGGTGTGGAAGAACTTGACCGGCCTCAACCCGAGAGAACACTTTGGGATCAAATAGAGCGGAGACTGCGAGCCAGGCCTTCTCGTCTTGTTTGACCTTGCACATGCATTTCTGGAAGGTCAGAAAACCTTCCCATAAACACTAAACTCCTGAACTGTTCTCATTTCTCTTTGCAACACACTGCATGCACCTCTCCACTGTCACTGGATTTGAAAACAAGGGAATTTTAGGCCCACAAAAATACCATAAAGCACAGCCTCGGGCAGTACACACAGTCATTTCATGTAATCAATTTCAGTTCGGGAGCTTTTAGAGCAGTGTCCATCAACTCAGATCTAATCCAGCCAATCAGGGACCAGGGAAGAGGTTATTTAGCTGCAGCAGGTGTGGCAGGCTGCAGATGGACTCTGTAGTAGAGGTCTGCGCAGGACAGATTTTTAATCCCACTTCTGCTAGAATTCGTCCCACTTCCATCAGACATTGACAACGTTTGTCCCCCCACACCTGCAACGTAGACGTACTGGCCCGCTGCCACCTGCAGCCCTGTCCAATATCTGACATACCCTATTCACAGACAGATTACTTTCTCCTGAAATAAAATTACTGAAATATGTCAGACTTGCCTTTAGTCAGGCGGCGTATTCGCCCCTTCCTTTAGAAAACTTTCACAGCTCAGGCTGACTGACTGGATTTCTGTAGCCTGGCGTGTGTTGCACACACTGTAATTTACTCTAAATGAATACAGTGGAAGGAAGATTTGCTGAGCAGGTTCTTCTCAACAGGCATGTGCCTCATATAGAGAATACAGCTTTAAAGGCTCCGCCGGTCCTGCAGCACAATAATGATGTTCATGTGTTGTTCACAGTATTGGTTGCAACTGTTTACAACAAGTTTATTAAGTTATTAACTCCTTATACAGACTATTTATTCATTTGCTGGGTTTTCTACATGGATATGTTAACCACCAGCTCCCACGCATAAAACTGAAATTTACTCCTGATATTGTGGTGGGATCAGTGGGTCCTGTGGGAGTTACATGGGGTGTAGACCTCTACTCTGTAGGAAGGTAGATCTCCAGACCCAGGATTAGTGACCACTGTTTCAGAGACACTGAACTCCTCAGACATTTGCTTCCTGTCTCCTGATTCTCCAGAGCGGTGCATTTCATATCAAACCACTCTCAGTGACTTTGTTCACATCTTAAGAATTTAACTACACAGAAAGTTTGAAAAATTGGTGGAATTCCCCCTAACAGTTGAATGAACTGTTACCTTGCAGGAGCTGAGAAGTCCCCCCAAAGGTCCGAACTGGGGTTTGATTGAACCACTGTATTGGAGTTACTACTGTCCAGTTCTAACAGACAGCCTGATAGAAAAGAAAAAAAGAGACAAAGATTAACAGATTTATCTATTTACATATCTGTCTTAAGTATATTTATTGAAACTATGTAATAATGTTTGTTGCATGGTGTCTCGTTTACTGTCTATTGTGGAAATCACAGGCAATGATTAATACTACAGTGGGCATCCGGGGCTTGTGCTCTGAGCCAAACCAATCTGTGTAGTGTATATAACTAAACTGTGTGAAATGTAGAGCAGGGGTGACGCGTCAACGTACTCGATTACGAGATTATGTTGATCAGCATAATGTGTCGATGTGTCGCAAAGATGGCCACGCCTACGGAAAGCATGAATTTATCCAGAGTTTATCCGAGGCTACAAACAAGCGCTCGAGTGCATCTAAAGCTGTGTGAGTGTTTTACACAGAAACACAACAGCTCAGCTCACAGTGGAGATGATCACAACAGTACAACTGCTAAACGAGCACTTGAAGTGCAAACATCCTGTAGCGCTTTATCAACAAGACATCATCCAGTGTAGATACCCAAGGCTGTTCTTGATACCGAGGGGGCTTTAAAACACACGTAGCTGCTTCTCAAATGGTTTAAAATGTAGTCCACCAACTGTCTGATTTTTTGTCTGTGAGGTGCGTGGGCTACGTGTCGGAGCGTAGACTCTTTGTAGATCACGTGCATTTTATGTCCTCTTTAATACATTCAGTCTAGAATGGCCATGCATTTTCCTTGTGTATATATATATGTATATATATATATATATATATATATATATATATATATATATATACACACGCACAAATTAATCCATTGGTTACAAACCCATAAATTAATCCTTTGGCGTCATTTGGTGCAGCCCTAATCAAATGTGTACCTCTAAATTAAAAGCCATATTAAAACTGAAACTATATGTATTGTTACAACTAGGACTCTAGGAGTTAAGAGTACAACTAGGAGTTATTTACTAAAATCTCTGCACACTCTACACGGGAACCACTGAATTATGAAACATCATGTAACCTATGACTGCTCTGCTATACAGTCTTTTAGAACATTGCTTCATTCTGCTAATTTACAGCCAAATGTTTGAATAACCTTAGTCAATCTGCAGGTTTGGTTGATGAAGTGAAAATAAGATTACAGAGAACACACTTAAATCTTTTAAAAAAACATCTTTTCTATTTATTTCTATTTATTTGCTTTTAATAAATGGGAAACAAATACTGGCATACAGGACAAAATGTGCAAAAATGTTATGTTTCGAAAATCAAAAACATAACTTGACCAGGGGTGTCTAAACTACTGCAACTGTGGATTAGAGTTGGTTTTCAAGTCAATGATTTTTTCCATCATTCAGATAAACTGACCGCACGTGCTCTATTAATATTTCTGCATATGTTCACTGGACTCATAGGTTCATGATTAACTTAAACAAAACAAAACCAAAAACATACCGATCTGTGTGACCCCTGCTGTGGGCTGCACTGTGTTATGATTGGAAGAGGAGGGGGGTGGGGCTATTTTCCCACCGGGAGGAGGCGGGAGAAGGCCAAGGCCTCCTGAGCTCTGGGGACGTGGCTTATCCCTCTTTTTGCCTTGCTGGAAAAATCAGAAAGAAAAATAATAGAACAGCAAGTCCTCCAATATACAAACAGATTAATATTCATCTTATTAAAATTACCCAAGTCTCAAACCCCTCACAGAGAAATATTGTCATACCCCAATGTTGAGTGTGATGGTCTGTCCTTCCTTAAAACCTAGATCCAGCTTGGGTCCAGAGTCCGCAGCCTGAGCGTTTTTGATAATTTCATTCTCTTGTTTTACCCACCTTGAAAATGGTGAACAAACATTACTTTGATATCAGCATGTAACGTATCTGCAGGTCTGACTATGGCAACTACTACAGGCTGCACTAACAGGAGCCAGAACTGTGGTGCACAATTTATCATCACATTTAAAATAGAACTGTGAGGCTGATACACGAAACCCCATCACCAACAAGAGCCACAAGAAGCATGGCTGATCAGCAGAAGAGAGCTTCAGCAGTACTGAGTTTTAAATCTAATTTGACTTTTTGTTGCATAAAACTCAACACTAAAAACAGCGTTCTTAAAAAAGGAAAGAAAGGAAAAAATTCCACCACTGCAGTAAACGGCAAAAGTTTAAAAAAAGAAACTCTTGACGGAATTTTCTGCTGACCTTCCGCTCCACTGAAAACAAATGAATATGCAGTTCTCCATCGACCGCCTACCGCCAACACGCAAACTCGACATAAATGTAAAGCAAGAGAGAGAGAGAGAGAGAGAGAGACGGAAAGAGAGAGGGAGAGATGAGTGTGAAAGAGAGTAGTGAGAGACAGAGAGAGAGAGAGAGAGGAGTGAGAGAAAGAAAGAAAAATAAGAGATGAAAAGAGAGGGAGTGAGAGAGAAAAGAGAAAGAGAGAGAGAGAGAGAGAGAGAGAGAAAGAGAGAGGGAGAGAGAGAGAGAGAGAGAGAGAGAGAAAGAGAGAGGGAGAGGGAGAGAGAGAGAGAGAGGAGTGAGAAAAAGAGAAAAGTGAGAGAGCAAGAGAGAGGGAGTGAGAGAGAAAGAGAGAGAGAGAAAGAGAGAGGGAGTATGAGAGAGAGAAAGAGAGAGGGAGTATGAGAGAGAGAAAGAGAGAGAGAGAAAGGGAGGGAGGGAGGAAGAGACAAAGGAGTGAGAAAGACAGAGAGGGGGGGAGGGAGGGAGAGAGAGAGAGGAGTGAAAAAGACAAAAAGAGAGAGAGAGAGAGAGGAGTGAGAGAAAGAGGAGTGTGAGAAAGAGAAGAGTGGGAGAGAAAGAGAAACAGGGAGGGAGAGGGAGAGAGAGAGGAGTGAGAGAGAGGGAGAGGGAGAGAAGTGGGAGAGAAAGAGAGAGAGAGGCATGAGAGAAAGAGGAGTGTAAGAAAGAGAAGAATGAGAGAGAAAGAGAGAGAGGGAGGGAGAGAGAGAGAGAGAGGAGTGAGAAAGAGAGATAAAGTTGACTTACTTGAAGTGGTCCTGCAAAGCAACATTGAAATCAAAAGCATCTCCTCGGTCCCCAAATCCAACTCCAATGAAAGCACTACGACCTGCGATACCACGAACACTTAATTAGTGGACTGCATCGTCATAGTAGTAGCTTTGTTACTAACTCACAGCATTAATGCTACATAAGATAACTTATACACTGTGCACTAATCAGATAAAAGACAATTACAAGAACTACATTAGAAGAAATGGAAAATATGGAGAACTAGGGATGCACAGTGACAACGGAACCCCACAACAAGAAAAGTGAGATTTCGCTGTAGTGCTAATCCAGCCAGTCACACAGTGAGAGCCGTTAGTGAGGCATTACAGGACTTCAGGTTTGAAAAAGCAGATACTGGGGGATGTGTGCATATTCACCGTTGTCATCCTGTATTCGGAGCACAAAGTACCGGCTGGAATCACTAACTGTCTCCACAGCAATGCCAGGATATTCCTGGACAGGTGCCTGAGCGAACAGCTCGCCTGAGAAGCAGGAGAAGAACAAGGCTTCAGAATTCAGATTAATGGTCAGTTTGTTAGATGCGCTGAAGTACATTATTAAAAAGAGACAGTGGGATATAGAAATGTCCTCCCACCGGCAGGACGATATTGCTTCTGATTCAAGGGATGCCACAGAAGAACCATGTTTGGAAAAGAGATTTATGTGAAGACGAGTAAGAGCAACCTTGAAAAGCCTCAAAGCAGAGGTCTCAAACTACCAGGCTGGGGAGCAGATGTAACATAACTTCATACAGCCCATCACATATTTACAATTTATCCTTAAAATCTAGCCCACACATATTTTTACAGGCACAGGTATTTGTGCTTCACGTACCACATACTGTTGGTGGTTACTTGACAATGTTTTTCACTGTCTGTCTGTTAGTAGACTCTGTTAGTGGTCCTGAATCTGTAAGTCCCACCTCCCGATGAGCCCAATGTGCTCTGATTGGTCAGCATGCCCGCACTGTGGCCACCAGGGCGGTAGTGGAATTACAGCATTCCAAAAAATAAATAAATAATAATAAAAAACATAATACGTCCCGCACAAACGCTGTGCACAGAGTAGGCATGACTGCAATTTAGCTAGATCTAACCTATCTATAACCTATACAGGGTGCCAGAATGAATAAATTAATGGAATTATTAAAATAATATATTAAGAATGCAGATTTAACTTTAGTAAATTAGTTTTAGCCAAAACTTCTCTCACAATAACTTCACTGTTAAAAGTCCCGTAATTCTAAAAACTATGTTAAATTAAATACTAAAATATTTCTTAAACACCAAATACTTAACACTACTACTAACAACATTTACAATAATGGTTCTCTAAGCACCGTCCACCTAAAGGATTACAGGGTCCCAAAAGTGCTACTTCTATTGAACCATGCTAAGAATAACTCTGACATCCATATTTTGATGTCTGATAGAAAATAAGCAGTTTTTGTGGAGCTCATTCAGTCTTATTACAGAGACAATGCTACAAAGAGTTTTCAGGTCTTCATTCACCTGAGACTTTGTCTTCCAGCTTAATATACGCCACCTTCCCCTTCGCTGTTATCCGCATGCGACCGGTCCAATCAGGAGTGTCCAACTTCCAGTCAGCCGCCCTGCCAATAGCATAGCACCAGAGTCAGCAAAGGCTTTGCCCACATTCCCGCTGCTTCCTATTTGTTTTTGTTCTCCTCACCAGGAAGAATCTCAGATAGTTGATATTTGTATATTACATCATTTATAAACCAGTAAAGTGTGTTTATATTGTTCGTTACAACAAAAACAATAAACACATCTTTAATAACCGCCATGACAGAAGGAATCAAATGGCCACACTCCACAGTGCCAAAGTGATGTAATTAGGTTGGCAGGAGCGTGACATCACAAGCCCAGCAGGAGCTTCCCTGCACTGGACCTGAATCCAGCTCTCCTACATGGAAAGCAAGCAACTCAACCATTTGGCTAAACAGGCTGTTACTAAAAACACGTGAGCACTCAAAACTACTCCAGCCTGAACTACTAGCCTTTTTATGATGGCTGGACCAATAAAAATGCTACGATATAGCTTGGAAAAACCTTTGGTTCCATTGACTTACATTAAAAGCAAACACAGTCCTTGTCCTCTGCTGTAAAGTTGCTATTTTTGAGATACTTGTTTTTCTTTGGACAGTGATGATATACAGGGGTTAGACAATGAAACTGAAACCTGGTTTTAGACCACAATAATTTATTACTATGGTGTAGGGCCTCCTTTTGCGGCCAATACAGCGTCAGTTCATCTTGGAAACGACATATACAAGTTCTGCACAGCCCAAACCATCACTGATCCACCCCCATGCTTCACTCTAGGCATGAAACAGTCTGGGTGGTACGCTTCTTTGGGGCTTCTCCACACTGTAACTCTCCCGGATGTGGGGAAAACAGTAAAGGTGGACTCATCAGAGAACAATACATGTTTCACATTGTCCACAGCCAAGATTTGCGCTCCTTGCACCATTGAAACCGACGTTTGGCATTGGTACGAGTGACCAAAGGTTTGGCTATAGTAGCCCGGCCGTGTATACTGACCCTGTGGAGCTCCTGACGGACAGTTCTGGTGGAAACAGGAGAGCTGAGGTGCACATTTAATTCTGCAGTGATTTGGGCAGTCGTGGTTTTATGTTTTTTGGATACAATCCGGGTTAGAACTTCAACATCCCTTTCAGACAGCTTCCTCTTGCATCCACAGTTAATCCTGTTGGATGTGGTTCGTCCTTCTTGGTGGTATGCTGACATTACCCTGGATACCGTGGCTCTTGATACATCACAAAGACTTGCTGTCTTGGTCACAGATGCGCCAGCAAGACGTGCACCAACAATTTGTCCTCTTTTGAACTCTGGTATGTCCCATAATGTTGTGTTATTGCAATATTTTGAGCTAAAGTGTGCTCTTACCTGCTAACTGAACTTCACGCTCTGCTCTTACTGGTGCAATGTGCAATTAAAGATTGGCCACCAGACTGGTCCAATTTAGCCATGAAACCTCCCACACTAAAATGACAGGTGTTTCAGTTTCATTGTCCAACCCCTGTACATGAATAGTTTTGTAAATAAGTATTAAGCATATTGAATGATGTACTGTTAAAATATGTTATGCTTTGTACGGCATTACTAGACATTGTGTAGAAATATTCAGATGCAGCTGAAGGTGGGAAGATAATATCTGTTGTTAATATCACATCAAAACAGCTTACACTGACCAACTGCTTTACAAAGAGAGAATAATTAGACCAGTTTAACTGATATTACTGTAACACAGTACAGGAAACATTAACAAATCATACTGATTGATTGAAAGATCGGTTAAATCAATCAACCACTCCATCATAGTATTTGTACGGTGTGTTTTAAGCTTAATGTCTGTTCCAGTTTGATATGTTATATTTTTGCCATCATGGAGCTTCTTGCTGCCCACTGCCTCGCAGAAAACTCACCTGCACTCGCCACCTCCAAAGATTCCATCTGCTCAATTAATTAGTGACGTTTTCACCTCCTGCTCTCACAAACTTATCAGTACCTTCTTCTCCAACTTTATAAAACACTGAGCTGAATCCTGCTGTTACTCTGAGCAGGTTCTCTTCAACAGTTTTCTTCTTTCTGTCTCTACATTCATTCATGCATGAAGCAGTCAATTTTATTCTTATTGTATTTGTTTTGCTACTCGGCGTGGAAGATGGGGTATGAGGATGAGGATGGGTTCCCCTTTTTGAGTCTGGTTTCTGTAGAGGTGTTCTCTTGATCTGAGGCAGTTTTTCTTGCCATTGTTGACTAATAAGCGACGCTTATACGGGGGGAGTGGTCCTGGAATTTTTTTTTTCTGTGAAGCTGCTTTGCCACAAGATCTGTTGTAAAAGGCGCAACATAAACAAATACACCTTAACCATATTAGTCAGTCCTATAGCCAGCGCTACACTATAAGCTCACTTGTCTGGGTCATATCTTCAATTATTAATATATAAACACAGTCATTCAGAGTGGCTTGATCAGAGTGAGAATTGGTTCCCATCACCACCACTGTAAGCATCTAAAGAGTTTTATGCAAACACAAGACCCACCACAAAATTGATTATGAACTTGCTGCCTGACGCCTGAGACACGGTTTTATGCTAGTTTTGAGAAAAGGTTTTGGCATAAAACATAGTTTTAAACCATCACAGACCAGCTTACACCAGCATTGGATATAAAAATATCTATACTGGTCTAATGGTCTGCTGCTGGTCTCCCAGCTTGACTGACCAGCATACCAGCATCTAAAACACAACAGATGTTGGTTTTGCTGGTGATAAGCCATGCTGTTCCAAAACAGGGATTTATTTCAGATGTATCACCATTACCAACATTACATAGAACACCCAGTAGATGTAGTTTTACTGGCCATTATATTTAACAATGAAAAAGAATAGATTTTTATTGTAGACGAGGTGACCCCTGGTTTCCATCACCACCACTATAAAAAATTGATTTTCTGTACAATGCATTTCACATCAAAGCGGTCTAAATGGCTTTGTTTACACCCTGACCACTGAATTACACATGAATTGTGTAAACCGGTGGAATTGCCCTGTAATACTACAGAGGCTCGGGGCCTGCAGTGCAGTGTAGGAAAGCCGAAGAGGCGAAAGAGTTCAGCCTGCTCTGCAGTGATGAAGAGAGACGAGCTGCCCGAGATGCTGCTTCGCTCTCCAACACGACTTGTTCGTTCCCAACGTCCAAGCCGGTATATGAGCGGTCTGACCTCCAGCATCCACAGAGAGGAGGGGACTCATGCGGATACCTGCCTGGTGCTGCTGGCTAAGGCCCGCACAGCGTGTGATGTAGCCGATGTAGCCTATGTAGCCTACCTGTATCCCCGGTTGGTCGCCCGCGGTGGGATGCGGTAAACGTTGACATCCGGCTTTACGCACAGAACCGACTCGTATTCGCCCTCGGTCGTCATCTCGAAACAAGCCTATTCGACGCGGGTCATTTATCAGCCTTCATCCGATTCGGTTTTCTTTTCTTTTTTTGCTGGCCAGCCGTTTACAACGACGTCAGTGACGCTGGCGCGACAGCCAAGCTTACAAAGCTACGCAGCACGTCTCTCTCGATCGGACAGCGTGCGGATGGGCAGATGCGCTCGCTCCTCCTGCTGGGCGGTGACATACAGATCAGCGGCAGGGATGCGCGCGGAGTTATGAGGCGCGGGTTTCACAGTAGCGCTTTAAATTCACACATTTTTTATATTAAAAAAGTGCGGCAGCATAACGTATCAGATATATCAGCAAACAGCATCATTATTTATCATCTTACATTTAATTCTGCGTTTTTCTGAAGGATAAAAGTCACGGCCACGCCCCTTTCATACATATGCAATGAGGAGGCGCTTGTTTTTGACAGGTAACGGAAGCGGAAATTTCCGCCAGGGCTCGGGAAAAGCCTCCTCCTCCTCGCACGCCTCTGCATCGCTCCTCTCCGAGGTCGGTACTCAATTCTTAAGGTTTTCTTCCCCACTGTCACTGTTTGGTCTTATTAGTATCAGATAGATTCAGTGCGAGAGATGAAACGCGCGTATATGGTGTCAATTGGGCTTCTGTTATTCTCTCAGTGTGCAGGTTTGCTGTGCTGGCTGTGCTAGCTGTGCTGGGCTATCTCTCTGTCTGTGTGTCCGCACGATCAGTATCCAGTGATTCCGTGTGCTATATAGAAATACGGGCCAGTATTATCATTACTGAGTACACGATTAGAGCGAGTGTTAGTGTTAATAACTCTGTTATCAGTGTGTCAGGGTTGTGTACCGCAGTTCAGTCGTGATGATGAACGTTCACTCACTAACCCGCATCGCAGCTCCTGTAACTCAATACGCTCATACCAGAGAAGGACGAGGAGCTGAATCTGATCAACGGGGCTGGTCTTTTATATTAGCGAAGTCGAATTTGGCCCTTAACCTGAAAACTACTGTTAATTTGCGAGTATGGCTATAATACATGATGAAGCTGCCATATTTACACGTCGTCGACATCACCTGAACGCAGCAGCTGTCGTTTACATTGTGTGAAGATTTCATGATGAATGGACCAACAGCAATGCTCCAAAATAGCTTCTCAAAAATTCTGGTTCCTTTGACTTACATTAAATGTAACGTATGTTTCTGGCCTCTCCTGGAGGTGCTTGTTTTGCTGTGGACAGTGTCGATATCTGAGGTGAGGCCTTGAGCTTGTATGTTCCCTCCTTTGTTTCCACTGAGGAGCTATAAAGGCAGGATTTCTGTTTTTGCAGGTGTTTTAATAAAGAGCTGCACATGGAGTGAGCTCTCCGCTACAGAGAGACACTTTACCAGCCGTAGCCTTCGACCAGCATACGCCTAATCCACCACAGGACCCTGTTTATCAGGTGAGAGGAAAGATATATTGGTTTAGGAGTCCTTGCGATTTAATATGTGTAATATTATTCTTACATTTACTCACACGAACAGGTGTGACTGTGCACACTTAATATATTAATCTGAATGGAATGTTTCTTAACAGCGAATGTAATGTAATCCGCATGCGTTTTTTCTTGTGGTGAAAAGAAGAAGGTGCGTAACAACACGTCATATAGTGTTACCGCAATACATCAGCCTGTTACTCGTTCTAATACAGATTATCTGGCTGTGTAATAAAAATTACTGCAAAGATGAAAACAGGGAGGAATATTAACCCGCAAGAACAGATTGGTTACAGAACACTGACCAACTACAGCTTTCTTACAGAGTAAACACAGTTAGGTCTGTTTCATTGGATTTAGTGCAGCACAGTTTGTAGATAATTGAATGAAAGTTGTTGTAATGTATTATTGTGCATTATTGTAGTTGTTATGATTATAAATGATTAGTGGTAGTAGTGGTAGTATTAGCATCTGTAATATGTGGAATTACAGGTTCAGGTTTTGTATCAGCACAGATTTTGTCTGTACGGGTTAAATATGGTGACGTGACGCATGTTATCGTGATATAATTATTTTTGGCCCTAGTAATAAACCTCATATACAAACATTGACATATTAACATAAGGCAGATTTTTTTAGAGACTTCTTTTTTTGGCTGTATCGAGAAAAATACTGTATCAAACAGAATTGTGCATTTTGTGAATCATTACAATCACAGTAAGGATATTTTCACTGTTATAATTGGCTGACAGTCTGTTGTATTAGATTTTGGTAGAATTTTATTAATATATTAATATTTCAAATTATAAAAAAATACAAATCATATGATCTTTTTGTGATCTTTGAATTTTGTTTCCATTTATGATAGTTTTGTTTGGCTTTATTAAATGGTATTTTAGGCCGTTTGCTCAGTGTCACAGTAAGAACATGTGAATGTGGGACAGAAAATCTTTATTTATTAGAAATAATGGCATAAATGGCATACAATTAATTTATAAAGTGCAGTCTCATTTGAAGAGATGTGATTTTTGGATTTTTTGCATTGATCCAAAATGTCTTTCTGAATTTACACAAACTCGCTACCCTAACTGTCTGTTTTGCATATTTTTTTCATACTAAAATGCAAATAATAGACAAAACAACTTCTTTACCCTTAATGTACTGTTTATTTGCTGAATTTCACATACTGGGGGAAAAAAACATATCAAATGTGGCCTGTACAATATATTTATATTTATATATCATGTTTGATTTCTTTCCAGCATGCTAAACCAGAGCCAGTAAATGGAGACTGTACACAACAAGCAGCAGTAAATCTTCTGCAGAGGAAGTTTAAGCTAGTTTCAACACTGCATATGCCTGTTTTTCACAAGCAAGCCGCTTTAGTTGCAGAAACATAAATCCCTGTTCTGCTGTGAGTGGGGAACTCCTGTTAGCGCTAATGTGTTGGTGTTTTTAATGATTCTGTGGAAGAAAAGCAACGTTTTGGTATGCTTTCACTCTCTTCTCATTATCCTTCTGCCTTTTTTTAATTAGCTCTCTGTCGGCCACACATCCAGCACCATGACTCAGTCAATGCTGCGCAGAACACTGAAGAACCTTGTTCAGAATTTCTCTGAAGCTGAAGTCAAGGTGAGAAACAGAGCTTTATGCTGTCTTTGTGGACATTCTCCCATTCTTCAAGGTTTGTCCATTATTTATCTGTTTGTTCTACTGGTGCTGGTAGATTAATAGATTAGTTGGAGTAGTCTTTAAAGTCTGTGTTGCTCATATAAATAGTTTAGGTTTTTTTATCACACACAAGATGTTTCTGAGCTTATCTCTACCTGTTACAAGACTCAAACCTGCAGTGCACAAGCAGCACACAGTCTCCACAACTTTCCCACAGCAGCATTACACACACCTGATGTTTAACTTGGATTACAGTCTGTTTTGGATTTACTGCAGCTTTCAGACTTAGTGTGTTTGCTATACAAGATCTTTCCTGTTCCGTTGCTGTAGAGGTAATTATATACCTCAGTGCTTTTATAGTTCAAATCGCTTCACTGTACTATGCAGCCATTTAGTATTTGCGTGTGTTTTTTTATTTAAAAAAAAACAAACAAACAATATCTCATTATTTCACTTATTCAGACCACAAGTTAACACTCTGACCAGAAACCAAAAATTTGATTCAGCTGTAAATGACGGGGAAGTTCAGAGGAAACATCGACAGTCTGTTGATCTCTAACAGTTAAAGCTTTTTTCTTGTTATTTATTTTTTACTCTTTATATATATGTTTAGAATAGTGACACATAAGACAAACATTATATGGGTTATTATTTTATATATCGTTGCTGTCTGTTTCTCCATTTTTGTCGATTTTTTTACATCATTTGAACACGCCAGTAGTTGTTTACGCTGTGTGAATTTCAGGTTGAATGGACCAATAGAAGTGCTCCAAAATAGCTTGGAAATAATTCTAGTTCCATTGACTTACATTGAAAGTAAAGTATGTTTTGGTCTCTCCTGTAAAGTTGCAATTTTGGAGACAATATATTGTAATTATATATGGGTTATTATATTTAAGAGGTTCAGTTAAAGCATGCTCTCAATCATGTATTCACAGGCAATGTAATCTATGAATTTTCAAAGCAGTCAGACAGAGAATGGTCAAGGTTGGTTGACCCTAAGGCCTGTTTATGTTCTATGGATGTTTTATATGTTTTGTGTAAGTCACTAAATTATTCAAACTATTTTCTTTTGGAGGTCACGTTAAAGCACATAAGCAAGCCAGGGTAAGCCATAACTAGCAAACAATAAGGACATGAAAGTCACAGCCATTATAAAAAACACCTGTAATTATTAAAATTAATAAAAAAGAATTTAAAGAAAATAAAATAATTGACTTTTGATTGGTGGCATTACAACTTTAGAAGGCAGCAGTGAGTACTGTTTGTTTGTGCTTTGTTTTAGTTTGTAGCAGAGATGTGTAGATCCTTTTAGTGCAGATATTTTTTGATTTAACTGAAACAAAAGCATATTGGGTCATGCACGCACCTACCAAGTCAAGCCAATGTTTCTGTTTTTTTTTTTTATTGTTTCTGTCTACTCCTGTTTCCTAGGTAAGGGAGGCGACCTCCAATGACCCCTGGGGGCCGTCCAGTTCGCAAATGTCCGACATCTCAGACCTGACCTACAACGTGGTGGCGTGTAACGAGATTATGGCCATGTTGTGGAAGCGTCTCAATGACGACAAGAACTGGAGACATGTCTATAAGGTGAATGGAGAGAGAGAGAGAGAGAGAGAGAGAGAACATTAGGTCAAAAAGTGGAGATTTAGCTCTGAACACATGGCTGCCTGCTTTCAGAAGCTCTATAAATTGAGAAATTGGTTGAATATTTAATCAATTTATTTCAGACTTAGTCAGGCAGACTAGTTTTGAATGGAAGTGATGAGGCTAATGTAGCTCAGATGCAATAGAAACTTATACCCCTATTAGCATAGTACAAACTGTATGCCTATCACACAGTTAAGTCAAGCTGTTAAGTAGCTTCAACCAGAATTACGCTTACATCAGATAGTCTTCCTTTGCTACTATTGCTACTAATGCAGTTTTCATAAGCTACAGTGATAACAGTGTTGTTGGTGTAATCTCCAGCCATCTGAGTTATTAGCATGAAAGATCTGTGAGGAAAATGTTTCAACTGTGGTGCTGTTCATGGTTACCGGGAAGCAGATGCATCATTTTAGTCTTCTAAAGGATCCAGACTTCTGAAAGGAGAGTTTAAGATTGTTTTTCTAACGTCTCTACAGATTTTAGATTTATTAAACACTGCATGCCAAAAAAGAAAAAAAGCCGTTTATACCTCAGCATAACGCAGCGGTCTGTTTAATTGTAAGGTAGATAAAGGGAGCTTTACTTGCCATACCAAACCAAATAATAGTGGAGCTGATAGAAATCAGAACAACAACCTAATTGAAAGCAGCTCTTTTAGTACTGCACTGTTTTTAAATCTCTCTCTCTCTCTCTCTCTCTCTCTTTCTCTCTCTCTCTCTCTCTCTCTATATATATATATCTCTCTCTCTCTTTCTCTCTCTCTCTCTCTCTCTCTCTCTCTCTCTCTCTCAGTCTTTAACCCTGCTGGAGTATCTATTAAAAACTGGTTCCGACCGGGTTCCGAAGCAGTGTCAGGAGAACGTTCACACTGTCAAAGCTCTAACAGAGTATCGCTTCATG
Organism: Megaleporinus macrocephalus; assembly: GCA_021613375.1. Lineage (NCBI taxonomy): Eukaryota > Metazoa > Chordata > Actinopteri > Characiformes > Anostomidae > Megaleporinus > Megaleporinus macrocephalus. Next base: position 28,009,758 of record CM038703.1, read on the forward strand.
GACAAGGACGGGAAGGACCAGGTAATGCCTCAGTTAAGTTTGTGGTTGCCTAAATATGTTAAATGAGTGTTTTGCGTTTCTTATCCTTCCCATACACAAACACTGCAACAGTAGTTTTCTCATGCAGTTCTCATTCACCATCCAGAAGCTGCAGAAAAGTAGAACTCGTGCTAGAATGCTGCTCTTCACATACCACTGTTCCTCAAGGACATTGTAGAATAACAGTATCTGCCATTCAGTCCTCCTATTAGCTTGAGCTTCCTATTGACTGACCCGGCGTCCCTCGCAGCAGTGCATTCAAACACTTTGCTGTAGCTGCTGTAAGCAGGACTGTATGTTGTTAATCCTGCCTCTGTAGATTACGCTCCGATACGATATTGTAGTCAGATCTGGAAGTTCTGTAAAATGTGTTGCGATTGCAGTTTTGAAGGCTGTTTTCTGTGTTCAGGGTGTGAATGTCCGGGAGAAAGCAAAGATAGTGCTGGTGCTGATCGAGAATGAGGAGAAACGTAAAGAGGAGCGGGAGTTTGCTATGAAGACTAAAGACAAGCTGGCAACCGGTAAGATTCTTTCAGTAGCCGTTAAAGCTGCAAGCAGGTGTCCTTATTCTGTTTTGACCGTGAATGTGGACTGAGGGGTTTCTTTCTGAGCCTGTTTCGAAACAGTGTCATTTCCTGAGGTTGGACCTGAAACTGACTTGAAACTGACCCGAAACTACAAAATCCTGTCCGAAAAACTGACCTGAGTACAACAACATTGTATATAGTACTGACCTAAACTGGATCATTATTACTCATAGGCTCAAATAAAACATGACTGATAGAGTATATAGATATATTATATATGAAGTGACAGTAATAGCTGTAAAATAAAACAAAATGAAATAGTAACTTAACAGAAGAGGCCAAAAACATTCTTTACTTCTAATAAATGAGAACGGAACTAAAGTTTTTTCCAGCCTACTTTGAAACATTTCTGTGGGTCCATCCATGAAGAACTGCTGTTAGGTTCAAATGATAAAATAAAAATTGACAAAAATGGAGATGCATGTTTTTCTTTAGCCATTGACGATATATGAAATAGTATGACACAATCAGCTTGGATTCATTTGTTCATTAAAGAATGTTTTCAAACGTATTTATTTTGATGGAAAAATAAGATGCACGAGGCTGGAGTTTAGCTCAAACCAGGAACCTTCTTGCCATTAGATGTTCAGGCCAGACTTGTTGACTTTACAATAAAAAGTAAACAAAAAAACAAAACGGAATGTGCTAATGCATATTTCCCAGTTTAACCAGATCCAGATGATCCAGGCATGTAACTCGTGTTAATGTGGAGTGTAAACATGCTCTCTGTGTCTTAACATACAACACACTATATATATCAACGCTGTTCAAGGAAAACATACATATCCGTTTTTGTCCATTTTTTTATTTTTTTCACTCCATTTGAACGAATCAGCTGTCGCTGACATTGTGTTCATCGTTTTATGATGAATGGACCAACAGAAAGGCTCCAAAATCACTTGGAAAAACTTCTGGTTCCATTGATTCGCATTAAAAGTAAAGAAAGTTTTTGGCCTCTCCTGTAAAGTTGCAGTTTTGGAGATTCTTGTTTTTCATTGGACAGCCACGATATACCATTATTAGTCAAACAGATTAAACCTTCTATTGGCTGCACTAAACTGTCCTCTTTTACATCGATTCTATTTGTGTCTTTATTTTAGGGGCTCTAGTCGGGGGCTCAGTGTTGAGTGAATTAATCCATTAAGCCAGATTAGACAGAACTACTTGTATATGTAATGAATGTACAGACAAGAAATAAATTAAGGAGGAAGGTGGGCTGTGAGAAGCTGAATGTAAAATCTGAACCCAGCCAGATGCGTTTTTAATAACAGTGTCCGAGCAGTGTCCGAGCTGTACGTAAACATGTATTTTAAGCTTTCATAGGCATTGATACTAATGCAGCTGGAGTGTTTTTGATCCAGAAACTTTTGTATGTTGTCAATCTCTTTACTTCTCTTAATCTCTGTCCTTCGTTCAGCCTCCATAGACCCAAATGAGAAAGCAAAGACAGAGATTCCTCCTTATACGGGACTGCCATCTCTGGACAACATCCCCTCTGTTGCTGATTTAACTGCCTCCATGGCTAAGAAAAAGGAGGAGCAGAGACGACTGGAGGAAAAGAGGAAAGAAGAGGAGAGAAGGGTGAGTGGGTTTTTTTTGTCTGGTTATTAATCTCTAAACAGTACCAGCTTTGTTGTTTAATTCGTTTTCTAAGGTTTGGTTAATATGTGACAGCATTTATTTGAATTATTACTTTATAGTATAAGTATAATTCTATACTTCTGTCACAAAGTAACTGAAGCAGTCCGGTCACTAAAACCAGTTCATGCAGCAGTGATTTCAGTGCTCATTAGAAGATTGTCTATAAAAGATAACTGGTAAGGTCAGCTAGTACATTAGGGGTGTCCAGTTTTATCTGCCATGACCCAGCGAAGCCGCAAGAGCTCACGTGATTAATTGTTAAAGACTGAGACCGACTGTTCAGACAAGTGGAGTCAAGTGTCCATCTGCTTGATTGAAATTAAAAACCTGTAGCCACGCCGGCCCCTGTAGTTCATTACAACATCACTCAGATCAGGCGCTTGCTAAAAGAAGTTCAAGCCGCACAGAAAAACTAAAGCATGCAGCTCCAGAGATTTATTTTCTCCACTTTCACCGCCAAGTAACCTCCTGTATCATTCTAAATTGCACGTGTACATATCACTTAGTCAAGTGTTTGCCAGTTTCCAACACCACTTATTGCGCCACAGCATTCATTTTCTCTTAATAATTAAATTACCTTTTCATTGTCCTGAATATGGAACTACTTTTGTTTATTTTTTCTGTTCAGCAGGCTAAACATACAAACTGTGATGTGTAATTAAGGGTAAAATGATTAGTGTTTAAAATAAGCTAATACTGTAAATCAACATTTTCACCATTGAAATGACAAAGTACATCAAATATATCAGCAAAAAAAAAATTATAATATGAAGGTTCAAAAGCAGAAACACAAGGCTTTAACCCTTTAACATTACATTGCATGTATTTGATATGCAATAAGGGCCAGAGGCACACCACCAGTGAAGCAGAGCTAGAAGCAGCTAAGGCTAGTTGATGATCACCTTATACCAGCTCACCATCAACCCTGTTCTCTTGTTAGTTTGCACTAGAACACACCACAAACCCTTCAGCCGACAGCTATGCTGATGATTAATGGATGATGACTGAAATTTGATTTGTTGGGTTTCTCATTCAACTTTTTAGAATTGTACCCACGAGGATGCAAGAGCTGACTCCTCAGCTCCACTTAACCAGTCGCACTTGGTCTAATGGTATATAGTAGATGGAAAAATAACCCCAGTAGAGATAGGACTGTCACAGTTACACTATAATCACCTAATCACAATTACTTGATGATTCTTAAGACTTTTCACATTTGTTAGATTTGTGCAATAAGCAGACTGTTAAGTGCGTGTGCTGAGTATATAACTTGAAATAAAAAAAAAAAACAGTAAATTGTATCACTTAGATGTCAATCATGCTAATGTTTTGAGGCCAGCGCTGGATAATGTTGTATCTGTGTAGCTATGATGGTGTAGAGTATGACAATGAGTATTAGCTAACATATCTAGCAGGTAAAATGGCTAATTAGTTAATCTGGCCACTTCTAGCATGTTGTGCTTCCATAGTTGCATGCAATGGACAATTGAATTGCTAATCACATTTACTTATTTAAATAGCAGGTTATTGTCAGGTCAAGCCTACAGCCTTGTTTAGTTAATTTGTGTTTTAGAATTAGCCAGAATTTGATATCATGTTCATATCAGATTTATATGCACAAGCTCTTTATAGCAGGGTCATTTAGTAGCCTGTAAAGCTATCAGAGCTCTGATCTGACAGGGCTGACAGGTTTAAGACGTTACATATCGTAATATGTTAATAGTATAAAAGGTAAAAAGGTATGGTAATGTAATAAAAAGGGGGAATTTTCTGTTAGGCGAAGGAAGGTGACACAGATTCTGACCTGTGGGAGCAAGCGGTGACATCTGCCCCTCCATCTGGCTCCGATCCCTGGGGAGCACCATCTGATTCTCCAAAAGACACGGGCCCTGCCACCAACGATCCCTGGGGGGCCCCATCAGACAATGCCAAAGATTCAGACTTGGCTAACAATGATCCTTGGGGTGGGTCAGGGGATGGAATGAAAGACTCCGAAGTTTCCTCCAATGATCCATGGGGTAGTCCAGCAGATGCAGAGAAACAATCATCTCCTGCCAAGAGTGATCCATGGGGAGACTCTTCAGAACCTCCAGAAGACAAAAGTCCAGCTACTAACGACCCTTGGGGTGCATCGAACGACTTGCTCGCAGAATCACAGCCAGCAAAGTCAGATCCGTGGGGGGCATCAACGGATTTCGCAGAAAATGCCGCGCCTGCCTCCTCAGAGCCATCAGGGACACGACCAGAGCCATCTACAGCCAAGCCAGACCCATGGGGTGCGGATATAGGAACTTCAGCAGTGTCACCCACCGATCCGTTTGGTGATGGGAATAAAGCCGATAATGACCCGTGGGGTTCAACAGGTATGTGATGGGAGGACAGAGCTGTTAAAGTATGAGGCAGACCACCCTGAAAGCCTCTGTCTACTTATTTTTTCATGCTTTTCATCTGTAGCCCCTGGTGTGTTTACTCTTAACTGCCTGAGAAAGAATCTCGTTGGTCGTTTTCTTCTGTTCGGTTTGAGTTGGGTGGGAATAATTACAGTGCAGGCGACTTCAAATCAGTCCAAGTACCAATCAGAGTTAGAGAATCTTTACATCAGCTGCTCACATTCAGTTCCCTCACAACATGTGACTGCCTCACCCTGCTGCCTCGAGTCCCAGCCACAACTCTTAGCAAGTAGGTTATTTATGCTGGCCACAACTGTACACCATAACTTTTAATTAAAAAATATATTTATTACATTTTAGGATTCTGGACTTTTATCAGATTTAGCAGATGCTATACAGAAACTGCATAGATTTCACAAGCCTGTGTAAGAACAGGAGATGTACTTTTATTGATAAAGTCAGCTGTCGTATTGCAGGGCCCATTAACTGACAGATTTAGAAAAAAGTTTATCATCAGATATGGATTTAGTGATGACGTGCTATTTCTTAGAGCAGGAAATCAGCACACAGGGCCTCACATTAGACTCTTTTAAATGAGAAGGTATGTTAAGTGTTCTTCCAACTGCTGTATCTATGACTGTGATGACAGTGTAGAAGTAAAAATCCTGCTGATGGGCAGCGTTCCTATGATTTATTTTTCTCTGTGATTGCTTTTGTGATCTTATGTAGGCTGTTATGCTGTTATGGAACTTTAAAATGGCATAAATGTATGCAAAACTTTGAACACCCTGGTTAATGACATGATTTGCTTTGTCTAAGTGGAATTATGTTTCCATCTTCTACAAAAAACACACTTGTAACAAAAACAAAACTTGTAACAAAAAATACACAGTGTAACGTACTGTGACCACATTTGATCTTTTATTCACTTTAGAGTAGCAGCATGTAGGATTTAGAGGGATCTATCAGCAGAAATAGAATATAAGATTGTGCTTACATTAGTGTATAATTACCTTTAACCTACACACGCTGTGTTTTCATTCGCTGAGAATAACTCTACATATCAATGTAGAAGCATCTTCCAAAGGAGGCTGGCATGTGGAGCTGCAGTGTTGCTACGGAGGTCTAGAACGAACCAACCAAACATAGTGACTGCAGAAAGAGACATTCACGTTTCATGTTTTCACACTTCACAATTTGGTGGTGCTGTAGACATAGAAAAAAATGTAGGATAGGACCATCACTCCTGATCAGTATTAAAACTACAAGGCTGGAGTCAACTTCTTATTTGTCAGCTTCTTAATCGTATTTTCTAGTTCTGCCTTAACTAGTGCAGCGGTTACGAAAATGTGAATGTAATCACAGCACCATTTGGGAAAAGTCGAACAAGCTCCTGGCAAATGTCCTTATTAGAGGATTACTAAAAGAATAATTAGGATGTTTTCATAGCCTTTGTCTGCGTATCAGGAGCAGTAGTGATATTATTCTGAACTGAAAGTCTGAACTGAAATAAAATTAAAAGAATGATAAATTATTCAATTGCTTGATGAGTGGAATGAATTGCTAGAAAACGGTGCTGGTGGACCATTTTGAGTTGTGAGAAGTTTGAGAATCCAAATTTTTGCAAATGAACTTATTATTCAGTACACAAAAAAACATATGTAAAGCAAAAGAGGGAAATTCCTCACTGTGAAAGAAGCAAAAGCAAAACACAGAACCAGGGACAGGCACTGAGACAACAGCAGAATACCTGATGGCCACTGTAGTTTGTCAGGGAAGGCGGGGGTGGGTCAGTGGGTTCGGTACTGCAACCTCACCACTAGAGGTCACACACTGCTACTTTAATATGCCAGCTTTCTGCTCATCTTAGTGCTCCAATTATTTACTTATTTACTAAATTTAACACAGGAAAAAATAAAAACATAACAACAAATTAAATATTTTTTCCCTGTATGTTGGGAAATCATGTGTATGTTGGGAAATCATGTGTATGTTGGGAAATAGTGTGAGGTGTTTTCTCTGTACAGGATGTGTTGTTCTCACTTAGAAGATCAACAAACTTGGTGTTTGACCAGGGTGTTCAAACAGTACATTTTCCATCCTTATGCATTTTTATAATAATGAAACTCAGTCATACCTACTGCTTTTCTGGAGATGTACCCTTTTCTGTGTTTTCTTTTCTCACCTTTAGCTTCACCGCTTCCCGCTAACGATCCCTGGGGTGCTCCAGTAGCTCCCACTCAAGGCACAGCAACCGAAGATCCATTTGGTGATGGTGCTTGGGGAGCTCCTGCAGCGAGTAGGACCTTTTGGGGAAAAAATATTTTCCTTACATTTTCACATTTCTTTCCAGCAGTGCTGCATTCCACTTGTTTATGTGTTGAGTACCCAGCGCATTAGTTGTGTCTGTAATTGTTTGATTGTTTAAGATATTACTGAAAGAACTGTTCAGTCTAAATACTAATGTGGGTAAAATTAATTAAACAAGCAGCAAATAGCATTATGAAATCAACATGATGCTAATTATTCATTTTCTTTTATTGGCCACATTAGCCTGTCTGTCCATCTGTTTCATAACTGACTTCTCTAACATCATTTCAGCTCCTAAGATTTTCATCTTTTTACTCGTTCCCCCATAGGTGCTTTCTCAGACACGCCCACAGCGGACTCCAAAAAGCCAGGCAGTTTCCTTGGGGAAGGAGCCTCGTTAGTGGACCTTGACTCGCTCATGTCTGTCAAACCTAAACCAAAACAGCCCTCGCTCAATGCCATTCCATCGTCTGGCCAAAACTGAGCCAGAGCGAGTGACTGCGAGAGTCAGATATCAGATCATGCGTTTATATATGAGTGTCTGTGATCCTGTCATTTTAAAGCATAGAGATTATATATTGTTGTGTGGACAAATCTAGCCACTGTAGGTCCCTATTTATTTATTTATCTTATTTATTTTATAAGATATAACTAGGGCTGGGTTTACACATTTGGTCCCAGAGAGATGAGTCCAATCAAATTTCTATAATAAACCACTGAAACATAAATACACAATACCTAATTTATTAAATTCTATTTATATAACATACTGAAAACAGGTCAGATAAATTCATGGTCCATTGCAGATCTGTTCGTCTGACGAACATCTTGTCATTTTAACCTGATGTCTGATCAGGTTTAATGATGTGCAGAGCAAGGAGAGTAAAGAAAACCCGAAGGGTCCTCAAGTTTTGGCTTTACATAACAAGATGATAGTTCATCTACATACAGAACTGCAGGCATTTTGACTTTTAGCACGCTTTCCCTATCCCTGTCCTCATCATCATACCACAGGCTCACAACAGAGCAGTACCTGGCAAGAAGGATTCTGAACCAGAAAATAACTTCTTAATTCTTTGAAAAACCACCTGTGATTATTTAGCTGACATGATTTTCATACAGTGCTCAAAAAACATTAGGGGAACATTTAAATTACACATTGGATCTCAATAAATAACAGTTACAAAATTTGTTAAGGACACTACAGCTGTTAGTGGAAACCCGAACCATCATCCCACTGAGCACTGGATCCTCGATCAACGAGATGATCAGATCTGTGTGAATTTCATCAAGGCAACTTATAACTCACCTAGTGGTGTGCATGGCCGCCACATTTTTATATGTACTCCCAACGATGTCTAGACATAATGCTAATAAGATGGGGATAGTGTTCTGGGGGATCCTGGACTGTCTTTGGCACTGGACTGTCTTTGGCACTGCTTGCTGGCGTTGGACTTGCTGGCGTTGGACTATCTGTCATCTGTGAAATAAAGGGGTGCCAGTGGTGGACCTGCCAATTCTGGTGTTTTCTGGCAAATACCAGTCGAATGGCATGGTGCTGGGCTGTGAGCACAGGTCCCACCAGAGGACCCTCATGGAGTCTGTTTCTAACAGTTTGTTTGGAAACATGCACACCAGAAGCCCACTGGTGGTGATTCTGTAGGGCTCTGGTAGTGCTCCTCTATACCTTCTCGCTCAAAGAAGCAAATACAGGTCCTGATGCTGTTCCACAGCCCTGTCCAGCTCTCCTCGGGCAAAGGCCCATCTCCTGGTAGACAGAGACGGTGCTGGGAGACGCAGCCAAACTTCTTGACACAGGACTAATGGATGTGGCATCCAGGAGGAGCTGGACTGCAGGTACAACCTCATGCTTCCAGTAGTAACAAGGACACGTAGCAAAACGCAAAAGTAGAGAATCAGTCAGGAAGGATAAGTAGAGACTAACTGTCTGTGGTCACCACTCGCTTTTCTGCTGTTGCCTCTCCAGTGTACCTGTTGTTACTTTTATTTGCACCAAAGCAGGTGAAACTGATTCACGATAGCTTATTCTTCCTGACTAGACAGATTGATATCCCTGACGTTTAACTGGCTTGGTGTTATACTGTGACAATTAAGTGTTCCCTCATATTCTTTGACCAGTGTATAAGAAATAGGGAGTCTCCTGACTGCATTCCTGCCTTCTGGACAATGTTTTGGATTTTTTTTGTTCGTTCTCTGGAATTCACAGTTTAATCAGCTAAATATTCTACAAGACCATGTTTGATACATTTGAAAATGACAACATTTTCAGGTACTGTTTCTAAATTGGCACTGGAATTGAAATCTTAAAAAAACCCAGCCTTAGGTATACCTCCATAACCCATTAATTTCTCCACTCATTCCTCCATCTACTACTAGTTTCTTCGTTTTTTGCTTTCTTCTGGCTTTCTAGCGCCTTGTGTGATCCATTTCCATTCTTTTTCTGCATCCCAACCCTTGGGCCATGAGGGGATCATATAACATCTGAAATTTACAGAACACTACTTCTCTAGTTTCTCTAGCTAGTAGATCACTCTAGCATGCAAATTGAATGATACAGTCTCTGGGATCTCCTGATCAGGGGCCTGTCTGCACCCATAAGACTTAAAAGACCCAGTGCAGACCCTTTTAAACCCCCTAAAAGACCAGGCCTATGAAATACTAAGGAATATTATTCAGCAACTACATGGACTACAGTGCAAACTGGCTGAGAAGGGGTGAAGTTCTATTAAAAAGAAATATCCATAAACATTTTCATATTTGTTGGTTACCTTTCCCAAAATTGCCTTAAAATGAGTGTCTTACTTTTACTCATTATTTATAGTAGGCCTGGGCAATATCTAATATCTTAGCCTTTAATCTTACTGTTCCAAGTACCAATGTTCTAAAACATATTGACGTTTATACTGGCTTCTATGTATTCAAGCTTAACTTAAAGTAAATTCTAATGTCTAGAAGAGGAAGAGCTGTGTGGTAAAGCTAGCATTAGCGTGTGCAGCACAGAGAACTAATAGACAGGAAACAGTGACGTTCAGGCCCTCATACCTCTTTAAGTAATGTGAACCTCAATGTATTTCCTAACATATTCAGCAGTCTGTTTAATGTTAAACTAGTCCTCTCTGCTTCTCTCAGTTGTCTTTCCAAACACTGTTATTATCACCTTTTATGCATCAGCATCAGGTCACTGGTTAATCACTGACGCTATCCAGTTACATTTCGCTGTCGCCCAGGCCTACTTCATGTGCAATGCTGAGATAAACAAGGTGGCTAACTAGTGATAACTAAGATGGACTAAAATCTTAAAATCCTCATTACTGTTGATTCGCTATGAATACCGCTAGCAAGTAAGTTAGGGTCAGTCTTCTCAGTGTCACCTTGTTTCTTGCCATTGCTGCCCATCTTCATTTGGCTACATGCAATAAAGCAGTGTGTGGTTCGTTCGAGTTGCCTCAAGTTGTAGTTTATCAATACACATTATAATGCAGCCTGTGATTCACTGTAGACAGTGAATCGTGTGTTATTCCAAAATGGTTCAGTGTAACAATATGTTAAAACTTACAAGCTAATTTTAGACACTCTAAAATTGATTGATAAAAATAAAATTGATAAAAGATGATTTTGCTGAATCTACAGCTGGTTCTGAAGAGAGCCAAAAAGATTCTAATGTCATCTTTTGGAAAATACTGTATGACACACTTAGGGGAAGCCAGTGTGTCATACAGTATTGCCAGTAACCATGAGAACATAAATCAAGGCACAGAGTACAGCAGGACATAAATCAAGGCGCAGAGTACAGAAGAAGCAGAGTAGGTTGGAAGTGTAACCGAGTAGGTGTGTCTTTTGGGATGCAGGCACACCCCTGTTACGCAAAATGCCCCACTGCCTATCGGACCTACAGCTGATCCTCCTGTGGAAGTTCCAGGGCTGGATTTCCCGGTTTCCATTGAGACGGGACACTAAAGCTGGGAAATCCGACTCTGTCCTTTTGTTTTTCAGTCGCTTTCCCCCCTCCATTCCATATCCACGTATTAAATGCCAGCTTATAGCCTATTGTCTGTATGTGTGCGAGTGTATGTGTGTAAAAACTTTCAGAATCTGTAAGAACAATCTGCTGTACGTGTATCCTTTCCTCAGTTTTCTGGGGGAAAACAAGCATGAATATCCTGAGCTCCTCCCGGAAAGGTAAACTGAGAGTAGGGTGGATTATTTTTGTTGTAGTGTGATATTGTGTTCTGTTAAGGCATTCATCAGATGTTTTGTATAGTTAGTTATTTGAGCAGTACAGTTGTGATTTATGAATGAAAGTAAAGGGTATATGAATATTCTATGAGGAAAGCACAGCTACATTGTACAGTTTAAAGCGCTTTACTGCTCAGGTAAAGCTAATCGACTCCAGGTTAAAGATGTGATGTGTGGTATAGTTTGCATTGCAGCATTACTTGACTGTCCCAGAGCGTAACAGAGTCAGTCCTTGTACTTTTGTACATTGCGTCAACCCGCTTACACCTTCTAATTAACTGTACAGAGTATGGCAGCCTGTTGGGTACAGCTAAATGGGCTTGGATGTATCTAATATGATCGAACTGGCAGACAAGTGTACTTTGAGTATACGTGTTTTATACTTGTGTTAAGCATTGTTTTATAATTTTACTTTCTTATTCAGATTCTTCACATTGCACCACAATTGCACTGATGTACAAGAAAACTGTAAAAAGACAGAAGACCAAGAGTCCCACGTGGAAATGTAGTCATTCCTATTCAGTGTCATTCTAGTTTGTCAGTATAGATACATATATAAATATATACTGAGAAGCATATAATACCTAAGGCGAGCAGTGAAGTAACATTAAATTATTATTGTATTTATTTATTTATTGGTTGCATATCCATGTGATTCTCATGTTCAGACAAAAGCTGGATGTTAGCCTAGTGAACAGGACAATGTCTGCTTTTAATTCTGGCTTATGTTATTCTAGAGTTAGTCCAGAATATAACTGACGTTGTTTAGCCTCAAATGAATTCAGTTCAGATTTCATGAATATGCAATGAATCTGTTTTACTTCACTGCCCCAGTTCTTATGCTTCTCTATTTATTCAGCCATTATGTTTAAGTGTGGTGTTTCCTGTGATTGTGCGCATTACAAGAATAAACTGAAGATGTTACTAAAAATAAGTTTGGAATTCTGGTCTGATCTGAAAGTGTTTTCCTGTCCAGTACAGTGAGAAACCGTCAGGTACAGGTATCTCCACAAATAACGGAGCTCCTTGCTCAATGCATTTCTTTAATGACTGTGGTTTTCTATGTCCTGCTCCTCGCTCACACGCCAGAGAACCTGATTATTGTATTTATTAAATAAAAAACTAGCTAAACATTTCGTTCTATACAAGTTTTCAGAGGGGAACAGCAATGGCATACGTGCAAGCTAAAAAAAATGCACACATGGGGTGTGTCTGAAATCGCATCCTAGTTACCGTTCAGTGTTCTATTCAGGGTCTCGTCAGAATTCTCAGTGGACAGTTAGATTCCCTATATAGTTCACTACGTTCTTACCCACAATGCACCGTAAAACTAGTGGATGACCAATACTTACAGGTTGACACCCCACAATGCATAGCAGTTTCTTTAGAAAGTCCGTTGTCTAAATTCCTTCTACTGTCTCCCTCCCTGCTCCCCTATATAGTGTTCTACAGAGAGCACTGTATGTAGTGAACAGGGAACGAGTTAACGAGTGGACCATTTCAGACACACCCCAGTTCTGCATCCTTTACGTGGATAGGTCTTCTGTAGTACAGTCTTTTGAAGACTCCTTCTAGGACACACAACTGGGACAGTCTGTCCTGTGACATCACTGGAAAGGTCCCCTCTTAAACATTCACACTTAAAATGCTAAAAAAAAAAATAAAATGCTAAAAAGCAAAATGCCTAGCATTTGCTATTGTCATTATAGTCCTGTTTAAAAAAAATGTGTGTATATATATATATATATATATATATATATATATATATATATATATATATATATATATATATATATATATATATATATATATATATAGGTCTGTCTGACTAATATGATAAATATGATATACAGACAATGTTTTAATAAATCAGTTGTTTTACACTTTACAAGGTGATGAAGAAAAATTAAAGTACGTGAACATCTCGCATTTTAAAACAAACTTTTCCACCACTTAAACTTTGGGTAACCAGCGAACTGAAAGGATGCATCAACTGCGTTCTCAAAGTCACTCCAAACGTAGGCCATATAAGATGGTCCTTTACTTTGGAACAGCCTTCTATGACGTAGCAGTCTACCTCAGCTGCAGGCCAGACTTTCTGTAAGGTGTGTAGAACCTTGTTGTGATCAATTAGAATTTCCACAAGGTCAGCAGACATCATAGAGCAGACACTGTGTGAGAAAGAAGGGATTGTCCAGCTCACAGGATGTAGCGATACTGGAGCAATTCAGAGCGAGAAAAGACACTAACGCTCCGACATTCTGAAAAGCCATTTCTGTCTCAGCCCAGCTCACAGGCTCTGGTGAAACCGAAGTGAAATGTCTTCTTGTTTATGTTTTATGATTAAAAGTTTACCTGAGCTGTTAGAAACACTGAGTTAGTAGTCAGCCATAACTTCTGTTTCAGTGGGGTATAAGAATGAGGTAACACAGGCCAAGTTCCCTTTAGTCATCAATCACTATGAGAAATAAATGTGGCCCTGTAACCCAGCTGATTACACAACTGGGGCCCATAACTGTAACCCAGATGGGTCCCCAGCAGTAGCATAGTTGGGGCACACAAAGGTAAGCCACTTGGGGCCCATGTATCACCAATTAAAAAGCCCAGTACAAGCAAACATAAAAACCCATACAGCCCAAATAAAACAAATGGGGCCCGCATGGTCATGTTGGCCAGGATATAGTGTATTTATTTGCCCTCATGCTGTGTTTCTTGTGCTAGTGTTTGATCTGGGCTTGTTATCCAGATTTGTGGTAATGGAATTGTCTAGTTTGTAATTGTCTGCTTGTTTAGTGACTTCTGCCTGCCTTGTGGACAACATCTGTCGGAAAGTCTTTAATAGAACAAACCTGTACATGCGGTCTGCCTGAACTCGAGTGTGACTGCACAATTAAAAATAACTGTTGTTCGTTGCTTTATAATTAGAAAATACCCTGTGCTCAGAGTACCTGGCTCAGATTCTAACAACTTCAACACAACATTGTGACTTGGTGCAGATACCAGAGCACTGGATTGATGTTTCTGTGGGGTGGATATTATATAGTTGTTGTATAGTTGTTTTTTATGGTGAATGCTAAAAGTGTAGTGTCTAATTGTTACTTGCGAGAGTAAGTTTACAGTTTTTTCATAAAGGAGGTGTGGTAGATATCAAGGGGAGGAGCGCAGACTTTCAGGAAAGCAGGCAAGGGCGTGTGTGAGCTACGAGCAGAGACAGAGTGCTTTAGGTCTTGTGGGGAAAAAAGAAGCTGCTTGACATTTCTACAATATTTATGCTGATACTTCGTAGCAACATGCTTAATCAGTTTTCATAATCCTGCAGCTAGTACCTGATGATAAACACACAATACCATGAATCATCTGTGTTCAAAGCGGGTGTTCGTGATCTGCAGTTTGAAAGGATTTGTTCCATGAGTCGTAGGCTGAGTACACGGTTTTGTGAATGTGTAAGTATTTATTGAGCATCATTTTTTGTGTGCAGATTATTAATGTATTAGAATGTTTGTCTTTAATTCTTTTTCTGTTCCTGTATATATTTTAGGCTTGGTCACTGTGCCAGGGAGATCAGCCAACTGTCATCTAGCTAAGATCTTGCCGAACCAGACAAACAGGACACAGTATGAACAATTCTGGGATCTGTGAAGGGAACAGCTCCAACCCTTGGTAAGAATAAAAAAGGTGATGTTTAAAACTAACAAATAAACAAGCAAACAAACACTTTTTACTTTTATTTTTTTGTAAGTGCTGACATAATGTTTTTATTGTTTAACAGCCTCTTCAAGCAAGAAAGGTCAGGCTCTCCAGAACCCAGCTGTATGTCCATGAAGAGTGACTGGTCTATGGATATTCCTCAGATGTTTACTGATGGAGAGCCCACAGCTGGATACAGGTAGCAGAATCTATTTTTTAATGGTGATTCCAAAGTTTTAAATGGTGATGTATATCCCAAGAGCCTTTCTCTTTATAGAAATACCAAAACACATAATCAACAATAGATTAAACAACCCACAGCAGACATAGCTCCTTGGGAAAACTCCCCTGTAGTATAGATGGGTTTCCTGTTCACAAAGATTACTGGGTATGCGCACAACCATATTAATATAACAGCCTGTAAAACATTATTTATCAGTATTGGCTAGTCATCAGTAAATGTAAGTTTGACTGTATCGTTTGAACATACATGCCAACATGTTGCCGCTACATTAACCTCATGAGCTACCTGAATTTAACCAGTTGCACCAAGTAATACAGTTTCAACATACCTTTAAGTTGTATTTTTTATTTGCCTATAACCAATAGTAGGTGTAAGTTCTACCATAGAGAGATCCATTAAAATGATTTGATTGATGGGAAAAAGAAAATGAGATATGATCTCTATGAATGACCCAGTTTTCTATTCATTATTCACAGGTTAAGCCAGCAGGAGCTATCACAAACACTTCTCGCTGACTTGTTCTATTAATTGTACCAAACACAGTTTTGTTGTTTGCGGAGTCTGTCTATCCTCTCAGGTGTATCAGGTATAAGTTAGTCATGTTATGTTCTTTTGAATAGCTCTTTGGTAATGAAGGGGGCCCTAACCCTAACCCTAACACATACTAAATTCAATGCAGTGCATACATATTGCAGTATACACTGCCTAGACCAGCATTACTTATTCCTGCTCCTGAGGACTCCCCCCCTGCATAGTTCAACATTTACTTCACTAAACACTTCTAATTCAGCTTAGTCACCTAATGATCAGGTCCTACAGGAGCTGAATTAACAGCTGGGAACAGCTAAAACTGTGTAGGGCACTGGCTCACCAGGCCTACAGCCTGTTGTCATATCATACAAGTTACTTAAAAAATGTTTGTAAGAAAAAAATAAAAATCTACAACATGTACTTTGCTCTATGTCCATTAAAAAATGGTAAGTTAATGGAAACACTTTTCTTTAGGATTCAGATAATGAAAATTAAATTAATCATATGTCTTTATAAAATGTAACCTCTCATTTCTAAGTGATTTATGTAATCATAGAGTTCTTCAGGAGCTGTAAATTGTACATACTGAAAGGAGCACCCAATGCACAGACAAGCACCATACTACTTAACTAGTCGTGTAATTGATCAATATATTTAGTAGTCAATGGTATTTTGGCCATCTGTACAAACCTGAAATGAATTGTTTCTAATACTACAAACAAAAGTGCAAGGACTGAAAATTGGAAATAACCAAAAATGATGATATAGAAAAAAGTAGTTCTTGTCATTTTTGTGTCACCAAGAAACTATTTGATCAGTAAGAATTGGTCCCTGCTTTTTAAATTTGAGGCATTCTGGAAATGTATTTTATTTCAAGTGCAGCTGTACACCTGGTAAGAGCATAAAAACACCTTATACCACAGTTCCAATCAGTAAAGTTTGGTCATTACTGTGTAAAAATTGTAAAGTGCTGATGTAATGTATGTATTGTTTCACAGCCCCATGAGACAGGAGAGGTCAGGCTCTCAAGAACCCAGCTGTGTGTCCATAAAGAGTAACTGGTCTCTGGATATTCCTCAAATGTTCAGCAATGAAGAGCCCACATCTGGACACAGGTAACAAAATCTTATTTTAGTGCCACCAGTCTGCCTGTATCAACCACGTGCCATATCTTTAGCATTATGTAGTTATAACTCAAACTCGTTTGAAAACTTAACCAATGATTCATTCACAATTTGAAGCATTACAACATGGAGAAAAAAGTGTGGTGAATTATTACATTTTTAGTGTATCTGCATCCAAATTGGCTTAATGTGTTTTGAAAACAGTGATTCCAAACAGCAGCCTGGTAGTTGCAATGCAGCATTGCTCAAGCCACCAGTCAGCCATGTAGCTGGGCTGAACTGGGGGTCAAGCCACCATGTCAGCTTCTCAAGCTACTCGGTGGCTTCACTCAAGCAGCCAGGGCAGCTCAATTGGCCAGCCTAAGAACTCTCTGACCCAGGGTTTACCCAATCCTTGTCCTGGGGATCTGCGGTTTGACATACCTGGCCCATATAGACAGAAATCCCTGAAGGCCTTAATTACCTGGGTCAGGTGTGTTAGATCAGAGCTGGAGCTAAACTCTGCAGGAGCCCCTGCTCTGAGCCATAGAGGAAAGTCACCCTTAACCACTATCTCAGTGGATATGATGACAAACATCAAAACATACACACAAACAATGCAAAGCAAACAAAATGAATGTAAAGCAGCAGCTGTAGGCACGAAGGAAACAATTGAAAGTGTGTAGGGCACTGGCTCACCAGTACAACTGGCCTAATGCCTGTGCTCATATCATGAAAGTTTCATATAAGAAAATGAGTTTAATCTTATTTAATGCAAACAGAAAATCATGTTTAATCATTTTAGTGTTCTTTTGTAGCCTAATCCAGCCAAAGACTTCAGATTTAGCCGTGCCTTGCTGTATGTCCATGAGTAAGGACGGATTTATGGAAACTCCAGTGAAGTTCAGAGATGGAGACTGCTCTTGTGGATCCAGGTAATGTCTTCTCACAGTTAAATTATCTGTCTTCCTAAAGTGACCCCTCATTTCTAAGTGATACTTTTAATTATACAGTTTCATATGTTTAAACATACTAGTAGCTGTAAGCTGTACATACAATACTGAAAAGAGGGCGCTATGCACAGACATATACCACCCTAGCTGACTAGTCGAGTATTTGACAGTTCACCTTCTTTCCCTTCACTCCACTCTTTTCTCCTCCCATTTAAACTCCAGCTGTTTTCTTGTTTGTATTTTTTAAATTCTTTGTTCTATGTACTAAAACAGGAAAAAAGTAAAATAGACATGAGTTTTATTCAGTTTTTACTCAAATAAATTAAAGACACATGGACCCAGTTGGCTCAGTCAAAATCTCTCAAATTAGTCCACAAACACAACAAATGAAAATTAACTCACAAAATATGTGACTCTAATTTCTAATTTTGATATATATCAATCACAATTTTGGTTAAACCAGAAAAAGCTTAATTATTGGGAGTTTTTCCAAGACTGGAAGCATAACTATGGCATAAACGTGGCTTCTGGGGATCCCTTGAAATAAACTCTGTCTGTTTTTGGCAAAAATAGATGCTCAAATACAAATTCAGGGAAGGTTCTTGTTTAGCCTACGTCACCCACAAGCTCCTGTCTTGGGTGTTCTTAACTAGGTACTAGATGCTGTACTGGTGGTCTCAGGTTGGCACAGTAGCAAATTCACACAGTTTGTCCTTCTTAGCCTGGCAGCAGTAACTATGTTCAGAATGAAAAGAGTACATTTTTATTCAAACTGAAGGCAAAAGAGGATAAGTGTAAGATTTTAATTAACCTGCGCAAGAACACAAAATTGTATTAAATAGAAAAATTAATTTGCAATTAAAGTATTATTAAGCCAAACTTTTTTTTGCTATTGCATCATTGCCGCTATGGTGTGTGAATTTACAGCCAGCCAACATAAGATTTTTCCTTCATCATAATACTGTAAGATGTAGCAAGGATGATATGTTTTATCCTACTATTCTTTATCTTCCTATCATCTCACAGGCCTGATCTTTCATCTGCTGGAGCTGAGGTCCAGACGAACTTCAAAATAATTCTAAAAAATAAGTTTCAGTATATAAATGAGGGGATAACGCACCAGGGAAACCAAATTCTTCTCAGTGAGAACTATGCCGAGCTGTACATCACAGAGGGGGACAGTGGAGAGGTCAACAATGAGCATGAGGTGAGACAGATTGAAGCAGCATCCAGGAGAACAGCAACAAGGGACACACAAATCAAATGCAATGACATCTTTAGGCCTTTATCTGAACAAGAAACAGCCATCAAGACTGTGCTGACGAAGGGAGTCGCTGGCATTGGAAAAACAGTCTCTGTGCACAAGTTAATTCTGGACTGGACTGAAGGAAAAGCAAATCAGGACGTGGATGTTATTTTCCCACTTCCGTTCAGGGAACTGAATTTGATGAAGGACCAGAGCCTCAGTCTCATAGATCTTCTTCATACATGGTTCAGTGAGACGATAGCCATGGAAAGGCTGTATTTGCACAAAGTTCTGTTTGTTTTTGATGGTTTAGATGAATGTCTGTTGCCTCTAGATTTTCAAAGCACTGTGAGTTTGCATGACGTAACTGTATCGGCACCGGTGGACGTGCTGCTGACAAACCTCATTACGGGGAACCTCTTTCCCTCTGCACTCATCTGGATAACCTCCCGACCTGCAGCAGTTTATCAGATCCCTTCCAAGCATGTAGGCCGAGTGACGGAAGTACGAGGGTTCACTGATTCACAGAAGGAGAAATACTTCATGAAGAGAATCAGCGATGAGAAGCTGGCTAAAAGAGTAGTCACGCATGTAAAGTCATCGAGAAGCCTCTACATCATGTGCCACATACCAGTGTTCTGTTTGATTTCAGCCATTGTTCTTGAGAGTATGTTGGGTGAAGCAGAGAGTGGAGAGATCCCCAGAACTCTGACTGAAATGTACACTCGTTTCCTCGTCATTCAGATGAAACTCATCAAAGAGAAGTACTCTGAGAACCAGAGACACGAAGAAATCCTTCTCAAATTGGGGCAAGTGGCTTTCCAGCAGCTGATGAAGGGCCACCTGATCTTCTACGAAGAAGATCTCAGAGAGTGTGGCATCAGTGTAACAGAAGCCTCAGTCTACTCAGGTGTGTGTACACAGATCTTCAGAGAGGAGTTTGGGCTGCACCGCGGCAAAGTGTACTGCTTTGTTCATCTGAGTGTTCAGGAGCATCTGGCAGCTCTGTACGTACATCTTACCTTCATGAACCAAAGAAGAAACATCCTTAAACAGAGCATGTTTCCCAAATTAAGCAGCATGAGGAAGAAAGACTCTGTGATCCCAGACGTACACAAGAGTGCTGTGGATCAGGCCTTACAGAGCAAGAACGGACATCTGGATCTTTTCCTTCGCTTTCTTCTGGGTCTCTCAGTGGATTCCAGCCAAACTCTCTTACAAGGCTTAGTCAGGCAGAAAGCTGGTGGTTCCCCCAACAGAGACACAGTCCAGTACATCAAGAAGAAAATCAAAGAGAATCCCACCGCAGAGAAATGTGTTAATCTCTTCCACTGTCTTAACGAGCTGGGCGACAATTCCTTACTTGAGGAAATCCAAAACTATCTGCAATCTGGGAATCTGCAAACAAGCGACCTCTCTCCTTCGCAGTGGTCAGCTGTAGTATTTGTGTTGCTGACATCAACACAGACGATGGATCAATTCAACCTGCGTGAATACACCAGGCCGTACGGTGAAGCAGATGAGGTTCTTCTGAAGCTGATGCCCGTGGTCACCGCTTCCAGAACGGCTTGGTATGTAATGCTAGCAGTGACTGTCACAAAATTAGAAAGAAAGAAAGAAAGACAAAACAGAAATACTGCTGTAATAGATTTTTAACGTCTGTTCATTTAAATAACACATACACTCACTGAGCACTTTCTTAGGTACACCTGCATGTATTTACACTCTCTGTGCATTTTATCAGCTCCACTTACCGTATATGTACTTTGTAATTCTACAATTACAGACTGTAGTCCACCTGTTTTTCTGTATATATTGTTACCCTGTTCTTCAATGGCAGGACCCTCACAAGACCATCGAAGTGCTGCTGGAGTGCCCACTCACTGCCCACTCTGTTAAACACTTCTACCTTGCTGGTCTACTGTGTAGATCAGAGATGAAAACTCATCTGTTGCTGCTCAGTGGTCACAGGATACTGTTGGCTGGATGTTTCTTGTTGGTGGACTATTCTCAGTAACACACCGCTGCCATATCAGTGTCACTGCAGGGCTGAGAATGATCTACCACCGAACTAATACCTGCTCTGTTGTGGTCCTGTTGGGCTCCTGATCATTGTAATATTGGGTCAACAGTTATTAAATTAACAAATTAACAAATGATCTACAACTGTAGAACTACGATGTGCACCTACACAATAAATGGAGCTGATAAAATGAACAGTGAGTGTAAAAACAAGGAGGTGTACCTAACAAAGCGCTCAGTAAGTGTAGATTTCAATAAGCCACATCCAGGTGGTTCTTAAGTTGTAATGGTGCAGTTATACCAGCTTTATAGTGTTATATAAGGAGGGGTTTTATCTTTCTCACTCCAACACTTAAATATTAGAATAAAGAAACAGTGGGACACGATATATATTCAGGCATATACATGCGTTTTGTGTTTTCATAAGTTGTCACCCTTGAGTTAAGTCCTCATGATTGTTACATTTGATTGGCTTTAGATCCTAGACAACAGCATTAAGCTTGTTCATCCCATTTTATGTAATGCCCTACTTTTGCTGAAGATGTTTTATGTGAATTAATCTCTTATATCCCTGCTATACATCACTGTGTAGTGTACATGCGTTCTCTTCTTTCCATATTATTATAACATTACCAGCAAGTTTTACTGTTAATGAGTCTGCAGCCCAAGTTCTCACATTATGCTCAGTCATGTTAATTACATTGACTATACTTGTATGTTTCATTTTATGGTTAAGGTTAATATGAGTTTATATGCTCACACTTGTGTAATATATGGAAACAAATACATTCCTCTAAGAATGTGTGTACTAATCCAGGCATTAAGTATTTGTGCTATCTGTGCTATGAACGTGTATTTAAGGTTTTAGTACTGGTGCTGGTATCAGTAAAAGAAAAAGTAATATCATACTATCACATGTGGGACATTTGGTAAAGTGGCAGGATTAAGCTTCATTAGAGGTTAAGTGGGTCTTGTGAAGAGTGATTTAAGGGCGTTTTCACACCAGCACCATTTAGTCCAGTTAAAACGGACACTTGTTCGTTTTGGCAGGTGTGAAAACTGTAATCGAGTCCCTCGAGAGCAGGTGGTCTCGGTCCAGTTGCAAACGAACTCCGGAGCGGTTCATTTGTGGTGAGAACGTGATCCGACCTCGATCCAACCCAAGTATTAGATGTACTCCTCAAGTTTGAGCTTAACAGCTCTTGTAGCCAGGTGTGCTTTGCATTATCCAGCAGAGCGCGTAAACAGAGAACTGGATAACTTTAGCAGCTAACAGGGCAACGACCGAGCTCTCTCTTGGACTAGCAACAAGGTTTGTTGCTTACTTGATATTTGAAGTGAGTTCGGCGTTCTGCAGGTGTACTTTACTTTGGAATATTGCCCAAATTATTTTTACAGCTGCGGTCAACAAATGCAGTCTCTGCTGCTGCTCTGTGTTAAGCCGTACAAGAAATGTGCAATAGTTTGGGAAAACCGGTTCTTTTTCCTGTGTTTACTTTCTTGCTCCAGCGCCAGACAGCTCTGACCAATCAACATGCTCACGTGGTTTATTGGGGCTCATTTTGGTGCGTTATGGTTTTTGCCTGTGTGAAAATAAACCAAGCCAAGGAGGGAAATGCTCCAAATAAACTAACTCATTAACTGATCCAGACCAGTGAAATGAACTACAGGTGTGAAAACGCCCTGAGTCAGTTAGTTCCCTTTTACATATATATTCCAGTGTAACCTTCTATAAACGCATGCGCTTTTTTCCTTTTATGGTGACATTATTACAAAGTATTTTTAGCATGAAACCCAAGTTCTTAGGTTATTATTTTTTATTTAACATTATGTGCTTATTTTTGTGTGTTTATAGACCTTGCCTAGCATCATACATAGAAACTAACTACTAAATCCTAACACATATGTGCTTTGGGTAGGTGTGTAGAAAAGCTTGCAACATTTTACGTGAACCCTGTTCATTAACATTGACATAATCATGCCACAAAAGATGTTATATGTTGCCACCAGTTGTCATGACAGATTTTTCTTCAGTAATATAACCGTGCTATGTTACATTGCCAGTAATTTTCCTGATAGATGCCAGAATGACACCACTATGTTACTGGAACATCATCTGTTTATGGCAGGTTTATGTAGCAGTTACTTGAAATTCCTGTAACTTAATCAGAAAGAGCATTTATCATGTAGTGCATACGGTTGTGTTCATACCTACAATAATAATCCTGTATAAGTGTTACAAATAAGTATACATTTTTTTCAGTCTTAGGAGTCGCAACCTGAAAAAGAAAAGCTATGCAGCTCTGGCCTCTGTGCTCAGCTCAAACTCGTCCTGTCTGAGAGAGCTCAATCTCTCTGGGAATCAACTAGGAGATTCAGGAGTGAAGCTGCTCTGTGCTGGACTGGAGAATCCTCACTGTAAACTGGAGACATTGAAGTAAGATCATCTATTGTGTTGACCTGGTCAACAATAAACCATGCTCTCTTAGCGTGACATGCTTTAGGTACAGCAAAAAATATTTCAATATAAGATTTTTATTATATTGCAGCACAAATGATGGATGTTAAAACATCCACATCTTATAGTTAATATCCATAATACTCCCTTTTAACATCTCACGTAACATGCAATGTAATAAGCCCCAGGAATTATCACACTAAAGCTACACCACGACAATGTTCATACAAAATCAGTTATCCCCAAAGGCTACACACAGTGCTAAAACTTCCTCCAATAACATAAAACAGATTCTCAAATAATTAAATGAAAATTTCTTATTTAGTGCAATTAATTGGAAATATTTATTACATGTTTTATCCTAATGAAAAGCATCAAATGTTTAACAATATACTATATTGGGAATATAGGTATATATTTTCTGTTTGTTGTAAAAAAAAAATATGACTTTAGTAACTCCTTTTTTATTTTTTCTTTGCAGGTTAAAGGATTGTAGTGTGACAGAGGAAGGCTGTGCTGTTCTAGCTTCAGCTCTGAAATCAAACCCCTCACACTTAAGAGATCTGAGTCTGTCTTGGAATAAACTAGGAGACTCAGGAGTGAAGCTGCTCGCTGCCGAACTAGAGAATTCTCACTGTAAACTAGAGATACTTTGGTAAGATCTTGTAAATCGTGACAAAGCATGAGTATCTCAGTAGAGTAAGATCATCAGAGCTGAGTATTGATCATGACCTGGGGCCTCATTTATAAAAGCACAAAAGGGGGTTTGGAACCACTTTCTTTGCAGAATCCAAGATGGAAAATGTGAATATATATATACACTACCGGTCAAACGTTTTAGAACCATATTGGTTAAAGGTTTAAGAACACTACCGGTCAACAATTTTAGATCACTACCAGTCAAATGTCTTAGTACATTACCAGCCCAAAATTTTAGAACACTACCTGTCAAACTTTTAGTACACTACCAATCAAATGTCTTAGTACATTACCAGCCCAACATTTTAGAACACTACCAGCCAAATATTTTAGAACTGTTTTAAAACTTTTGACTGGTAGTGTATTAAAACTTTTGAAAGGTAGTGTTATAAAATGTTTGGCTGGTAATGTATTAAAACGTTTGACTGGTAGTGTACTAAGACATTTGACTGGTATGAACAGTCCATTCCCACTATGTCAATAATAATAAAGTGTGAAAACTCATTTTTAAATAAGAATAATAGCTGGAATAATAATCCGGTGTCATTTTAGATACTTGGGGAAACTTGGTGAATCACATTTTACAGTTGAATTTCCATTGAATTTGATTCAAGGAGAATTCTTGTCTCCCTGTTTGGAAGTTTAGGGGTTGTTAGTTTGCCGCTGCATAAATAAAGTTTTAACCAAGATGTTTGGTTAGGAGCCTGTGATATTGATAGTAGGTGTGCATAAATAAGCATATTTCATTACATTTAATGATATGTTGTCCAATTCTGAGAGCAGCGCAGTGGAGTTTTTTCCATTTTTTGGTTATCACTTTTAGGAAAGTCATGGATTGCGTTAGATAGAACCATTTCCATTATCACACGTTTTACAGCATAAAAAATATATTTACAACTACATTAACTACAAGAATTATATTTGAGTTATAAGATTCACATATTACCCCTGACCCTTATATCAAATAATAAAGAATGTAAACATGTATATCATGATACTAAGACTGGTAGCAGCATGTCAAAAGTTTTATTTTTGGTCTTAACACAGATAAACAAGATTCTAAAGATTTTGATTGTTGAAACAATGTCTTCTTAGAATTGATTGCAGAATATGTTGACTATGGAATATGTTCTATGGAATATGCAGAAATAATTGCTTATTTGTTCAAGATTCTGATTACGTTGCAATAATTGATTGTTTGGAGCAGGACACTTCCACAATGTTAAAAACACATATAGCACTGGACTGATTACACCCCTATATCATTTATTACGTGTGTATGCAAACAATATTAGCTGATGACTGCTTGATGGTCAACACATTTTAGCATTGGATAGCAAAAAAAGAAATCTGGTGCCCATGTCTTCTATGATTGTACTAGCATGTTTGAGTTACTGCTTATTGTGTTTCTTGACTTCTACTATTTTGGAGTTCCATGCTCAAATACATTAGAGCAGGGGTTATTAGTTCCAGTCCTAGAGGGCTATAGTAAAATAAAATCACCAGCTGGATTTGGGATTTCCATGCTCAAACACACCTACTGAGCTTAGGCATTAACTGCAGGTACAAGGTATCTGGTTGGCGTGAGGAGGACCAGCATTGCTAGAATAAGGCAGGAAGGCTATTATTTCACATTATTTTATTTTACATGGATGAATCTTCAGTCTCTTTTCCACCTTTGTTATTTATTTATTTATTTGACTTCTCTGAGTGTTTTGGCATGTTTAGTGGCATGATGGAGAATGACCAAACAATGCTAGAAACTGGCACTTAATTAATTGGTATTTGGTATTATTGAACATTATACTACCTGTTTTTGATTAACTACACTTTGTGTCCTAAACTGCCATTGTTCTCTCTGTAGCTTGACGGATTGCAATGTTTCATATGAAGGCTGTGCCATTCTGGCTTCAGTTCTGAAATCAAAAACCTCACACCTGAGGAATGTGAATCTTTCTGGAAATATATTGGGAGATTTGGGAGTGAAGCTGCTCTCTACTGGTCTAGAGAATCCTCACTGTAAACTTCAGACACTGAGGTAAGATTGTTTCTCTCAAAGCCAGACATTTTTTGTAAACATGCCCCTTTTCATGAATTAAACCTGTGTTTAGATTTTGACTGCCTAAAGATATGAGGAATATTTTCCTCAGGATCAAGTGTTTCAACTTGGACCAATGTTACAAAGTGGGCTCTCTACTGAGACCTGTTCTCAAACCAAACATCGGACAGAACTTAAATTATCTTAATATGTAAATTGTAAGATAGAGGTGATGGGTAGTTAATTAATATCAATTTCATGTAGACAATTCTGATTTCTTAATTTATGCAATAGAGATCGGCTGATATATCGGGATGATATTTGCCATTTTTTAATATATCCGCATCGGCTGATATCAGTGTTTTGCAGCGCCGATTTCAAGTAAGGCACGTCAGCGGGCAGCCCTGTGTCATTGGTGCAGTGAAACATGCTGCTATTATTATTCTCTACACAGGCTGAAGTTTTGCAAGATCACAATTGAAGGCTGCACTGCTTTGGCTTCAGCTCTGAAATCAAACCCATCCCATCTGAGAGAACTAAACTTGTCTTGGAATAAACTAGGAGATTCTGGAGTAAAGCTGATCTCTGTTGAACTGGAAAATCCTTGCTGTAAACTGGAGACTCTGAGGTAAGATCATCTTTCAGACACATATGGCCTGTTTCTAGTATTCATTATTATTCATTCTAGTATTTATTATTAGTAATAGATGGAAGCAGACTTTTAATATCAACTTGCAGTCATTATTGTAACGTAACTAGGGGTATTTATTTAATCCACCAATTAATTAATCAAATTAATTAATTTAGATGAATCAAATTTACCCTTATAAAATATTAAGTTTCTGAGGTTGAGGTTGGTTTGAGTTCAGGGATCCACACACTGGTAATAATATAAAACACACCAAGACTAGCTTATATAAAAGAGGCTTTATTAGATAAACACATCAAAAGGACGTATATATATTAAATAAAAAGAACTTGCTATATAGAATGGAAATATGCACTCTGTGGAAACGGCTTCTCTAACAAATAGCACTCGGACCGGACCACGACAGATGTTTGCGCATGCGTGTGCCTTACTGCATTTCCGTCTAAGGGAAGCGGCTTTGTGGGCCTCGGCGGCGGTCTCGTTGGTGTAGACATCAAAGGCCTCTCCGCTAGACTGGCGATGCGCTGGTTGTCTTGGTGACGGCGGCCGGGTGGACCTCTACTGCGCATGGGTGGTTTGGTTGCTTCGCGCGGGTCACGTGGTTCACACACTTGGGGCTGCAGGGCGACGCGCTGGTGATGGCAAGCCGTGCAGGGGTCGTGTGCCTTGGTTAGATGAATGAAGCACGACTCACGTGCGCACGGTTTGGTGAACCATTCACCAAACGAAACTTAACTGAACTTGAGTGACGGGGCTTGTAGACCTCAGTTCAACCCCTGTCGGCTCTCTCGCGAGCGGCTTGGTTTAGGCCATGTCGTTGCTTCCGCAGTTCCGCGGCTGAAAAGCCCCGGATGAAGAGAGAAGTCTGCCACTAAGGGCCGACGCCCTGGAACTCCTTGGAGTTCTAACAGTCTTTGTCCAGAGTCAAGGAGAAGAGAGAATGAACGAAGAGAAGTTTCTCTCGTTTATAGAGTTCCTGAAGGGGGAGGGGTGACGTGGAGGCCCCCCTCTCATGCATATGCATCAATCGTGTTTAACACATACAGTCATTCGCGCCAAGCCGGGCGCATCACATCACACTATCCTGATTGGCTGAGGGCAAAGCAGGCATCTTTTGAACTTTGAATCTTACATACCAGAGGAGAATGCCGATTCAAACTGAATTAAGAAAAGAAAACGAAAGAGTAGATTAAAACGAAAATAAGCATAAATCTCCAATTAAATTCAAGTGTCCTGCGTTCATCTGAGCTGCTGTAAATGCTTTGGTAAACGTAAGGATTTAAGTAGATCTTTAAGTTTACTAAATAAACTTACAAAACTTTTAACACACCGCTAAATTCTACCACTTATAACCACAATCAAACTTGTATATGAGGTTATGAAAACATTCTTCAAAGGTTCATTTAGCATAAATCAAAGAATTTAGCTTGGATCAACTCAGAGAAGTTTGCTTGGAAAATCAAAGGTCTTGGAGAGAGAGAAGGAAATTAAGAGACACAGTATAGACATAAGGTGGACACATAACAACTTTACATATTTCACGGCCACAAATAGAGGGACATTTCTATGAAAAGTTAATTTGGCTATAAAGTCTGGTCTCTGCTAAACTGGTGTCAGCAGGATGTGTGGGGGTAGAGGGGTCATAAATAGTTTTAGCTCTGTCTTATCTGATTTTTAGGCAGGATGAGAGGGGGTGGTATGTGTCTGTGTGAGAAGACTTCTTGTCTGTCCTAGAAGGGGATGGTTGAAATCGCTGGTTGACACAAAGTCTTAGAACAGACAAAATATGCTGTTCGCCAAATCAGAAAAAGTCAATGTATGGGTTTTATGCATGGATCGTTACATTATAATACAGCCTTCATAAAGCCAGTGCTGTGGAATCAGCCTTCCTTTATATCTAATAAATGACATTCACTAGTGAAAGTGAAATAAATAAAAATAGCAGGAATTTAAACAGGATTCAATAGAATTCAGCAGACCTTTGAAACGAAACAACTGCAAATTAATTCTCCTTACTTTTTTTTTTAGCTAGCTCTATATGACTCATAGTTAAATTTAGGTCATTTTGATCAAATTCCTGCTGAACTAAAGTGTACATCTGGAACTGAGAAAGTGAAGAGTATCTTTTTGTTCTCTCTGCAGGCTGTGGAATTGTAAAGTCACTGATGAAGGTTGTGCTGCTGTGGCTTCAGCTCTGAAATCAAACCATACACAACTAAGAGAGTTAGATCTGTCTCAGAATAAGCTAAGAGACTCTGGAGTGAAGCTGCTCTCTGTTGGACTAGAGAATCCTTCCTGTAAACTGGAGACTTTGTGGTAAGATCATCTTTCTAAGTGATAGGTGGCATAGCTTCCAGTAAGAAACCAGGAAATAAACTTAAAAATGTAATATAATACTAGTGAAATTATCTTTCAATGCAGCAAGATAATTTTACTTTACAAGAAAACAAATTGGTTCCAGTCTAATAATAATTAGGCTATAAGTGATAAGTACTCAAATATACTTGAAATGCTGTTTTTTGGATCAAATTATTTAAGAGCAGATTTTCTTGGAAAATAAAAAAAGAGACCTGCAAGCTTGTCTGGGATTCAGGCGTTTAACATTCCGTAAATATTCTACATTTTTATGGTCAGTAAGAACTAGAAAGGGGTGGTTAGATCCCTCTAGCCAATGCCACCATTTGCATGAGGGCTAGCTTTACTGCGAGTAGTTCTTTGTCTCCAATTCCGTAATTTCTTTCAGCAGGGGTTAACTTATGTGAAAAGAAAGCAATAGGATACAGTTTGGGAGGTTCTCCATGTCAGACACATTTACTTCAGTATGGGGGCTGTAGTAAACCTCTCCTTCAGTTCATTGAATGCTTTCTCTGCTTGAGAGATCCAGACGAGTATTTTAGGGGAACCTTTAAGAAGAGCTGTGAGAGGTGCTGCTACAGTCTCTAATGAATCTCTGGTTAAAAATGAGCAAAACCCAAAAACTGTTGTAAATCCTTAACAGTGCACGGAACAAGCCAAGAAATAACTGCCTCAAGTTTCTTGTTGTCTATGAGGATGTCGTTAGCACTAATATAGTAACCTAGAAAGGCAGTGGATTGTGTGTGGAACTCGCATTTCTATCCTTTTACATACAACTGATTTTCTAATAACCTCTCTAGAACCTTGCGAACATGCCTCTTGTAAATAGCCAAATCTGGTAAATATACAAGAATGTCGTCAATGTATGCTGCGATGAATTTGCCAATTATGTTTCTTAGAACATCATTAATAAACAACTGGAAGACAGATTGCGCTATAGAGAGGACGAAAGGCATCCCCTGGTTCTCATAGTGCCCCCTAGTGGTGACAGTCTTCCATTCATCACCCTCTTTAACTTTTAACCAAATTATAAGCGCTATGCAGACCTAGCTTAGCTCCTCTCAATTGTTCCAGGGCCGAAGGAATCAGAGGCAAAGGATACAGGTATTTTACCAAAATGTCATTGAGAGCTCTGTAATTAATACATGGTCTAAGTCCACCGTCTTTTTTCTTTACAAAGAAAAATGCAGATGCAACCGGAGAGATGGAATGACGAATACAGCCCTAGTTAAGGGCTTTGTCAATATACTTCTCCTTGGTCCTCTTCTCCTCATGTATAAGAGGATACACACTGGCTTTGGGTAGAATGGCACCTTCAATCAAGTCAATAGAACAATCATAAAGGCGATGTGGAGGGAGTTTGGTGGCCTTCTGTTTACTAAACACATCTGTTTCCTTCAAACGCTATAGAAAAAGAAGATCTTGACTTGATCTGAGCTTCTAGGTGTGTTGTTAAAATACAAGTCACACTGGAGCAAAAAACTGCCACACTCCTCGGGATCACCAGAATATTTAGCTGGTTTGCTGACAGGAAACATCACCGAACTGGCTCCCCTAGTACCACGGCCACTAGCACTAGAGGGTTGAGATATTACAGCTAGAGACTGAATCTGGTGCGTTAGCTCCATTAGCACAAGCTGAGCTACATGTTCGTGGCAAGCTAGCTCCGAAACATTCTGGGATACCGTGGCTAAAGTTGATGCTGACCAAGTAACTAACCTTGCTCTTGAATAACCTGGCAACAAGCCTCCCTATCTGCCATTTTAAAGTTAGGCGAAGTTTTCTGTAACATTGATGAAACAGACAGCATTTTACTAGTAACAGGTGTCTCCACCAACACACCACAAGGTAGCACACAACACAATACAGGGAGAAGGCGAAGTTGAAAAATCAAGAACAGGTGAGGGTCAAAACCAGAGATCACCAGGCAGACAATCCAGAGTTCATAGGCGTAAGCAAAGAGTCCTGCGCAGCTGTGTTGGTGTGCGGTGTGACACTAACTTATCTAGACAAT
This sequence comes from Megaleporinus macrocephalus, assembly GCA_021613375.1. Lineage (NCBI taxonomy): Eukaryota > Metazoa > Chordata > Actinopteri > Characiformes > Anostomidae > Megaleporinus > Megaleporinus macrocephalus. The sequence continues at coordinate 28,040,981 of CM038703.1, forward strand.
TCTTGTTTTAAATCATACTATCTAGTAAAAGTGTCTTTGGAAGAAAGTGAGAATAATTTTGCTTATTAAAAAAATAATGCTAAAAACTAATATAATTATCTGCCAATAAAATAAAAACATTTTATAAGATAAAATCACAAATCTACAAGAAGTTATCTGATTTTACATTATTCCTGCAACAGTTTTGTAATAAATAGCAGGTACATTAATTACATTTGAGATGTTTGGCTTGCTACAGTATAGTTTTCTCAGTTTTTAATATTTTTCATTTTATTATTATTTATTATAAATTATTTTTATGTTATTTGTCCATTATGTTATTTTACCACAATGATGCCCCTTGTTGTTGTCATGATGAAATGAAACCAGGACTACCATGTCAGATTTCATTTGACATTGTGCTTGATAATAGGCCAGGTTAGGTTAGAACTAGACAGAATTTTGTGTGACTTTGTGTGTGGTCAGTTGTGACTCAAAACCTAATGTGTGTGGTGGATTAGGCTTGGGTGAGATTAAGGGTTGGACCAAAATTTCAGTCATGATTAAAGCCACAGGTTCTTTTTATAGATGTGTTGTTCTGCTTATAACTCATTCTTTAGCCTCAGCAAACCCCTATCCCCTCTTAGTGAGCTAAGTTGTGTGTGACATTGTTCCCTCTGCAGGCTGCAATATTGTGAGGTTACAGATGAAGGCTGTGCTGCTCTGGTTTCAGCTCTGATATTGAATCCTTCACACCTGCAAGTGCTGGATCTGTCTGGGAATTACCAGATAAGGACCGGATGCAAACTGCTTGACCTTAAGACTGATGAACATTTTAGACTACAAGAAATTAGGTAATTATGGTTCAGACACATAAATTGTGTGTGACTTAAATTACAGCAGGCTGGTATTCCAGACATTGAGTCTAAACTTGGACTAATTACAATGCCAAGGCCATTATGCCTTATCTACATCTGGAAAATGTAATTATAATTGAATAATAAGGTAAATATACACAAAGTCATCATTTACTTTAAATTTAGTGAAGTTTAGATTTATCATAAGTTTAATTTTTAAATAAAAACATTTTCATGACTACACTAAAACCCAGGGTTTTAGTCCATAAGTGAAAACTGTATCCTTGTCCCCCATGGCAACACAGTAAGCAGATGGTTAACAAGTCAAAAATGTTTGTATTTTATTTTATTTTATAACTGTTCAAGGCTATGTTTGCCAGACAGGTACTGGCTAGTGTTTTTGAATGAGCTAAAACTTTCACTACCAATATCACTACCACTAAGAAAGTAATCAATACCAGACTGAAGGCATTATCATTATATTGGTACTTTTAAAAAAATTGAGAGATATGTAGTCACTCAAAGCAAAATTATTTTAATCTGAAGTCAAGTTAAAGTCCAAAATTCATTTTCAACATTGTAGAATGAATCATATATGCACTTATTTTAACTCTAAGCTATGACAGATTCCACTGGCACAAGCACACTCCCATATCATGTGACATACATAGGCTTTTAAACTTCGCAATGCGAGAGAACATGATGTACATCATAGCCAGAATAATTTGAAGTATTTTCCATTTGCCTCAGTCCATTTCAGATAATGATCAAGTCAGTGACGTTTCTGGATATTGCATATAACTTATGGTTAACAAGTCTTAACTTGCATTTGTGTTAACTTACGAACTGTGTTGCAGGCATGCAATTTAGTAAATATTTACTAAAATCAATAACGTTAGGTTGAATATTAAATATTTGTTCTTAGTGCTGTGTTCAACTAAATACCATAAACATTTTACAAATCATTGGATTTGTACAATCTCTGCGAATCAGCTGACTAACTAAATAATAATGTTTTGAAAGTTTTGTTTCTCTAAATTGAATATTGCTTTTGGTTGTTTTTTTGTCTTGCAGACTATGATGTTGATATGTATTATAACTTACTAGAAGTGATCATTGAATGTATGTGCCTGCACTACAATCATACCTGCCATACCTGGACCTTGGCACCAGAGATCTTATACAGAGATATGACCTCATCACTGTTGTTACTTATGATTGAACTCATTGCAAGTTCCCTGCTCACTGTTGACCCCTTCACCAATAAATCCTTTTCATACTTTCATACTGGACACAATGGATGTTGTAACAGTGCTGTTGTAAACATTTTAGTGAGAATGTAAAGAAAGTCCTCTTTTATAATGTGCTTTTTTCCACAAAACACATTGTTCATTAAATATAAAGACATCACTGCTTGAATATCCTGGTAAGTTATCTTATGACAAGTTGTATCAATGTATCTAACATTTGTACAATTTCCCCTGTCTACTCCACCACCAAAAGAATGATGCATTTGTGGAAAAATGACCTACCTTAGCTTGGGAATACCTGTAGGATGTAGAACTGTGTAAGTGACTTTATGTTCTCATTCATATACGCTGCTACTGCTGTTGTAAAGATTTTCCTATCATTATTGGTTTCTGCTGCTTTAAATATGGAACTATAAAAAAGACCCATTGCGATGTGTTGACTGTGTCACTTGTATTCCTGTCCTTTAGTCTGTGGGCTTGCTTTGATTCTTATACACTAAAGCTCTCCAGTCAAATATGTGGTTGATCTTAAACTCTACAGTTACATTGTCCATGAGTTCCATATGTTGTCAATAATGAAGCTTATGCGGAATGATTGGAATCATTTGTGCTAAACAAATCACTTGTTCAGATCTGATTCTGACAGTCCAAACTTGGGTTTTGCTCACGACCTGATGTCACATGGGCTACCGCTTTAAGCAATGTATATATATTTAGTGCAAAAAAACTGTTCAGTTGGAAGCAAAATTTGTGTGGAATTCCAGAGATGTAAAAATAGTTCATTAAATTTGATCAACAATCAATGTCATTTAATCATTTAGGCCAAAAACTCATCATAATCCTAAAAGATGAACAATGAATGTCCCTCTCTCTCATTCAAAACCTCTTTCCCAAAAGATAATAACAAAAATTGTTTATTCTTGTCAAATATGTTGACATAAATTATTTCATTCAGCAGCTGAATCCAGTAGGAGAATGTGTTTTGAAATATCTGTCATTGAGAATTGCTTGTGCAGCAGAGGGGTACAGATGAATTTTGAGTACACGGTTTGTTGTATGTAATGTTCTTGTATTTGAAAATCATCTTAAAACAACTTACATTCCAAAAACAGTGGGAGAGATGTGTAATGCAAGTTAAAAACACAAGGCAATGATTATTGCATTCTGCATGATGTTGTAAATTAAAAACTATATTTTATTGTTTTGTGGGTTTTCTTTTAATTAAAATTAAAATTGAATTAAATTGAATTATAAATTATTAAATCATTTTAATAATTAAATTATAAACCCAAATCCATAAAATTTGGGACAAAATGTAAAGTGTATATGTTTCCAAAACATTGGTATACAGCTATTTTCTTACTTGCTGATTATTTTTAAGTATTGAACAAAACATGTATTCTGAAATCAGCTGATTTTAGGTGGATTTATCTCTAGGGACAATCCATTACTATGGACCTCTAAATCTCACGATGCACTTGGGCCACAAATCATTGCTCACCAGGATTGCTGGTATTTGTATTTCTCAGCAAAAAAATGAAGAAAGAAATGTTGAGAATTGAATGACTAACAAAAGGTGGGTTTTTTAGTTCTTTGGCTACTATTTCCTTCATATGTCTCTACCATTTAAAAATTCAATTAATACAAAAATACATGTTGTGCTCTTTTGATATTTATGTATTTAATTATGATTTTTTAATCTGTTTGAATATGCTACAGTACAATGTTTTAATGGGTAACAAAAACATGATTAGAGATTTCACTGCACTCTTTCCAGGCCCTTTACGGCAAAAAGCTGAACACAGTCAATAGCCCCATCACTGCATGTTCTGTTTAACTCCCACAATTTCCCAGTGTAGCCAGTAGGGGCTGCTACCTCACACTTAGATGCTTTTTGTCAGAATATTATCATGAATAAAAAACTGAGGAAAAAATCATTTTCAGTCTGCTTTAAGTTTAGACATCTCCTGTTTTCTATTTTCCCTCCACAGCACTGCTGGCATAATAAACGTTCTCAATACAAACCAAATGCAAGCTTCATCATTTGCACAACTAGACTTCTTTGGAAATAAACATTTATGTACTGACATTATTTAACACTATATAATATTAGGTTCATAAAAACGTAGTCTTACAGACCTGTAGCTCTTAATAAAAGAAGGCCAACATATAAAAAGGCAGTGAAACTCACATGACAAGGTCTTTGAAGTGTCAGCCGCACAACTCCTTGTGATCCTCAGGTAAAGAAACCACAGTGTCTGTGTTTCCATACAGACTGACTCCTAATCCATCTCATTCTCTTCCATACAGACTGACTCCTAATCCATCTCATTCTCTTCCATACAGACTGACTCCTAATCCATCTCATTCTCTTCCATACAGAAAGACTCCTAATCCATCTCATTCTCTTCCATACAGACTGACTCTTAATCCATCTCATTCTCTTCCATACAGACTGATTCCTAATCCATCTCATTCTCATCCATACAGAAAGACTCCTAATCCATCTCATTCTCTTCCATACAGACTGACTCTTAATCCATCTCATTCTCTTCCATACAGACTAATTTCTAATCCATCTCATTCTCATCCATACAGACAGACTCCTAATCCATCTCATTCTTTTCCATACAGACTGACTCCTAATCCATCTCATTTTCTTCCATACAGACTGACTCCTAATCCATCTCATTCTCTTCCATACAGACTGACTCCTAATTCATCTCATTCTCTTCCATACAGACTGACTCCTAATCCATCTCATTCTCTTCCATACAGACTGACTCCTAATTCATCTCATTCTCTTCCATACAGACTGACTCCTAATCCATCTCATTTTCTTCCATACAGACTGACTCCTAATCCATCTATTTCTCTTCCATACAGACTGACTCCTAATTCATCTCATTCTCTTCCATACAGACTGACTCCTAATCCATTTCATGCTCTTCCATACAGACTGACTCCTTTTTTCCCCTTTTTCTCCCATGAAGGTCTACAGGTCTATGTACAGTTTTTGGGTCTCCCTCTATGCACACAGAACATCATCTCCTGAGAAATAAATGTGCTAAAAGATGTGCACTGTAAAAAGTTGTTTAAAATTAAGTTGGTTACCATGCGGTGTTAAAAAACTTGTTTATTGAATTGCAAGTTGCAAGATAACAAGACAAAAATGTGCATTCTATAGCCAGAATCATAATATCAATACTATCAAAGTTCAAATAACTTTCTGAATAATTGATTATTGAATTTTTTTTTCTTTTCATTAAAATTTTTTAGGTTAAAACAACTTATCAGAATTATCAGAATAACAGCATGTCAGAACATTAGCTGGATTGGCATTGTTGGGGTCTTGACAGATGAAACCATTTACTATGAATCGCAGCACACAGATCAGCAGAATGACTATAGAACCAGACACTGTCTCCTCTTTGGAAAGCTCCATGATGGCCTCATATATGTGAGCTTTTAAATCTGTACTTAGTGTGCCAACAGCTACTGCCACTGCTTCACATTGTGATGACGTGGCACAGCAGGAGACGTGGGAAGCATTTCACTTTTAAACGAGTGCTCTTCAGTGAAAATAGTAGCAGAGAAGTGCCGCTCCTCGCTCCTGAATGGTGGAAAAGCTGGCTAGGTCACCACCAGCCATGCTACTAAGCCCAGCACAGTAAAACACACAACATCACAAGCAACCCATACACACATTATCTAAGCTACAACAACACCTACTTACAAGCTTTATAGTCTCTTTTCTCCAGCATTCTCCCGGGGGGCTTTGTGCGTAGCCACACCTCCTAAGACATCTTGCATTGTGAAATGGAGCTAAGCACCATGTGAACTCAGTTTGAGTAGGCCAATCTGTGATGGTTGTCAGATGTGTGCCAATAAGAGGGCTGAGAGCTGAAGCTCAATAGAATGATGTGCTGTTTTTGCCTGTACACCAGTGACTAGACTAGCAGTCAGGATTAGGACTAGCCAATAGCTTTCTCTGACCACTGATGAAGGACTAGAGGATGAGCAACACAAACTTTACATGTACATGATGGACCAAAAGGGTAGGAGTGTCTAATAAAGTGGACAGTGAGTGGACACAGTGTTTAAAAACTCCAGCAGCACTGCTGTGTCTGATCCACTTGTACCAGCACATCAGTGTCACTGCAGTGCTAAAGATGACCCAGCACCCAATAATTCCCGCACTGTAGTGGTCCTGACTTTTTCAAGGACAATGGGCCAATTAAGCAATTGTAGAACTACAGATTTCTCCTTTAAGGAAGTTGTTTTTGTGGGTTTGTTTTTTGTTTTGTTTGTTTGTTTTTATTGGGGGACATAAAAACTGCATTGGTATGTGAAAAAGAGAAATGAGAAAATAAAAGGAATGATGCTGAAGACTCAGCAGATACAGGGAGAAAGGGAGGAGAATGAACAGATGGACTGAGGCGGATTAAGTGGAATCTGGGTGGGTTTGTGATAGAAACTCATTCAAGAGAATGTGACTAAGACAGAGGAGAGAAAAATAAAAAAGATGGAGAGAATACAGGAGGACAGAAATGTAACGTCGGTCTAGGGTATGTTCTTTTATTTTTGTAGATTGATATTAGCGTAGTAATAATTTACTGATCCAGCAACTGGCTCGAACTAGGTGTTGCGTATGCAGATTAATGAAGCAGCTCTTCTTAAAGGTACAGTAAGTACACACCTTTCTCTTTCTGCAGCACTTTGCCATCCTATTGTGTCGACTGGACTTTTTCCAAAGTCTGTTTGGCTTTTATGTGTGTGATATGTTTAATAGGTAGAAACGTTCTTCACTACATTTGGTGCACAGACTAACATTTAAAAGCTTGTCACCTAATAGTTTATGCAATGTTTTTCCATTTTATACGTTTTACATATTTAAAAAAAACACACTAAAGACAATTATGCAGCAGGTCAGTAACCAGTTGAACTTGAAACATTCAGTTACTATGATGACATACTGTATCGTCAAATCAAATCAAATCAAAGTTTATCACATACATTGTCATGCACAGTACATCTAGCAGTGAAATGCTTTGACAACTGCCCGTTCACATAAAACAATAAAATAATATAGAGGATTCGAAATCTTAAGTAATGTATATAAGAGCAAGATAAAATAATCATAAAAAGATAAAATATGTAAAAGTATGTATAAGGCATAATGTTTACCTATGTACTGCCTTTTGATCTCCTCCTACTATTCTGATCCTGTTATTATTTATCACTCCAGCCTCTTGTTATCTGTATTCTCTGTGAAATGAATTCATAAAGCTGTCATATATGTGCCTGTGAACCTGCTAAGCTAATCTTAACGTCATTCATTTTGAATAAAGTATACTGTACAGTCAACGGACGCCAGTTGGTATTAATGGTAGTGAATCGACTTTCACCTGCAAAAAAAAAAAAATATATATATATATATATTGTGGTGATGACAACCATGCAGCAGGCATCACACTGTGGCGGTATTGTGGTTCTCGTCACAGCCCTGATTAACTGAATTTATTCATTCCGTGTGTTGTATTAATGGGCTAATTCTTACATTTCTTATTTCATTTTCTTTATCCTGAAACATTATTACTACATTTATTCATCTTTATTAGAACACTGTGTTTATTTAGACAGCAAATGTAAGCATTTTATCTATTTTTACTTTTGTTCAAAATTTAAACATGAAAGTTGATGAATTGACCAGCAGAAATGCTTAAAAACGTTAAAAACATTAATTCACATTAAAAGTAAAGCATGTGTACACCCTCTCCTGTAGAGTTGATATTATAGAGATATTTATTTCTCTTTAGACAGCGTGATATACATTCTTCTGGGCTGAGAGCTGTGCATAAACAACTAATACACCATAACACCAAAGAAACCAAAGACAAATTTGTTTATAAACAAGCACAAATATTCATGTGGAATAATGAATATGAGAGCAGTCTAACACTGACAACAATGAATGATTTAATAACTCATAATAAACTCAGAAGTGATTTTATTTCCTGTTGTTAACACTGTTAATACCTAATACTGTTCTGTCTTCATCTCTTGGTTCAGGTGTCTTGGTCGGCCACTGAAAACAAGGGATCGGGAGATAGAACAGATGCACCTTTCTCCAAGCGATTAACCCAGATCATAAAGGATTACACAGAAATGGGCCATGCTGCTTGAGACATAGAATAAATAAGAAACAGGAAAAAATCCTAATCACTCCAAGAAACTAATCGCTTAAGGAACGCAAAGGAGGAGGAGAACCTACGGAAGATCAGGCACAGGAATTATTGTATAATGACATAATCGCCAAGGACCTTCTTCACAGTGACACATGCTTGACTGAGGAGTGACACCTCATATTAAATCCGGCTGGTTTCCTATCAGTCTCCTGAATGTTCTTCATCCAGATGAATTTTGAGGATCCATAAAACATGAGCTGGTGGTTAAGTGACTTTAAAATGATGCTTTGAAAAATCCTAGACCGTCCTCGTTACATCAATAACAGCAAGAACTGTCTGTGAACATTTGTGTCTTTGCTTCTGGGACCACTCAACACTTATGGACGCTGTGATTATGCACAGGTTCCAGCCATAGCAAGCTGAAGCCTGTTGCAATCTCAGCACATCTGTTTATTTTCTTGTCCTCTCACTCTCTCTCTCTCTTAATCCACTGTTCTTCTTCCTCAGCTTTGCTGACCTTTGCTACTGAGCTTGTTTACGTCTTCAGTTTCTCTGTTTATTCCTCTGCTGTTTGCACCACTCCTCCCTCCTTCCTCTTGATATTAAACCTCCTTCGGTCTGATCCTGAGAGCACTATAAATCCGCCCGTGCACAACCCACACACAGGAGCTCTGCCCGCATCTCACATCACTGCCTTCCTCTCCACTTCCCTCTGCTTTACTCTGTACGAGCCTGTACCATGTCTCTTCTCAGGACTGACCACATCCCATCTGCATTTCATAACCACCAGTAGAAAAACATCAGGCCTTTGTTCTTTCTGTCTCTCCCACTCATTCTTCCATTCCAACATGTTGGAGCGCATGTCCAGGCGAGGTCGTTCCCTGCTGTCCCTCTCTCTGACCTCTCTGGCTCTCACTCTCTCCGTGCTGGCCTTCTGTACCTCCTACTGGTGTGAAGGAACTCACAAGGTGGTGAAGCCACTCTGCCTGTCTCCTGTAAAGATGAAGAACTGTGGCCAGAACAACAGCCAGCCCTACACTACAGGTGAGGGAAATTAGGGGTTAAGTTGCCAGTTATGTGATGAAATGTAATTGACTGATCATTGATGATGTCATGAATAAATCAACAGGAGAAGGGAAAGCTTTGCAAATAGTAACTTTAAAAATTAGGTCAGTAGATCGCTGGATTGCATCACTAGTCTTCAGGGAACTGGAGATACAAACCTCAGAACCTTGACAATTTGTATCCAACTTGCCCAGGCGCTTACCCGCAGTGGAGATCCAGAGAGCCAGAGAGATTTAGAATGTCATAACATAGTCAAAATAAGAGTAACTGACTTCCAACCCTCTCTCCAGCCACACATGACTTTATTATATGCTTTTCTTTGTTGTAGTCTTCAGCAGATAACAGTGTTCCATATTTGATCTTTGAAGTGTTAGGCATAAGGCTTGAAGGCTTTAGTAAAGCTTAGATACATACCCGAAATCACCCAGCTACTCAGCTGCTGTCTTGTCGTTATTTTCATAATCAAGTGATCAGCGAATAGTCAACGTCAAGCTTAAAGCATCATTGCCAAGCTGTAAAGACTAGTCTGTTCAACTCCTAACAGAAATACAATCTTAAAAACAAAGATTCTTACATTGTTTTAGATGTGTGAATCCTGGAAACATAAAATAAAAAATCAGTGGCAAACCGTGACTGTTATAGAGTTAGGCTTCCAATTTAAGCCACAAATATTAAAGCTCTGTCACAATCTGAGGTAAAACACATCTATGATGATTTCTAGTACTTTGCTAGTGTTAAACTGTTTTAGATTAAACACAATCATTTGAAGCTTCTAAAAGGCTTTTTATGTCTCACATCAAGCTTGACAGACATATCAGCATATGTTTTACCTTGTAACTGTTTCCCTGTTCTTGTATGTTGTGTTTTTAAGTAGAAGGACTCGTATAGAGTAGCTGCTGCAGTTTTCCTTTTTGTACAAACCCTCTCAGACAGGCTGCCGCTCATCTTCACAGTCAGTGACTTATTGAGGACTTTACAGAAACCATAAATGGACTTTTTCCTCACAGAACTGCTCTCGTATGTAAGAAATCAAAACAGGATTCTTAATTATGCTGATAGTTAAGCTTAGTGTAAAACACTGGGCCTGTAGCTTGATTAAATGTATCTACCTGGTTAGCACTGGTAAACCAAAATCGGGATAGGGCTGCCCACCGCTACAGGCAAGAATGTTCACTGCCCCCTAGTGTGTATATTCACTAGTGTGTGTGTACATGTTCACATATGGGTTGAATGCAGATGTCAAATTCTGCTGTGTATATTCACAAGTGGCAAAAAGTTTCTATTGGATAGACTGTCCATTCTACATGATGCACATTGTTATTGTTTCATTTTGCTATAACACAATGTCATACACACCCAGGTAAAATAGGTATCATAACGTGGAGGAAGAAAAAACAAAACATTTTCTAGACAAGGAGTTGTGCCACACAAAATCAAACAGTTTTAAGGATCCTAAGCGAGGTGCTTCACAAAGGAACTGTGCCACTAGTAAACCAGCTACAAACTCTATTGAATACACTACAGTTTACTAGCATGAGATGTTTCTACACATATAATGTTCATATATCAAAATAGACACTTTTTTAAAACTCAGTTAGTTAAATTATGTTGCTTATATTTATTCCGGTGTTGCATTCTCAACTAAAAGGTTGAAAAAAACACTGAATCTTGTGACAGTCCTAATGACTGTCTAAATAATAGTATATGTTATTATATGTTGGCATTGAGAGAGAAGGATGTCCTGTGATGAAAATGAGTGGTTTTCATATGTGAGTGCTGACTATTTGTCCTTCTAGACTGAGGACGGTGTATTTGATAGTCCTGTCTTTCGCAGCTTGGCTATAGGCTACCTAAGAGTAATGCAAAAACAGTCAAACAACTATAAGGGAGACAAAAACCTTTGTTTCCACATTGCTGCTGCACCCCTAGTTTGGCCTTCAACCAACTGAATGTTCTTGAGTGCTGTTGAGAAATTGTTTTGTGGACTGATGAGACAAAATTTGAATGTTTTAGCACAACTGTGGAATGCCATGTTTAGAGGAAAAAAAAACCTCATTCCATCTGTAAACATGGTGGAGGGAGCATCATGGTTTGGGGCTACTTTAAGAATGTATACGTTATTCCATTCAAGGTTTCACTCACTTGTCTAGCCTCTACTGTGGATGTTACTGAGTGTGTTTAGTTAAGGACATAAGAGGTATAACTGTTTGTGAGTTATTAGTTTAGTTAGATTGTGTTTATCTATCATTGTGTAACACAGATAGAGACTGGAGAGGCGGATACATTTGCAAATGTCATTTATTGTAGTACATAGTCTAATAACAAAAAAATATCAAGAAAAAAAAGCAAGAGAAATGACCATGGCAAACAGGTTTAACTATAGACAGAGATAAAATAAATGAACGACCAACACAAGCAAACGAAGGATATATAAGGATAGAGGAGACAAGGAAAACCTGGGAAACAGGAGGGGATACAAACACAGTGCAGGTGAAGGGCAGAGACAATCAGGAGCACATGACAAAAACATTAGCACATGGCTAGGAACCGGGGAACGTAAACAAGGACATAGACAGACGAGACCAGGTAGAGCGTGACAAATTGGGACATAAATAACACTCAGACACATTTTACTAGTAATTAATGCAGAAATCTAGATAATTCCAAAGGATTCATGTACAACTGTACATTGGCTTCTATGTGTGGGGAAAGGTCTTTTGCTATGTGTGTGCTTTAAGTATGAACTATGTGTACATGTAATACATTCATCTCATTTATGTGTTTATACTCTGTCCACCCCAAACCTTCACACAGAGACTCCCACACCGGACCCTAAAAAGACTGAATCCAACGTGACATTGTCCCCAAAACAGAAAGAGGAACAAGCCCTGATAAGAGCAAAGAAACTGGCCAATGCAGTTCACTATATCTGGGAAACAGGAGAGGACAAATACATGCTAAGATACTTTCACACTGGTTTCTGGCTGTCCTGTGAGAAACACCATGAGGGTCAAGAGGGTAAGAACATATTTACATACATATTTACTTGTGAGGATCTAAATCTTTTTACTATGGAATCTCCTAGAATCTCAAAAAAATCTAAGTGGGACATAATTGGTTTATGACATATACTAAATTATCACAGGATTTATTTACTGCTAATGTGTAAAGTAGGGATTTAAAGCAGATTGCAAATGCAAGATGGTTTTATTTGGGTCAGGTCGAAACATAGGCAAGCAGAATTACAGGCAAGAAGAATATAAACAAGAAGAAAAGTCTTGATTGTTCATGGATGTGCTGGGTGTGTGTAGGAGAAGCGCATGTAATACTTCTGCACAGTAATATATATGCTGCTCATCCTCCTGGGTCATGTGCTGTATAGCCAATCCCAGCGCTCAGTGTGCAGAAGGCAGATTACTGATACACTTGCTGCGAAGAGCTGACCTCTTAAACTTCGCCTCAAGTTAAAAGTCTCCCTGCTTAGTGATTATTTCTGCTGTAATGTTGCTACACTCTCCGGACAAGGCCTGGACATGCATCAAACGTTGAACAAACTGAATGTGCTGTTAAACATTTAAACAAATGCTTTATCATTTTATTGGTAAATGTGTCTCATGGTGAACTTTCTATATCCAAAAAAGAAGAACTTTAACCTGATTGTTTTAATACTACTTTGGCATCAGTTTATGCATGAGAGCTTAGTGAAAGAAACCAAGCCAGAAACCAAGCGACTAAAGCCACATCTGTTTACAGCTCGTTAGCATTTGGCATTCTCTTCTTCTCGGTACAACCCTTATACGTTATGAGAGCCTTATGTTGAAGGCTAGTTATTGGGAGCTCGAGCTTTAAACCAGAAAGTGACTTTACTTCATCTGTTCCAGGAGAAAAATGTAGGAGTTTCATTGAACTGACTCCTGGAGAAACACAAGGTAATGAAATTTTCCGGTTTGTGTGAATTTTACAGAGTAAATGTAAAAGGTGCATGATAATAATGTGTGTATAATATGTGTACAATATTGTGAAACTTAGTTTCTTGAAATAACAAGATGGAACTTCTAACATGGTTTCTTTTTGGCACTCTGAAGGAGTTCTTTGGCTGTCTGTGGTCTCAGAGTTCATGTACATCACTCTGCTGGCCATGGGATTTCTCATGATGTTGGTGGAGATGCTGTTACTGTGCTTGAATAAGGAAATGTACTCACTCAAGATCAATGCCTTTGCTGCCATATGCACCGTTCTGTCCGGTAAGATGATTTGTTTCAATGCTGAGGGAAACTATAGATACCTTTTCAACTGGTGGCAAATGTTTACTCTTCAAAATAAAGGCTGCTAAATGAGTTTCATCAAGAAAATGTGGCTCTAGAAAGAACCAGTTTTAATTAATCTTATTTACAAATAAAGCTTCTATAAAGAAGCGACCATTGAAAGGTTCTTTAGGGAAGCCAGTGTGGTTCCTGTGTGGGATCACAAACAAAACCATTTTTAGGAGTGTTGGCTGCGTAAACATCTGTGGCTCAGCCCATTTCAGTGTAGAACTGTTTGGGATGTTGTTTATGAATTAGCCTGTTTTTACATTTTAACATAGAAACGTCTGTGCATTCTAGTTTTGGTTGATCCTCATTAATATTACTTAAAGCTGCAGTAGGTAGGAATAAGAAGAAGGTGGACAATCATGAGAAGGGCTAAATAAGCAGTAAACCAGCTGTGAAAGCACAGGCACACATAAATATCAGGACAAACATCGAACTGATACGCAATTCACATAGATATTTTCAGCACCATTTAAATAAAACCAGAAGCCTTAGCATCAGAAATAAGCTAACTAGTCCAATGTCAACATCACTGTAACATGAGATATGCACAAACACACATATATGCATATGTCACAATCTTAGAGTCATGCTTAATTTATTTGAAAATCAAACTAAGGGTTAATTATAAATAGCTTTAACAGCCTGCAGTCAGTGAAAGTGGGTCAATTGAGTTGATTCAGAGAAAAAAATCAGTCAGATAATGTATTTAACAAGTGTTTGTTTGGTCAGTTTATTCTTATTAAGTAATAATCAAAATCCTTTCCATTGGCTCCTGCCTTCATATATTTTCATATTATTTTACTTGTTTTACTCCTTCTCTCTGTGTGTCTATTCTCTGGCCTACGTTTCATCCATTATTGTTGGCTGCATGTGCGAATTATCATGTAACCTACTGCTGAGTGTAGTTCTACCACAGCTCAGTAGCACAGTCCTCATGAAATAATGTAGTTCTAAACTAAACTTATGAAGTTTGGGTTCATTTTCTACTTTAACTAGTTAAACTCAACCCTACTAAGTTGAGTACATAGCATGAAACAACTTGCCATAACAGTTTTGAAGTAAGTCCCATATTTTTTAGTTTCTGAGTGTTTTTTTATATATATATTTTAAAGCTAAATAGTCATTCAGTGAAACTCTTCTGGCCTAAAACCAAACAAGAAACAATATTTTAATTATATATCACATTAAAACAAAGCATTCCATCTCATTTGGTGTCCACTTTTAGAAGTCTGCAGAGGCAGTATTTTGTTTATTTAAATATATTTTATTACAACACTGCTTCGGTCTCAGATGAGCAGGTGGTTTGTGTACACTGTGCAAACTAATTTATATTTAAGTAAGTTTCCTGGCTGCCCTTAAATCGTAATGTTGTTGTGTTTCAGATTGAGTTAATTGAGTCCCGATGATGCAATGCGATTCCCCCCTGATGTTGATTTATCAGTTACTAACACATGGGGAAGTGTTACATTCTCACTTTTTTATTTAAAGAAACAAAAAATGGTGTTGTTGTGTTTTCCATCTTCCTCTTACAGGAATGATGGGAATGGTGGCACATATGATGTACACCACTGTCTTCCAGCTGACTGTCAGTATTGGTCCTAAAGACTGGAGGCCGCAGACCTGGGACTACGGCTGGTCATTTGCGTAAGTGTTGTTGTTTTTACTTCCTCTATTTTTAACACAGTTTTAATGCCTGGAGAAGGTAACGTGTGACAGGAATGCAATACTGTGATAAATATTTATGATGATATATTAATATTTACATTTTCTGAGGCTTGCGAGTTAGAACTACTTTATGTTTATGTAATAATATAATTCGAACATAATTATCCCTGTTCCAAATATATAATGGCCACAAGACTTTCCAAAACATGAGATGAGATGAAACATGTTCATCAGCATTTTTCCCAGAATGTACTGGTGCAGGGCCTTAATCTATACTCGCTCAGAAAAGACAGATGCTTCTTTTATTTCCAAGCTTTGTTTCTTCACCAATGCAACGATTTCACATTATCCATATTCACAATGTATATATATATTCACAGGATAGATATAAAGAGCAGCTGTCGTGTTCAAATGTCATGATCAAATACCATATTAGTGCTAGAATACAGTTCTTTCACTCATCCTTCATATTGTTATTGGCATTAACTCTGATTCTCATGTTAAAACTAAATCTCAACTCTATTTGCTTCCAGTCTGGCCTGGATTTCTTTCAGCTGCTGCATGGCGGCTGCTGTCTTCACCCTCAACTCTTACACCAAGACGGTGATCGAAATGAAGCACCGCGCCCGCATTCGTCTAGAAGAGGCCCGCGCTGCCAGCCACGCACCCCCTTACGACGAAGTCATCACAGCCCGTCCCGGCGGCAGCGTTTACTCCGTAAACCGGCTCCTGCAGCAGTGCCAAAAGGGCACGCTGATCGATGCCGCGTGGCCCTCCAGGGAGGAGGGGCCGGCTGGCGTGATGGTGGAGGGAGTGAACCCCCATGGACTAGTGCTGGTGGGAGGCTGTGGAACACAGGGCTGTGAGGACTGTGAGAGAGAGATGGACGAGATAGAGGACGCGCTGGAGAGGGAGGAGAGGGATGAGGAAATATGCTGAGAGATGGAGAAGAAAACAGCAAACTGAAAGACTGTGAAGGAAAGACTAAATATGAAGCAGCGGTGGGAGAGAATGGAAGACCAGTGCTCACCCACCAACCCTCCTTCTGGAGATTTATTTTCTCTGCCTCTCATATGCTGCCCCCACTTGCCTAGCACTAATGCATCTGACCCAATTCATCAGGAACTTCTAAAGAACTTGGCGAGAGCAGGTGTGGAAGATTGTGGTTGGTACTAGACTCTGCGGGAAGTCAGATCTCCATGACCAGGGTTGGTCGCCACTGCTGTAGATTGGTCACCACCAGCATAACATAATGTTCAGTATAACAATAGGGATTAATACGACACCAGACCATGTTAGAAACACCACATACGTTATGAGTGATAGAATAGAAGACTGTTGAGGTGTAACATAATAATGACTGCAAACTCTGACTGTGTTGTACACTCGATGTACAGGATGGAGGATAACTGAATGATCCCGAATGTTAAGTATTCCTCCTAAATAAACACAAAATACTGACTAGACATAGCTTCGGCTAATTCTGTTCACTAAAATAGGACACAATGTGTTCTGCTGCTCATTTTCTTCTGTAAGCTGTAGACCACAACCAAAAACCCCATAATTAAATCAATTTATTATTCTAGTCAGCGTTAGACTGATATCAAAACAAGTCATGATGACTTTTCTGGGAAAGGAAATAACATATTTTTAATTTAGAGCCATTTCCTCATGAAATTCATTAAATGAACATCCATTCATCATTAAATGTATTCAAATGTAAAAGGCAAATTATGACCAAACCTAAAAAAAACAAACTAGAGATACAAATTTTGTTCTGACAGCAGTGATATGATCAATGATATCATATGCCCTCCAGGACTAGATACTGCCACTGCTGTGGTAGTTTAGCACACCTCTCTTAAAGAACAGCTTCAAATTCCCTCCTTTTAATATTCATTTAAAGCAAGCAAAGTATACTTACCTTAGCTAAAGTCAGCCGAGCTCACTAAGGGGGCTTGTTTGACCATTTAGCTGATAATCTCCATGGCAATATCTGATTTAAAGCCAGATGCCATTCTATTTAATTCCAAAGTTAAAACACTAGTCACCGTTCACCAGGTGTCCTTGTGTAACTGAATGTGCTCAGTACTCAGACTAGGTGTATGATTCTGAATGAAGATTGGAGCGTGTGTGAATAATGTTTT
The DNA here is from genome assembly GCA_021613375.1 of Megaleporinus macrocephalus. Lineage (NCBI taxonomy): Eukaryota > Metazoa > Chordata > Actinopteri > Characiformes > Anostomidae > Megaleporinus > Megaleporinus macrocephalus. The sequence continues at coordinate 28,058,445 of CM038703.1, forward strand.
TATGTTTTACTCATTTGAGGATGTGAGTCTTGGCGTACAGCAGCTAGTGGGATTAAGCAGTGCTGTAAGCTTACTGATGAGTCGGAGGATAGTGGTATTGAGCTGGTTAAATGAGAAAGCTCTGCTTAGAGAGAGTTAATCTTTATCTGACAGGAAAACAATCACACAAACTAACAGTGACAGCAATTCTGGAAACCTCTATACTTGTGGTTCCTAATATTGTTCAGCAGTCTACACTTAAATCAGGTGCTCAAAATCCTCCACTTTTGGGTCCTAAAAAATACTGTTTCAAAATAGTTGCAAAATGTAAATAAACAGACACTGCAATAATTTGCAAATCCTTTAAACCCTGTACTAAAATGAGAAACAAAAAAACATAAAACAAACATAAACACAAAAATAACATATCAAATGTTAGGTGTTGTATGTTTTTTGAAAGATATAGGTCCATTTTGAGTTTGATGTATTTGCATTTGAGAGGTCAGTGGCCAAAAATCTAAAAAGAGTTATTCAGAAGTAATATTCAGAAGAATATATATATATATATATATATATATATATATATATATATATATATATATATATATATATATATATATATATATATATATATGTAACAATGTTTTAACAAGATGGAATACCTTACAACTAATTAGGTTAACTAGCATCATAACATAAAATAACAAAGGACTTGTAGTGAATCTTCTTCACTACACAATAGCAATTTTCAGAAAATCTAATAAATCCCGGTATGTAGGGGACAAGGCTGAGAAACAGTATGGTCATGATCTTTGGGTCCTCAAATGCCAATGCGTTAAATACAGATTCAAAATCTATTATCTATTGTCCGTGAACACAGGGTTTAAATGATTTGGCTCTTGTGCCCTGAATTAAAAAAACTATTCAGACAAAAGATATTAGCAGATCTAGAAATGTCACCTTCTTCTCGGTGCCTTAGCTGTTAATGTAAAGGCTCATTTATTCTCCCTCTATGTGCGGATATGTCTGCGTGCGTTTCAAGCAATATAACCGTCACTGCCCACACACTGCTCTGCGTCAGCTCCGTTTACATGGTTGTTAAGCAACACATCCAGTAGAGGGCTTTATGGAGTAAATCAAACATGGCGGCGGTGGATGAGCTCGTAGTTCTCCAAAAACAACGAAAAACAACTGTTTGTCTCTGCGCTGCGGCGAAGTTACATCATAGTTAAAATGTCTAACCAACTCGCACAACAATCTTCAAAAAGTCCCACCATTTCTTCTTCGTTGTGTTTGTTGTATCCATAAGCTTTCCACAAACATATAAATTATGCACTGAATGAACGCAAAGTACGTACAGAAAGCTTCATGCGTATCTGTATCTGTATTTACCGTTGAGTATAAATGAGCTTCAAAACAGTCCAGTGGTCCAACCAATCAAAGTTTTGAACTCTTTTTGGAAATCAGGAAGCCGCCTCCTCCAGGCTAAAGAGGAGAGGTATCATCCCGCTTGTTATCAGCATCCATTATTTTTGTAGGGTTTATTAGTGTACATGGTGTCTGTGACCTGCACATCTATGAAGGCTGCATTAATGGTGACGGATAAATGTGGCTTTAAGAGCAACATGTGCTGCCAGACAAAGTTATTTTAGAGACTTGCTCATTTCATCAAAACAATAACAAAACACGATGCCATAGTAAAATAGTACAGGTGCTAAACTCACCTGTCTGCTGTCCAGACTGCTTACCCAGTGAAACTGGAGTAGAAAGCACTGGAAAGTGTAACAATCCTAAACTTTGCTTTGTTCAATCTCTGAATCTCCCTCTCTTTTTGTTCTCTCTCACTCGCTGACTTTGACTGGGAGATTACTGACATAATCTTCTGTACTGCATTTGAAAGCATCTGTCATGACCTTTTTCTATAACTCTCATCTGTTGTAATCTCTCCATCATTTTGTTTATCCGATCAAGCACACATATTCATGTGTCTACAACAGACAGTCAGTCTAAAGGAAGAAGCAACACACAGTCTGGAGGGCCAGGTCCACCGGGATTACATACTTCACCATGACTCTTCACAGCGTAGTCTTTCTTAGAGGAGTTCATGGATGGCCTTAACAAACAAAACAAACAAAAAAAGTTAGAAAGAAATGCCGCAGCGGGCAGCCGAAGGGTCTGGGTTTGATGTCCAGGGTCTTTCCTGAGTGGAGTTTGCATGTTTACAGCGTGGATTTCCTCCCACAGTGAAAAGACAACCAGTCAGGCAAGTTGGAGTTGCTAAACTGCCCCCTGTGTGTGTCTGTCCTGCAATGGACTGGCAGCATGCCCAGGGTGTTTCCTGACTTCAGCCCAGTTGAGCGCTGGGATAGGCTCCAGCAAACCCGCCCCCATGACCAAGGAGGATAAGCTGAAGATTAATGAAATTTGATTTACTTTAAATACAAGCACTGTTTATGATTAATATCTTGATCACAGATTACACAGATATACAAACAGTTGAACTTCATGAGACAAAAAAGACACACCAGCCCTTCTGAAGGTCCCAGACACATGACTGGCTATGAATATGAGTGGCAGCCTTAGCAATGGACTGTAAGAATTGGAGAACACTGAGGGCAGCCACTCCACTTAAAGAGTCACTGTGAAACTGTTACAAGACTGTACAATGACATATCTGTCACATCGAACCTTTAAGATTATGCTGACTTCTGCTAGCATCCCTAATGGGAATTCACATGAGCAGCAATTTGAAGCTTGTAGAAGACGTTCCACGCTTCACTTAAAGTATGTGACAGACATATCAGAGTCCTGTCAGCAGGTTTTTGTCCTTGGGTTTTGACATTGATGGCTGAAGGCCTAGTTCTACATTATGGTTCCCCGTCAGTAACTGTTCACTGAACCATGGCCCGTAGAAACCACAGAACTAATCCATTCTAGACTACTTTGCTATAGTCGTGCCCTGAAACACTCCGAAGTAACCCCACATCACACCACAAAGGAGCTTAGCGTCAGACGTCCTTCTGTTGGAAGAAGTACAAAAGCAGCAGGTTGGCACTGTCCAAAGTTCTAAGCACTACCAGAAAACTACAGCAGGCTAACTCAGGACACTGTTCAAGGATCCACATGGACCCTTAACTCAAAAGTCAGCTGAAGCTGATTTGAGAGTTTTAAAATTAGTTTCAAGGATTGATCCAAACAAAACATATTACATTTGTATTACATTATTGAATAAAACCTGTTAAATATCACCAGTTGCTTTACTACATAATATAATTTAATAGGGATGATTTAATTAAAAAAAAGAATGTTGGAATTCTTAATAAGTTTATTTAATGCAACACATCTACATGATGGATGTAGTCAGAAATGATAGAAGCAAATGATGAATAAAAAGATATATACATATGTTACATACAATAAAATAACGTCATTAGAGTAAACTACCTGTTTTCTCTTCATTATAATACACACAGCATGATAGACTAGCATACGTAATGACCATTAGACATGAAACCATGTTCAGTGCGGAACTGTTCATTGATAGGCCCTATTTGGCACTTGAGGTTTGTGTTCTTGCAGTACTCCTGAAATGCATCTATGTCTAAACTTGTCCGACACTACATTGTTTCGCATTAATTACATATATGATGCATTTTGTATAACACGCTTCACTCTCTACATTCTACTTACACAAGCACACACACACACTCACACACACTCACACGCCTTCAATTACTGCAGCTGTGGAAACTCTAACTGTAATTAAACTGTGAGTCTCACGCAGCATCATGTTGCAGTCAGGTAACATATATTGTACAGTATATTTACATTGCAATCATGACCATCAGCATTTCCATCATGCTTATGATTTTCAGTAATGCAGTACTTAGCGTAGGATTTCAAAGAACATCCCAGTAAGAGGTTACTTTGCTGGTTCACACTGAATAAGACGCAGTGCATCATCATTGTCCAGCACTCCTTTGATGAATTCTCCTTCTGCAACCCGGTCTGTGTGAAAAAGACTCTTGTTAATCATAATACAGCATCAATATAACTTGTTTTATTTAAGCTGACCTCCAGCAACATACAGTACTGTGCAAAACAGTGTTTTAGGCACTTGGGGCCATTATTATATTTAAAGAAGTTATATTTCCAGACAGGAAGCTTTTACTTGCTCAGCGAAACATTTAAATTTTGAAATAATCAAATACATCAAACGTCAGTGTGCTTATTTAACCCCTTCTAGGCTTTCCTTGTGGCCACCCAGTATTATTTGCAGTTATCATCTAATACCTGCTTTGACTACTCAGTACTTCATTAAGCCAAATCCAGATTGCTGCTAAAGGAAATAAATAAATTAATGTCTATAGTGTTCAGGAGAAATCTGGAACTAAATTCTGCCTGTTCTGTGATAAATATACACACAAGATAAAATAAGATGTTTATACTTTGTATTGTATTTATGCTTATTTACATCTGTTCTAATGATATCTGGTGTTCTTACTGGTATAAATACACGTATTTCTAAGATAAAAGGTTTTAAAAAATGAGCCTAGGTCGTTTATACAGTGGTGTGTGTCAGGGAAAAAATTTAGTCTATAATAAGCTTTGGAACAAAACAGGTATAAACACCTATATTTAATATTGAATAAAATACAATAGATTTCTTACAGAGACCAATTTACTTTTATTAAAACTAGGCTTTATAAATGGTTTCTGGCTTGGAAACCAAATCTGGCCTTTATGTTTTAGACTGTATGTATGAGGTGAATCTCACAGTTCTCTACTAAATCTGGACTGTTACAGAATATTACAGCATCTGTAATACAGAACTGCGATCTCACCGTTCTCTCCTTTGCCGAAAAAGCTCCATAGCTTCTCTGCTCTCTTTTCTGCTGTGTTCTCATCACTGGGCAGATTCTCCTGCTTCTCCTTGGGGATCATTCTGAAAATGGCCTGATGGGAGAAAATGAAAAAAAGAGTTTGATTTATTGGTTATGTTTGTTATATTTGTTATATTATATATACATGTAATAATATAATATAATTTTCTCTTTAAAATTGCTTTAAAAATATGATGCCATAACATTAAAACCACCTCCTTGTTTCTGCGATATCTGTGGTTTTTTAGCCCCCTTTTACCCTCTTTTTCAATGTTTCAATATTCAGGACCCCTCAGCACTGCTGTGTCACACACAGTAACACACAACCACCACCACTTAAATAATACCTGTTCTGTGGTGGTCCTGTGGGGGTCTGACCGTTGAAGAACAGGGTGAAAGTGAGATAAGTATGCAGAGCAGCAGGAGAACTACAGTCTGTTTTGGTCCATAAGTGGAGCCACATTGTGAGCAGTTGGATCCTATTATTGTGAGGCAATTGTTGTGTAACTTTAGGAGTGGTCACTACTGAAACACTGATTCTCTGCACCTAATTACTTGCAACTAATTGTTGAGTATTAATTGAATATATTAAGATTTTATGTGTGCACAGCTGTACAGAGCTGCGGTTGTTAGTCATGTACAGACTGACATTTTCACTACCATTTCAGATGTTATTATAGTTTTGATGCAGACAAAATGGAAATGTTTATTTTAATACGATGAACATAATTAAAGTCTGTGTTTTCAACTCCGACCAATTTGGTAGAATGATCCACTGAATTTAGGCAGTTTGCCGTACCGATTGGCTTTGCTTTACACTACATCAGCGAGCAAGATGACGGCCCACAAAGAATGTGCCACGGGTCCTCAAAAGGCTAGAGCTGGCCCTGTGTACATCAAACTGAGGGTTTTATGTAATTGTCAATGGGTATTAAAAAGGAAAAGTTCTGTCTGTTTATTTTTCCACATGGTTTGAACATGGCGGTTGCAAGTCCTTTGTTAACAGTGATATTGTATGGAAATTTCATGATCATTGGACCTACAGAATTTTCCAAAATCACTTCATTTTAACTCATATCAAAATGTTTTTGTCTTCTCCTGTAAAGTTAGTGTTGATGTCATGATTGCTCTAATATTCCAGTCCACACCAACTAAGGTAGTTACCGTAGCTTAACATGTAACCAAGTTCTGAAGCACTGCTCGTGACTCCTGATTAAAATACAATAAAAAAAACTGCACAGATTTTAGCTTACATGAATGAAGTCCTCTCAGTAAAAGTCTTAGACTAAGACTATATTTCATCATTTGTCTGGATGCATGGAAGCTATGATCAGCCATAGGATTACAACCACGTCATTGTATCTACACTCACTGCTTCATCTACCATATAGGTGCACTTTGTAGTCACGTCACAATGAAGGACTAGAAGACGACCAACACAGACTGTGCAGTGACTTTACATCCACAGGGTGGACCAACAAGGTTGGCGTGTCTAATAGAGTGGACAGAGAGTGGGCACAGTGTTTCAAAACTCAGCAGCCTTGCCGTGCCTGATCAGCTCATATCAGCACAACATTAATATGTCACGACCACGTCACTGTAACTGCAGTGCTAAGAACAGTCCACCACCCAAATAATATCTGCTCTGTGGTGGTCCTGTGGGGGCCCTGGCCACTAAAGAACAGAATAACAAAGTATACAGAGAAACAGATGAACTATGGCCTATATGGCAAGTGGAGCTGATAGTATGTACATGAGTGTAGATAAAAGAATCTAGTTTTGATGCTATGTTGTGCCAGAAATTAGAACTGAAATGCAAAAATTTTGTATCCTGCTATCTACATTAAAGAACACTGCTTTGAAATTAAGTTTTAAGGTCGGAAGAAAAAACAAATGTATAATCTCAAACTGAATTTGTTAATTGGTGATGTGTTGTTGATAATGTGTTGATGATATGAAATTCTGCTTCTAGAAAGCATCAGTTTTAGATTTACTTTCCAAATAACAACAGGCAAAAGCAGTCACAAGCTACCCTGCCCCCCACCTGCAATCACTACTATTCTCTATTTGTAATACAGGAGCGCTAACTGCTATTTAAACACACTAGTCATATACAACACCTGGGGCTTTAGTCTCAGGCCATACATAAGCAGAGTTTCTTTCCCCACATTGCTCACATTCTGCCTTACCTCACGCCTCCCAGCTCATGTACACATATCACCCCCCACCCCCCAACCCACAACCCCTGGTTTCCTAGCCCTGTCCTCCACAATAAGAGTCTTTAAAACATTTTACAATATTTTAATATAAGCTTCGTTGTGGTGGGAACGAGCCTAGACTGTGCCTGTCACTGACGTTTAAAGGCACATCCCTAAATCCTTTTTATTCTTGTGTAATCTGCATTCAGCTCCATTTCGGCTCACCATCTTCAGTCCATGTGCTATATTTACTACAATTCCCTCTTAACACCCCGCTCAGCCCAAGAGCTGGGTCATGGCAATTTGTTTACTTGATGAATCAGGGCATCTTATTAAGCCAAAGATTACCTAACGCCAAGCTGGCAGGAGTCTCTCGCTAGTGTCAGCTAAAAGTTACAAGAGGTAGTCATTAGACGGTGCCAAATTTAACCCCTTAAATCTTAAGGCCTGGTTGTTGACATATACAACGTTTCTTTTGTCATAAAACCACATCATTTACATTCAGTTTTAAAAAAAAAATAGTAATACGTTTCAAGACTAATATCTGAATATTCATGCTAACACTTAATCAGGTATTCATGTTGAAATTAATAGCATCTTAATTATTGTATTGATGTCATTTTAATAATTAATAATAAGTAGGACCCTCTTTTTTGTAATTTTTTATGTAACATTAGGCTAGGATTAGGGTAGGATTTTATGTAACATTAGGCTTTTAATTTTTCATTTAATTAGAATTTTTACAGAAGGTACTATCACTTAAAACAAATACCCTATTCCAAGGTATACAAGCATATAATAAAACCTCACTGACTGTAAATTTATAGCAACTAACAGTGATTACCACTATATATACCTGTTGTTGAGAGAAACCCCCATATCTTCAAAACGCTAACTTTACAGGAGAATGAAAAAACTTACTTTACTTTTAATGTAAGTCATAAGTGTGAGTGTGTGTGTTTTCATCAGAATATATATATATATATATATATATATATATATATATATATATATATATATATATATATATATATATATATATATATATATATTATATTATATATATATTGGAACAGTTTGCAATTTATGTAAAGTAAATAAATATTATAAAAATAATAACTGTAAAAGGTACATGTGCACAGACCATATTTTACGTTGATGTTTTTATTTATTATTTAAATTGTGCATTAAAAGGTGCAGAAGTGTGTTCTCTGTAGAGGACACATTGACTTATTTTTGCTACAGATATGTGTTTGTATATGTTCACTGCATGTGAGAGTGTCTATCCAGATGGTGGCACAGCAGAGAGTGAATATTTCTCCGCTTGTGATTTGTCTGCTCCACAATCAGAGATTTCTGCTGGATGGCCTGTTTCTAAGAAAAGGTCTCGGGCACTGTGATGTCACCGCATCCTTCTGTGGACATGATCTTAAATCCTGATTGCACATTGAGTTGAGGAGCTTATCTCACTCTCAGATACCCCCGACCGTGCCCTCCCCCCCCCCTCCGCCTCCCCCGATGATGGCTGTCCCTATAGAGCCCAAGCTTAAGCATGGTCACCCTCTGTGGCACTGATCAGCTTTGATATGAAATGCTCTTGATAGGTGTTTACAGTACATGACAGGGAACAAATGTGCTAACCCTGAGGCACGGATTCCGACTTTCAATCCAACGCTGATCCGGAGGACGTAAGATTAATGCCTGACGTCTGAGGGTGGAAACCTTGAAATTTTGCTTCAATGAGTTGCTACTCCAGATCCCGAGCACCACAGCCTTTTCACATTGTCAGAGGTCTAATCATAGGAACGTTGATGTTGGTACGAACAAGAAAGTATTTGAAGTCAAGAGTTTTGACTTTAAATCCACATTTCTATATAACTATCACTTTATTCAGTGTACAGACATGTATTATTCTCTCTCTCTGGGTCGACCAGGGGCAACAATTTGTCAAAATCTGACCAGAAAACCAGACGGTCTGGGCTTGATTTCCTGACAGCATCTTAGCATAGAGCACAACTCAGCACATGATGCTTAAATTGTAGAGCAAGCATAAACCAGAACACTCTCTCTACCAATTAAGATGATCTTAACTCTGAGATAATCTATAGCTATATATCCAAGAGTTTGCAGACCCCTTTTTATACTAGGTTTACCCATTACTGTTTGCTATGTGCTTCCATTGCTGGTACAGATGTTCAGCTGTGCTCACCAAACTTGGATAATCTCTATAGAAAATCATCGGCAATAGGATTTAATGCTCTGGAGCAGCTGACCATAAGCCAAGGACAGCATGCAACATTTTTTTTTTTAAATACTGTAGCGGCTGGCATTAGGGGGCCAACTCCAAATTAATGGAAGTTAACACCACCCAGAAGAAATGCTGAATGATTTGATGTCTATCCTTGGTGGATGAGATTGGATAGACAAATAGGCAGGTAGTTAGGAAGGTAGGTAGGGCAGGCGGATAGATTGACTACCGCAACAGTCACATGAATGATCCTTTCCTTACCTGGCAGATTTCACGCACTTCATTCTTGGTGATGTAACCGTTTTTGTCAACATCAAACAGCGAGAAGGCCCACTCCAACTTCAAGGACATCTTGCCTGAGGAAGTCATATGCAGAGCCACAATATACTCCTTAAAGTCCAGTGTGCCGTCATCATTGGTGTCAAAGGAGCGGAAGACGTGCTGGGCGTATGTTTTGGCATCGCTGTCAGGAAAGAAGCGGCCGTAGATCTCCTCAAACTGAACCAGCGTGATGCGACCTGAGGGACACTGCTTCTGGAAGTTCTCGTACCACTGCGTGATCTCTGCCTCAGAGAACTTGGTGCTCACCTTCAGGTCGTCCAAGATCTCTCTGGACACCACTCCACTTTTTGAGTTTCCCATGGTGCACTGAGGGATGGCTGTAACGAGATCTGGAGATGTTTCAATCATTCTTACTGTGCTTGAATCCAAATCAGTGGTTATGTCAAGAAGACAGACTCCTGTTAGTTACTTCTACTGCAGTTACTTCTATAGTCATTTTGCACTGTTTGCCATGTAGTTACTGAAGGAGGTTAATGGATGAATTGAGCTGTTCCTTAGGTTTTTAAAATCATGTTGCAAACAACCCATTCAAATACAACAGTAAAATGCTCGTCCTTTACTGATACTGACAGTGTAAAACCAGTAACCAGCTTATACTCACACTTACACTTACCTACAACCGTCTTAATTCAGTAGCAGAAAAAAAGACTAGAACAGCATCAAACTCTCATTCTTACCTTCACGAGTGGAGTAAAGTGGCAGTCTCAACAAACTGAAGTAATAAATGAACTGTGAGTGAAAGAAGGAGGAGGGATAGAGGTGGCCACACATCCATAAAGGATTAAGTCAATTAACAGGGATTTTAAAAGGCTGAGCCATAAGAGGCCCTACATGAACTTGTAATGTACAGTATTATTCTTTTTCCTTCAACTTGTTTTAGGCCTCGCATCCCAAATCATTCTCAGCTTTTCATTTATGTTCCTGCCTCTGTTGCTAGTTTTGTACGTGTGATAATTAGGGTACCCTTATTGTCTCTGCATCCAACCTGTATTCAGATAATCCACACCACGTTTAATTGAGTGCATGTTTGCTCTTAAACTGCAATTACACTGATTTTTTATTTTCAATCTTTAAGATGTAAATAAAGTCATTCAGAGTGGTTTGATTTGAAATAGTTCCTTGTAGAGAAATGTGAAGACTCAGGTTTCTTTCTGATGGGAAACAGGGGTTGCCATGTCTACAACATAAAAATTTATTAGGTATCCAAAGCCATTTCAGGTATCTAAAATGACTAGTGTAATACATATGTCTGATGCAGCGTATTCATTGCCATCTTATGTAGAAACTTTCTGTGAGGGAGCTTTTGGAGGCATTGACACATCAAACATCTGGTTCCTATAACCACTACTGTAAACAATTTCTTAAGAATAGAGTGTTTCGCATCAAATCAATCTGAATGATTTTGACAGTTAACGTTTATGCATGCAGCCTTAGAGGCTTAGATTTACATTGTTTATATTTATATTTGTATATGGTTTGACGTATGTAGATTACATGCTTTATTCCATTAATACAATCCAGTATTTTGTAGTATTTTGTTGTGTTTGTACACTGAAAGAAAAACTATGAGTGCTAAATCCATCTCAGCCCTAACCTTAACCGTTTGTGATATACTTCAAGTTGAATTTGCATTCTTAAGATCTTACTGTCTACACGCTTAGGCCTTTATGTCCCCGATGCAGCACTAAAGGCTTGGGGGTATAAACCTCTTTATCTTGTCCACAAACGACCTCTATGCCTTTATTCTTTCTTGTCCTCCTGATCTATTTTTAAGTGGGGATATGCCTCAAGGTACAAGTATACTCTACCAGCATCTTCTTATCAGCTTACTGCCTCCACTGCCATATTGCCACAGGACATCTTTGGCATCAATCCCTCAAACTCTAACCTTTGCTCTATATCGGGAGAGGCCTGCCGAGGGAAAGAAAGGCAGATAGAGAAAGCTAGTTAGGCAAGCAAGCTGGACAGAAGGGAGGGAGGACGAAGCAGGGAGTTGAGCCAAAGCGCTGCACTTGGCTGATCCAATGTGTGATATCCATTTAATTGTGTTGTGTTTCCATTTAATTGTTTTGCGACTAAAGTTAGACACATGCCAGGTTAAACAGTGGCACCACGACAAAACCCACAAAATACCTGCCTCAGTTAACCCTCCTTCACCTAATGTGTAGCCAGCAGGACATTCTCTGAGTTTAACTCCTTTAAATCAGACCCTGAGTACTTGTGATGAGTGGATGTCCAAACTGGACAGTGAAATTATCAGCATGTGGAACTGAAGCTTTCAGCAAGCTACAGTGTTATACTGTACATCTACTGTTACTATCTATCACTGTACAAAAGAATCACACCAACCTTTACTGTTGGAGGTACTGTGATAGCTAAGGGCTATTGTTGTAGTACTCAAGTCTATAAACCAGTCTTGGTCTGTCACCTAATGAGAAGGCTTTTCAGTTAGCCACAGTGTGCTATATTCCAGGCTTTAGAGAGAAAAGCTGCAGGCGACCTCTACTTCAGTTCATTTACTTGTTTATTTATTATTAAGTAACAGTGTAAACAGTCAAAGCCTCATTTAAAAAAAGAACCCTGAGTAAACAGCAGGGCTGTGGTTATTCGCTGCTGTATTTCCTTTGATTTTGCTATTTGTCAGAAAACAAAACAATCAGCATTAATGAATAAATAAATACATAAATAAAATGTTTTATTTTTGAAAATAATAAACCACATTCATTACATTTCATTTAATGTTTGGTTAAATGCTTATTGTAACAAACTCTTGCATTAAAAAATTACCAATAGTACCACCACAGCCCACTGTGTCCACATATGTTTAAATAAAACGTACTGGCTGAGTATTCAATAGCCGCCAGATTGGACACAACACCCGATATCGCAGTGAAAAACATATTTTTAATGTAAATGTCTATTCGTAATGGAATGGACTTTTTCCCAAGTAATTTCAGAATATTTCTTTTGCTCCATTTATCATACAATTTACACATAATGTAAAAGACATCAGGCATTTTCACACAACAACAGTAAAGATGTTAGGTTTTGCTCTGGCAGCCGCGATATATCAGGCATTCTTGGCTAAAACCAGCATTTAACATGATTTGTTATGTTATTACTTGCATCGTTCAATCACTTTTACAGAATTTATGATTTTGTATCTGTTTTCAGCCATCAATGTTCTCTAACTATGATACACTGCCCTAAAAACAGTATATGTAAAAAGGCAATGCAAGCATATTTCATGTAATCATATTTCATTACATAATATTATGGAACTTTTTGATAAGGTCTATCAAGCACAACATTGTCACACAATGAAAAGGACAGCTGCTGTGCTTTTGATGTACAAAACAAGAGAGATGTTACAAGATCACTTCCCTGCACTGGGTAAAAGAAAAGAAAGCCAGTTGATTCAAAATTCTACTGCCCATTGGCTTCTATTATAACTGCATTAACAGACTTCTGTTCTTTCACTATGTGGAATATGTCAAAATAAATATTCATGGCAATCGACCATATGTCAGAGATGCAACAGATACATGTTACATGGAAAGGCAACCAACTATTCATTTTATATATGAACTGCTGGTAATGGATGTTTATATGAGACACTTGTATTTGTTGTGCCACTTTGTTGTCTTAATCGCAAAATAAACTCTTGGTTTTTCACTGTGCCCTCCTACCCTGATTCAATTGAGTTTCCAGCATATTGAAGTGTACACACATCAGGTCAACACAGGTCACAGTGGAGGTAGGCCGCATGGGCAGCTAAGCTGCACCCAAATCCCATAAGGCGGCTTATAATAGGCAGCATCTTATTTAAAGGTTTAAAGTGACAAGAATTGCTTCTCTAAATAAAGCAGTGTTGCTATTTATTTTCATTTATCTGAATCTCTTTTGCTTCTAATCTCTTTATCCAAACCAGTAGCATTTAAATTAACCGTTATTAAGCCTCTAGCCCGTCTGGATTTGGGTCATGAACCCTCAGAAGTAAAAAAAGTATGTTATGTCAGGAAAATAAATACACATTCATTAACATGCCTCCAGAATGGCTGATTGTACTCACTATAAGAACTTGCAGACTTCTCAGAGATGTTAAGCTACATTGTTGTGTGGTTCAGCATAGATGTATAGAGGCCTGTAATCTCACATCAAACATAAAGAAGTAAAATTTTTAATATATTTTTATATTTTCTAAAAATATAGTATATATATATATATATATATATATATATATATATATATATATATATATATATATATATATATATATATATATATATATATATATACACACACACAAATGTCATACAAGAAGATATTTTATATATTGTTATGTATTGCTGCATGTATTATTAATGTTTTGTATGATTTTATGAGTCAGTGCTTTTGTTCAGTTGAGCCAAACGGGCTAAATGGGCATGTTTATAGAAATGTTTATTAACATGCGCTGCATATTAATGCAAACAGAAAATCGAAGAAAGAAGGACCAATCTGTAAGCGTATGTAACTCTTACAGCTACTCTTAATTTGGTCTATACATCTTAACTAGAACAAAATGTCTTCAGCTCTTGATGTCCAGACCAATAGGAAAGATCACTTGATATCCACCCCAAATCTACCACAGAGAAAAACAAGTTCTGATTGGCCAGCTTTGCTTTGGAAGCTTCAAGTACTGTTGTACTCTTTATTTATCTATTGTACTGTTGCTATATGTATATCTAGTGTCTTGCTATTCATTTGCTGCTGTAACACTGTGAATTTCCCCCAGGGGGACTAATAAAGGATTATCTTATTTTAAGGATTTTAATTTCTATCCAAAAACTAACAATGAAGCAAGAGTAGCACTGAAATATTTCACACAAGCAGAAATCTATTAAATAATACATATAGTTTTAGTGCCCCTCTGGAAATCATTTAGTGCCCCTTCAGTAATTGTATATCCAAAGCAATATAGAAATTAAGATGTGTATAGATGTAACTGTAATATAGTATTTTTGTGCATATCATACACCATATGTCTAAAAATATTCAGAAAGTCCTTCTAATTACCTTTTAAAGCAAACCTTGCTGACACAAGTACTCAAATGGAAACACAAATGGAAATGGAAGCTTGTAAAACCTCCATAGGTCCCGTTCCCAATGAGAAGCGTCCACTAGAGGGGGATAAAGCCCCCTAGTGCTGGGCTGTAGAGCAGTGGAACTGCATTCTTCTGAATGATGGAGCACAATCTAATACATTTTAAACAAGTGCCATTTTTGTTTCCAAAACTAATTCTCCAAAATCACTAGCTAACCTCACAGCAATGTTCCAAGAATTCAGTGAAAAGTTTTTCTGGAAGAGTAGAGACTGTGACTGCAGCCAAGAAGGGACAAACTCCTCACTATTACCCCTTGAACGCCGAATGAACAGGTGTCTACATACTTTTGGACAGTGCCAGTTATTTTTCACCCAGCCCAAATCACACACGAAACATATCAGTGACTGATCCAGTGCAGGTGTAAATGACTGGCCAGGATGTGTTATCTTTACACACATAATATTCTCAGCAGTTCTAAGAACCTGGACTGAACAAAGATGCTTAAATGAGCTGTATCTTCTTTACACATTAAAACTGCTGAATTCAGAAATAGTAGGGAAATACTTTTTATATATATAATCTAAATACTTTTGGATATATAGTGTGGCCAATATGACCATTTTTTATTCATGCCTACATTCTCATCAAAGAATGCGGTTTACATGATTAACCTCTATTAAATATTGGTGTGTGTTTCTACTGGAGTAGGGCTCGACAACATGACATTGCTACCACTATTTTAATATACCATCACATAATATATATGTTGCAATACATTTTTCTGAGTGTATAGTCAGTACCTAAAAGGACTGCATGTTTGATCATAAACAGAGCAAAGGCATCCCCCCTTCTTACAACACTCAACAGATGTCTGGGGACAGAGCAGACCAGTTTCTCAAGTTTAGAAATAGGAATGCTCTCCCATCCATGTCTAATACAGGCCTCTAACTGTTCAATCGTCTTGGGCCTTCTTTGTCGCACTTTCCTCTTCATGATGCGCCAAATGTTCTCTATAGGTGAAAGATCTGGACTGCAGGCTGGCCATTTCAGTACCTGGATCCTTCTCTGACGTAGCCATGATGTTGTGATTGTGGTCTGGCATTATCTTGTTGAAGAATGCAGGGTCTTCCCTGAAAGAGAAGACGTCTAGATGGAGCATATGTTGTTCTAGAACCTGAACATAGTTCTCTGCATTAATGGTGTCTTTCCAGACATGCAAGCTGCCCATGCCACAAGCACTCATGCAACCCCATACCATCAGTGACGCAGGCTTCTGAACGGAGCGTTGATAACAACTTGGGATATCCTTGTCCTCTCTGGTCCAGATGACATGGCATCCCAGTGTTCCATAAAGAACTTCAAATCGTGATTCATCTGACCACAGAACAGTCTTCCATTTTGCCACACTACGTTTCAAAAGACCCCTGGCCCAGTGCAAACGTCTGAGCTTGTGGAGCTTGCTTAGAAATGGTTTCCTCTTTGCACTGTTCAGCTGTCAACGGTGGATGGCACGGTGGATTGTGTTCACTGACCATGCTTTCTGGAAGTATTCCTGAGCCCATTCTGTTATTTTCTTGACAGTGGCATTCCTGTTTGAGGTGCAGTGACGTTTAAGGGCCCGGAGATCACGAGCGTCCAGAGTTTTACGGCCTTGACCCTTACGCACAGCGATGGTTCCAGATTCTCTGAATCTATTGATGATGTTGTGCACGGTTGATGATGATAACTTGAAGGTCTGTTTTACGCTGGGTAACACCATTCTGGTATCTTTCTGCGCAACAATGGTGGAATTGGTGATCCTCTTACCATCTTGGCTTCAGGGAGACACTGACACTCTGAGAAGCTCTTTTTATACCCAATCATGTTGTCAATTAACCTAATTAGTGTTAAGTGGTCTTCCAGCTGTTCGTTATATGCTCAATTTACTTCTTCCAGCCATGTATTGCTATTTGTCCCAACTTTTTGGGGGATTTATTGATGCCATGAAATTTTGAAACAACATATTTTCCCCTTAAAATTATACATTCTCTCAATTTAAACTTTTGATCTGTGATTTGTGTTCTTTAGATGTTGGCACCTCCACATCACTGCATTCAGTTTTTATTCACAATTTGTTTAGTGTCCCAAGTTTTTTGGAATCCGGTTTGTATGTAAATGTCTTTTAAGTATTCATGATATTTTTGCAGGGTGGATATAGTGATTCTAGACCTCCTGACAAGACAGGTATGTGTAGTGACTGTCTGTACTGCCAAAACATCATCAAACTAGTTTTCATATTTAATATTTCTCATTAGGAGATTACTGTATGAATAATACAAATATGTAACGCATCATTATATTAAGTGAAACAATCTTACTATACTGTATATAAAATAATTTTACCTGATTTTAGACAGGTGGCTGCAAAAGTATCTAAAAGTACTGTGAAATAATTTGGTACAAAGTAACATAGATACAGAGTAAAGAGTTGTGAAATTCCTTTTTCCAGGAAGTAATAAGTAACATAATCTTATTAGAGTTTGAGTGCAGTTAGAAAATGCCGCTGACAAGGAAATTCAAGGTAGGAGATCTACCCTGTTACCTCAGGCACATACGCCCTGCCCTCAAGCTTTAACACATCATACCAACGGCTGAACAGAGGCAAAGAAGAGGCAGCTTTTCCTAACACAGAAACATTTAATTAGTCAGGACATATAAAGAGTTGAAAACACAGACCATTTACTGCACAACGTTTATCAGGATATGGTGGTCTTCATTGTGAGATATCAAACGTTTTCGATGACAAGACGACCCCAACACGTCACTCTTCAGCAACAGTTATGGAAATGAGTCTTAGAAACCGGCTTTAGCACAGGACTAAAACATAATCAGTCAAATCACACTGGGTATGTGAGAATCTATCAACACTGTTAAAAATACAGGTAATACCTAAATCATAACTACTCTTCAGACCTTGAACGTGCCGTGTAACAGTCAGTGGAGTCAGCTTCTTGAAAGCTAGGAGAGGCAGCACAGTAACAGCTTTCAGTCTTCACGGGTCCAAAACCTATAAATTATGAAAGTATGAGGGAGGAGGAGTATTATTTTTAAAGATAGTAAAAAAATAACAAGCAGCCATTTAAGCACACCAGTGTTGATATATGAAAGACGAGGTAATACAAAAAACAAAAAGACATTTATGTTGGCATGCATTTTTCATCAGCTTTCCTTTCTTTTTTTTCCCTATTTGATCACATCAGCACTGGTAACGTTCTCGGACTTGGGGTTATTATAAATGCTTGGTTAAAATAAAACGAATCCTGAAAAACAGTGATTGGTAAATTATTTTGGAACTAAATTACACTGAAAACAATAAAACACAACTTAACTAGAACTGATGTTTTACTTCATAAATCTCACACACACACACACACACACACACGACCAGAAAGGTCGACACCGCTTCTGGACAAGGTTAGCATAAGGCTTCCTTTCAGCATCTGCCATTTATAGATGTAACTATAGTGCTTGACAAAGGACTGCTAAAGTAATCCTGAGCCCATAAGCTTCTATGGTTTATAGATGAATGACGGCTCCTAATGCAATGCCAGTGTCTGAGGGATTGGAGAGCACAGTTACTCAGCTTGTACCTTTGCTGTTTACACACTGAACTTCGTCCAGGTCCCTTAAACTTTTCATTATGTTAGGCAGGGGAGAGGGGGAAATATCCAAATCTCTCCCTATCCTTCTTTAATGAACATTGTTTTTGAATTTTTCCAGTGATTTTCCTACAAATTTGATGGTAAACTGGCGATCCTTGGCCCATGTTAGGCCTTTCCTAGCTGCTGCTTATGTACCAACTCATGTAAAATATTACTTGACCTCATTACTAAACTGCCTCCATCCCAACTTTCTTTTGAAATGTGTTGTAGGTCTGAATAGAAGGAAAGAATCCATTCTTTCATTTTCAGTTTTAAAGTTTCTATGATGAAAATTGACACACTCTCATTCGCATCTTAGAACTATTTATTTCTGAAAACTATGTAACATGTGCAGTGCTCAAAATAAGTTTTGCCACACTAACTATCACCATATGTTATATAATATGAGAACAAAAATTGACAACACTGAAAATAATTATAGGATTAAAAGCAAGGGCGTAGGAGCGGGTTTGACATTGGGGGACACTTTTGCTAATATGAATTAAAGCCCACCCTATCCCCTAAAATATAAACTATAAGCTGATTCCACTGTAGGTAAGGTAGCAAATCACTGTATGTATAGTGACGTAGAACAACATTTGTGGAATTACAGTAAATAACTAATAAACAAAATACTTTATAAACTAATCAAGATACTCCACAATACATGGTACCGTTTTCAGAAAACTTTTAAATTATACATGCAATGTCTGAATTATAAAGAAATATTACCAAAAAAATTTTTTCTTTGGTGGCATGATGCTGAAATGAATTGACAAATAAATGTATGTTAAGGTTTCTTTACTAGACAACTCTAACATTAATGTTAGACAGTAAGGCTGTGTCCCAAACAGCACGGTCTGGAACATTACAAACTGCATTACTGACAGCACTTCTAATGATAGTGTCCTTTTATTTATTCAGTCGTTTATTTATTTTATTTATTATATTTAATTTTTTATGTATTTATTGTACTAGCAGTCTACCCAACACTCCAGCGAGGCGAGAGTTAGGGTGAGTGAAGCTGCTGACAGCAGGATATTTCTGAACAGGCATCTCAGCACAAGCCTTAACAAAAAGAAAGACCCAGACAACCACCAGAGCTCGCTGCTAACAACAAAGACAATGCATGAATTGCGAACACTGCCAAAACACGCTTTTAAAATAAAAGTCTTTTTAAACAGTTTAGGCTTTTCTGTGGTTTCATTTTTGGGTGGGACAAATCTACCTGTTTCCCCCCCATCCCCCCTGTTCCTACGCCAATGATTATGTTATAAAGTCCAACAGCCCCCATCAACTAACCCCCCATTTATATTCACAATGTAAGTTAGGAGGCTAATCCAAATGCATACATCGAAACCAGAGATGAATAAATGATTAACTCACCTAAGAAAATAAATAAACAATCCCTGTATTGCATTCAGACAATGGGGCAAGACTACTTTGAACACTGCATGTCTGAAATCATCAATGAAGCATGCCTGCGTTTCTGTGGTTCTATTCATAATTAAGTGTTTAGACAGTGTGGAGAGCAGCTGGTGCGGTCAATTAATGTAAAAAATAGTTTTGAAGTTTTGTTACGACTGTAAAGAGAAACGTTTGCTTACCCAGGCACTTTGGTGAGTTATTCCACCGACCCCCTTCAGGGACCTCTGTTGGCCCTGTGTGTGTGGGTGCGTATTTTCCGGCTAAGGGTACGTGCGATGCGATCCACTGCATTGCCAATGTGGCCCATCTCTTTGCTGGTCGTCAGACCGTCAATGTTGCCGCTGTACCACATAACCCAGCCGCCGAGCGACATCAACACCATCAGTGCTCCCGTGTACACCAGCAGGTCACCAAAGTCTCTCCCCTTCACCTCTAGTGGAACAAAGACCCCCACAAGCAAGGCAACGACCCCTAGCAGGTCAAAGATCACAGCGAAGGCCAGTGCCACTTTGCAGTGGGACAGGCCACCACAGCTGCTCATGCCAACGTGTGAAATCTAGCAGAAGCAAACAAAACAAAGTGGTTTGTTAGAGACTGAAATTTTCTAGGCAGAGAAATTAAACTAAGTAAGTGAACCACTGAAGTTAGTAAGCTGTTGCCCTTACATTCTCCTGTGAAATATTTTGAGGCAAAGCGCCCCTAATCATGATTCTCCCTCCACAATGCTTCTCAGCTGGTACAAGGTTTGGTTTTGGAGTGCAGTGTTTTTTTCCAGTGTTGTGTATTAGTGCTAAAAAAATTGTCTCGTTTGTAAGAACAGAACATTTTACCAGAATTTAGGTGGTTACATCAAGACGCAATGAAGTTTTTTCAATAGTGTACACATTAAAAAAGGGTTTTGAAGCTTGTAAAGCATTCTGGAGCTCCTTCACTGTTAACTTTTGGTTCTTTCTCAGGTCTTTCAGGATTGCCCTTGGTGCTCTTGAAGTGATCTTTACAGCAAAATTCCTCCATTTGCAGACAGTTTGTGGAACCGTGGATTGAGGCACACACAGGTCTTTAGTAATGCTTTTACAGCTTTATGCTTTTTTTTATCATGTCTTCTGAATTTTTCGCATCCCTGCATGGTTCACACTAACCTTTCTTGAGAAGAACAGGTTTGTCATTAACCAGGCGTTGTGCACAGCCTGGTTAAAGAATCTGTGAAACCCACACTTCCAATAATCTCTGTAATTGAAACATCGTTTGCCAAATAGCTAATAGTCATTAATAAAGAGGGTCACTTCGTTTACTAGTCTGTATGGTGTTTGTTACTCAAATGTCCTCAATAAAGGATATTAGTGATATTAGTTTAGTCAGATTGTGTTCTTCTATAAAAGTGACTTAGATAACAGCCAGACCACATTTTATCAGTAATCAATGCAGAAATCCATTAAAAGGGTTCATTTACTCTCATTTAGCATTAGCAATATTCTACATAACCAAATGGCTAAGATGCAAATGTGGTGGTGATGGGAACCAGACGTCTGAAGAGTTTAACATCTCTTAGAGCTCCTTTACAGACAGTTATGATGCTTTATTATAATTTTGTAATAAGGTTTAAGCTTAACATTACACATATATCACTGCTGACCAATGAAAATTAGGTATCTCCAAAATTACAGCTTTAAAAGAGAGGACAAAAACAGTCTTTACATTCTATTTAGGTCAATAGAACCAGTATTTCTATTAGCCTATTAGTCAAACAATGTAAACAGCAGCTGCTGTGTTTGAATGATGTACAAAAATGAAACATGTTTTTCAGTTGGATAGTAACAATATACACAATCAGAAGACTTTACTGGTGGTTTTGGATAGCAAACAAAATGACTACATTTGTGTTGTGTATATATTTTGTGACCCCTGGTTCCCATCACTACCACTGTGAAGAAAAATCTAGGATTCTGTTCCATTACAATTCACCATTTCACCTCAGACCACTCTGTATGACTACATCTCAAGGCCTGAATTATTAAAAAATAAACCGAATTTTTTATGGATTTCTCTTTTAGGTTAACTCGGTTTGGTTCACGCAGGACAGCAGGAAGAGCGAAGTTTCCAGTCGGTGCTGCTCGTTAAATTAGCCTTTTTTATGATAACAAGGCAGCTGCTGTTCTAGTTTTCTCGTTCCACCTTAACTGCTGCTGTATACAGTCCGGATACTGAGGCCTCCGGCGCCGCAAAGCAACTTGCCAAGTTCATAGAAGTGTTTATCGAGTAAACAGAAGCTATAGGATTGTCGAACAGCTCGTCGGTAATAATGTCCTTACCGGTCCGAATCTCAACGAAACGTTCAGCAGCGCATGGCTTCTCCTCTCCGGAGGTGTTCAGATCTCCTGTTAGCTACATCTACCTGAGATCCTGAGGTACTTCCGGATCCACCTCTGCTTGATACCTGACACCACCTGAGTCCCAGACTGCCGCACTCAGGCCTGACCTGATACTCAGCAGAGAGAGTTCTTACGACTATAACGACTATAACGACTATAACACTAGTCTGACACTAGTGGCCTTCACATCTGAAAATATATATGGGGCATATTATCATGTTGTATGTTATATAAGATTTTTATGTATCTACAGCTACATCAGTATATCTACATATACATGTTTAATGAAGTATACAGCACTATTATAGTTACAGAACTCTAAAAATATACACACTGTAAGCCATATAAAAATCTTACACATGGCAATATACATGACATATCAGCATTTCCTTTAAATCCGACTTATATCTGTCACTTATGAACATGTGTGTAACACACAAACATATTTAAAAACACGAGACAGTATAGAAAAGTATAGAAGCAATTATGTGTACCACATATTTTTCACAATGTTTGAGAGAAGTGTCCTTCATACATAGATGCTAACACTGATCAGCCATAACATTAAAACCACTTGCGTTATTCTCCACTCATCTCCATTTATCAGCTCCATTTACATCACAGGTGCATTTTGTAGTTACTTACCGACTGCAGTCCATTTCTCTGTATGCTTTGTTAGCAGTGGACAAAGCAAGGTCCATAAAGAGATGGATGAGCGAGTTTGGTGTGGAAGAACTTCACTGGCCTGACCTCAAACCCATAGAACACCTTTGGGATTAATTAGAGCGGAGACTGTGAGCGAGGCCCTCCATCTATGGTATGATCCTTCTATCATGCGTATATGTCTAATATTTGATATTTACACATAAAGTCATGGCTGGAAATGTTGGCACCTCTGAGGTATTTCTCCCAGAAAAATATGTTTTCTTATACACATGTTGGAACAAAACAAAAAAAACAGAGACAAAAAGCCAAAATTAATATAATTTTACACAAAACTACAACATTGGGCAAGACAAAATGATGGGCCCCCTTAACTTAATATTTGGTTGCACACATTTTGGAAAAAATAACTGAAATCAATCGCCTAACGATCAACAAGCTTCTTACACCTCTCTACTGGAATTTTGCACCACACTTCTTTTGAAAACTGCTCCAGGTCTCTCATATTTGAAGTGTGCCTTCTCATTGCTGGCTACTTTAGAACTCTCCAGCACTTTGTTTCCATCTATTTCTGAGTGCTTTCTGAAGTATGTTTGGGTTCATTGTCCTGCTGGAAGACCCATCACCTAGGACACAAACCCAGCTTTCTGACACTGGGCCCTACATTGGGACCCAAAATCCTTTGGTAATCTTCAGGTTTCATGATGATGGGGTCCTCCTGGGTCTCCTGCCATGGCGTTTCATTTCATTCAAATGTTGACAGATAGTTCCCGCTGACACTGATGCACCTGAGCCTGCAGGACAGCATGAATTTCTTTAGAACTTGATTGGGGCTGCTTATCCACCTCCGGACTATCCTGCATTGCAACCTTTACATTTTTCTCTTCTGTCCACGTCAGAGAAATTGGCTACAGTGCCAGTGGGTTTAAAACTTCTTATGTTGCGCACCGTGGACAACGGAACATTAAGATCTATGGTGTTGATATTTTTCCACAATTTTGGTTCTCAAGTCCTCAGACAGGTCTTTTCTCTTCTTTCTGTTCTCCATGCTTACTGTTGCACACACAGACACACAATCCAAAAACTGAGTCAACTTCTCTCCTTTTTATCGGGTTTCAGGTGTGATTTTTATATTGCCCACACCTGTTATCTGCCACCAGTCCATTTAAATGAGCATTGTTTGCTTTAAAACAAACTTATTTACCGACAATTTTGAAAAAGTGCCAATAATTTTTCCAGCCCATTTTTCAGCTTTGCGTGAAATTATGTAAAATTGCCTTTTTCTATGTTTTTATACATGTATGATCTATATATTATGCATTTGTGACCATTATTTATACTTACATATAGGAACAAACACATATGAACTCAACATGTATAATGTTGTAATGTATAAATCATTTAAAATAGTCTCTATGTCCATATATGGACAAACACTATATGGACAAACGTAGTGGGTCACTTACACATTACATCTACAGTAGCTTTTTATGACATCCCATTCTAAATCTATATGCATTAATACGGAGTCTCCTGGGAAACTTTCTGTGTGTCTGTGGGATTGTTTACACATTTATCCAGGCGAGCATTTGTGAGGTGAGACATTGGACGAGAACTCTTGGCTTACAATCTCTGTTCTAGTTCATCCCAAAGGTGTTTGATGGGTCAGAATGGGCCAGTCAAGCGCTTCTACACTAAACTCACCCAACCAGCCTTTATGGGTCTTGCTTTGTACAGTGGGACACAATGTCATGTTGAAACAGAACAGGGTCTCCCCCAAACTGTTTTCACAAAGTTGGAAGCATACAGGTGTCTAATATGTCTTGGTTTGCTCGAACATTAAGATTTACTTTTACTGGAACTGAGTAGCCTCAGCCAGTGCCTGAGAAACAAACCCATAGTGTTATCCCTCCTCCACCAAACCTTAAAGTCAGCACAGTGCATTCAGGCAGGTAACATTATCCTGACATTCATCAAACCCAGGCTTGTCCATTAGACTGCCAGCTAGAGAAGTGTGATTCATTACTCCACAGAACACATTTTCACTGCTCTGGAGTCCTGTGGCAGCACCACTCCATCTGATGCTTGGCATTGTGCTTGGTGATGTAAAGCCTACATGCAAGGTGTTGTCCCAATTATTTCGTCCATATTGTGTATATCAGATTCTGTATGGGAATATAATCTTAAATTTGGTAGTAAAAGTATGATGTGAAATGATATCTGTATACTCGCAGAAAAAAAACTTTACCGTTGAAGCCTTTATTTAAGCCTGAGGGCTTATTGTATATGCATAAGATGAGATCTTTCAGAAAAATGCCTTTATATGTCTTGGTACATATAGATTATGCTTTATATTATCAATAATTACATGCTTGCACTTTCAGTATTGCTAAGACTTTCCAGTTTGTTTGAAATCGGAAGAGTCCTTTGTGTGTGTTTGTTCTTTTTTTTCATTTTATCCTGTTGATGTTTCACAAAGGACCTCCTGCAGTTTCATGTGACAACAATCGAAGAAGACCTACAATTATACACAAAAGAATCATTTGGAGCAGAAGCCATTTCCCTTATACTCCCACTAACACAGACAGCCTACCGTGGAAATAAAGTGCAGCTCATCTGGAGGCTGAACACTGGAATTCCTTATATATTTGATGTAAAACCCACGCGGGGTTATTCATCTTTATTTAATTATGTATCGTGTGTTTCTATGAGTTTATGTTTGATACACGATACTCAGCATTAAATATGTATTTTTATTAAATCAAAAATACAAAAAAAGCCGTCAGCCCGCCTCTACGCATGCGCGGTGAGGGATCAGGAGCGGGGCGGTCCTTAAGACTTAAGTCTGATTTGTGCGATAAGCACTAACTCTTAGCACATCCGGATCGACACAGGCTACACTTTTTGCACACGCCGGTCAGTTCGTTTGCTATAGAGATCTACAAAAACAACAACACACTTCTCGCGGTCTCCACTCAGCGCTCAGTCAGTCGGCGGCTGGTAGTTGCAGTTAAATAGAGTTAATTGCGTGAGCACTTAGTGTGAAGGTTCACCACCCGGTAAAAGAGAAGTATAGCACAGAAGTCCGTGTTTAACTGGTAAATTAGTGATTCACCGACAATATCTCGCTGTAATAACACAACAACCCAGAACTTTGTTAGGTTTGGTGTTTCTAACGTTACCACAGATTAGTTTGGTTCGCCAAACGCTTTAAATAAACCCAACTCTCGCGGTAGCCTGTCTATTACAGATGACTTAGGCTACCTGCCCTAGTGAGTTATGTAGTTCACACGTTGTTAACTTGATCAGTGTTTGTTCGGTGGGTTTTGGGTTTTAAAGCTCTTTATTTAACCTAATCTACTTTAATTTACACAATCTAATCTAATTTACACAATCTGCCTGTAACTTAACCAGCGTTGTGTTTGTAATGTTAGCTTGAGGTTTGCGAGAAGATCCATGTCGAGCTGAAATAATGACCGAGACGCAGAGAAGCTTGAACAACCCAGCAGGTAAATCTGACTGTTAGCTCAGCTCAGAAGAGGGCTGTCACTCACTTTAGACGCAGTTAGTCTAGAGGTTTCTGTGTTTTACACCCACCACGACTTTACAAAGTGTGTCTCCAAAGTGTTTCATGAGGCAAGCTCCTTAAGCCTAACTCTGTTTAAATATACTCCAGAAACACTTCTTTTGCCTAGTAAGACCAATATAACTGATATCTGAACGTTGGTTTGTTACTAGTCAGAAAGCAGATTTTGACTAGTAATAACTGTTTTTTAACTTTGTCTGTGTGAGATTTAGACATCTGTAATTACATTTTGACTAGTATGAATTACATTTGAATAAATAATTCGAACTAAAGCATCTAAAATTAAAATCATGACTAGTCATAATAGCTTTTAGATATCTTTAATGAAGCTGTTAAATTTAAAATGCAGTTGATGTGATCTGTGGTTGTAATTCTTACTAGTCGAAGTGTTTTATATCTCTCCAATGGGTTAATTGATACATAAACCATTATATTATTTGCATTTCAAGCCTATTAATGAGTTTAAGACTAGGCAGGAAAGGCATGGTATGTATGCAGCAAGGCAGTGGAGAGGGGCGAAGGGAAGAGAGAAAGACTGAATGGTTTTGGGCATTAGATATGGTCACACTAGTGAGGAGGAGACTGGAACGCTCTGGGAACATCAACAGTATTTTAGCAGTAAGTAGTATTACAGCAAGATAGTTGTTAAAGTACGTGAACTTGTGATCTGACCTGCAATTACGTGTACCTGTGTAAATAAATAGGTTAATTTTGAGTCCAGTTATTGCAAATAGGCTGCTGCAAATAGTCTTCAGGACTAGTTCAGGTCAACGTCAAGACAATGAATTAAAAGATTAACCAGAACACAAATACATAAGCTAAAAATGTGCTGTTATATCAGATTCACGTGAAAGCCAAGGCATGCCTGCCAAATGTGAATAAATGTTGGCTTTACCTCAGCCAGATATCTGCATTGAGAGACTGCTGCATGTGATATAAGACTGCACAGTGAGCGACCATGGTAGCAATTTCATTCAGTAAACTTAAAGTTAGACAACAGACATACAGCATGAGTGACTTATTTTGAAATACTGTTTAAGGAGTCTGAACTGAGGATGTGCCAGATTGAAGAGGCATGTTGTCTCCTTTAAATTAGCATATGTTGAGTATGCGCATAGACTAAAAAGAAGCCAGTTTAAGACTAGTCAAATTATAGTCATATGTTATCAACGAGTGATGTCTGTGATATTTATTGTTACTAGTAAAAAGTTAAGTGATATCTGTAATTACATTAAAGAGATCTGTAATTCAGCACTGACTAGTAAAAAGAAAGTTTTATTAATGAAAACATAAATGTAATTAGTTTAAAGTACAATCCAGATATTTATAGCTCTTATTTGTACTTGTTATATTTTGACTTTTGTCTAAATTATGTTACTTGTAAAAACTGAGCTATGACTTGTAGCATGGGCCTACATGTACTGCCAAACTCCATTTGCTGTCCACTTCATTAGATGCACCTAACTTGTAGCTACCAATGTCTATTTCTACCAAAGCTACCAAAGTTCACTTTCCATACAGGTACCTACAGGTAGTTCTACAGTTACAGACTGTAGTCCAGTCCGTTTTTTCCTCTTCATCAGTGGTCAGGACCCCCACCTGCAGTGACACTGATGTTGTGGTGGTGTGTAAGGGGGTGTTGTGCTGAAATGAGTGGATCAGACAGAGCAGTACTGCTGAAGTTTTTAAAAACTCTGTACAGTCTGTTAGAAACACCTACCTTGTTGGTACACTTGGTAGATGTAAAGTCAGTGATGATAGCTCATCTGTTACTGCACAGTGTGTGTTGGTTGTTCTTCAGCAGTGGACACAGGCCGCTGTCTGCTGGATAGTTTTGGTTGGTGGACTATTCTTAGTCCAGCAGTGACACTCGGGTGTTAAAAACCCCAGCAGCACTGCTGTGTCATAGCAGCACAACACACACTAACACGCCGCCACCGTGTCAGTGTTACCGCAGCTTTGACAACGATCCACCATCCAAATAACATCTGCTCTGTAGTGGTCCTGTGGAAATCTTGATCTAGAAGAAAAGGATAAGCTACCGGGTTTTAATGGACTATGGTCTGCAGTTGTACACCTGATTTAAGGCACGATGAGTGTAGACAAAAGGTAAATGTACTTAATAAAGTGGCAGCACTGTGAGCTCTTTGATATCAGGAGACAAAAAAGGAACATTTGCTGAATCTGTCCTGTCGTTATCAGTAAACAGCTTCCCTCTTTGTTTCCCTTTTCCTGACAGATTTGAAAAATGAGGACGGCTATGAAATCTCTATCCCCTTTGAAGACAGTAATATGGGACAGGCTGCTTTCTACAACCAGAATGACCACGCGTTTGATGGTAATGAAGTCCTGTTTCTTTAGTAGTCAAATAATTCTAGTTAAGATAATTAATCATTTACCATTCAATGAGATGTCACAGCAACAGTTGCTTATCTGAGATGTGAATTTAGACCAAATGCAAAAAACATCATTGAAAGCAGTCAGTCTTTATCAACAAAACCACTTTTGAAGTAGATTGGAAACTAATCATCAGTACCTACACACTTGCAGTACTATGTTCTGTAATGCTGATTTTCAATTAATTAGTAGCTTACATGCTGAAATCAGTGGCTGACAGTGGTTCATTTTGTGTTGTGTTTAAATCTCCAGAAAAATAAAAGTAATAAAAGTGTAATCATGACTACTAACATGACCATGTAGTTTAGGGGCGCAGTGCTAACATTAGCGTTAGCAAGCCTAAGCTCACTGTGGTGTGGTTTATTTATATATATATATATATATATATATATATATATATATATATATATATATATATATATATTAGTATGACTGTGTAGTATAGTATACACTGTGCTGTCACAGTGTATTGTTTTATACACATTGTACCGCAGGTTCTTGTCAATACACAGCACTAGCAACTAGTATGGAATATGCAATAACTAAGTGGAATCTACATCATTGTATGTAAAGCCGTATAAATCATTTGTACAGTCAGTTGTAGGTTTCATGTTGTATGCACACTGGCAGTTTCATGAAGCAATTACAAATATCACATTCAGCGCAGTTGTTGTTCTAATTTTAGTATAAATATTAGTAGTAAATATTTTTCATATCTCATTACATTACATTAGTATTTATTTTCCTGGATTTGATCATTTTCTCAGCCTTCATTCCACAGTAATGTAGCCGTTTCATTCCTGATCTAGTTTCTGCTTTATATAGAGTTAGAGGACATCAAGTGAATCAAATTAGAGGAGAAAATTACAAATGAAATCAGGTCCATTTTAGACGTTGGTGTCACTGCAGTGCTGAGATTGACCCAAAAAATACCTGTTCTGTGGTGGTCCTGACCATTAATGAAAAGGGTAAAGGAGGTATAACAAAGTATAGAGAGAAACAGATGGACAACAGTACGTATGTGGTAACTGGAAATTATGGAATGGACAGTAAGTGGTAGATGTACCTAAAGTGGCCAGTGAGGGCTAAATAGCTGAAGCTGTCCATGCCAGCTTTGCATGGCTAACTGTTTTCACTGTTTCTCTGTTTGGGGGGACAAACTGTAGAAATGATTTGTTATATCGGTCCATACATACATACTGATACAATCTGCTGCCGCCCTCTATCAAACACATTCAGCACCGTAGTCCTGGATGGGAGTATCATTTGTTCTGTATCCTTACTTGTATTTTCAGCAGAGACAGCTTCAGGCCATGCTGCGCCCTGCAACCCGTATCTTCTGATGTCCAACCTTCGTGCACAGCTGCAGATAGCACTGGAGAAGAACTCCTGGTTGCAGAAACGGATTGAGGACCTGGAAGAGGAAAGGGACTTCCTGCGCTGTCAGCTAGACCGGTTTATCTTCACCACCAAAAGTCAGGAGAGGAGTGGTGAGAGGTGGATTGGGAAAAGATGGGAGGAGGACCATGTGACCATTCTCTATATTATATGAGGGTTAATTCCAGTATTTCAGCCCCTTCAGACAATTTAATTCTTTGCTTTTTTATGTAAGAAATTAAAAACCTGAATTCTGGCTGTTAGAGCTGGTGGGAACATGGTTGTATCAGCTTTAAATAGCATGACCCCACCACCTCATCTACAGCAGGTCATGTAACTCTGCAACTTCGTGAAGACCTACAGTTTCTGTGGAATTAACAGATTTTTTTACTGTCAACATGCTAGCTTCGGATGAGACTGTGTCAGTTTAGCTACTTAGCTTCCTCAGTTTCCTCAGTTTTGTATTCCTTACATACAGAAGTATGCTATATTACACAGGTTGTAAGATGAGAAAGCCAAGAATGTCTTACCAGAGCTAAATTTTCTGTTGTTATTTTGTAAGTGCATTAAAATGATTGCATGTTGTCGGAGACTATAAGCAACAGATGAAGCAGGCAGAAGGAGATTAGGTTGGGAAATGTTAAAGTATTAAGAGAATAATAGTCTCCCTGTGGAGTCTAGGGGGATAAATGGTACTTAAGATTATGTATTTCATTTTCTATTGCATTTTAGAGCTACAGCCTGAGGCTGCACGCACTCCCAAGAAGGGCATCCCTCGCAGATCATCAACTCCGTCTCCAACACCGATGATGACCCGCTCCGGCCAAGTCCCCACACGCAGCCTCAGCCTAAAGCGGCGGAGAATAAGAAACAGCAGTGTCCAAGGTGAGTGAAAGCCCTCTGGTGACATGCTTTAGAACTGTGTATATAGAAACGAATACATTTTAATACAGTAGATAAATTCTACAAACATTCTGAGCTGCTGGCTGTGCATAACAGTGTGGGTGTGTCAGATCACAGACAACATACTCCTCTTTCAGTGGTCAGTGATAAAGCCAGTCAGTGTGATTCAGCTACACATTTGATTTTATTCCTATATTTCACCACCTTAACAACTATAGCTGATAGCTTGACAAGGCTTTTATTATTTTGTTTGTTCTCTGTTGTATTTGTGCTGTCAGGGAAGATACAAACTTCTTTCACTATATATGTTCTATTTTTAATTAATTATTTTGTTTTTGCATACAGCAACAGTCTCTCTGAGAAGAGAGGGTCTCTGCCGTCTCCATTACATTTGACCCCAAAACATGCAGCATACACATCGTCACATAATCTTATGTGACTAGTTGTTACATGTGTGACTCGTCACACACTTCATGCATGTGACTCTAGGAGTTGGTAACATCCAACATGACTGCTGCTAGACATTGCTGACTGTTAATAAATGAAATTACCATTTACAAATTTTAGAATTTAATATGACATAGTGGGGTGTCAATAACATACACACACAATAACAACAGGATAAAATAAATATATATATATATAAATAAAATGAAGATGTTTCTGCTTACAGAAATACCTGAAGTGGGATTACTCTACCAAGTTAACATACTTGGCTTAATCTATGCTTGTCATGACCTGACAGTACTGTACAGTATGATATATAGTTACGTTCCCAGAAACAACACCTGTCTGTTCAGCATTATGGGCTTTAACTGGCTTTAATTTCCTTTTTTTATCACAGCCTGAACACACTTCTACCAACACAGCCACTCTCAGTATTGCTCTATGGTGACTTTGGCTCTTATTGTGCAATCAGTTCTGACTGCATTCAGATTAGACCAATAAGTGCATTTCGTCTGTTGGATACTTATATGCAGCAATTAACAAAATTTAAATATACAAAACACAGCTAGCATGGATCTCATACACTGCAATAACACCGTGTTTAAATACCTCATTTAAGGAAAATAATCACACAGTGCCATCACGTTATTCTGTCATTTAAAAAAATTAAGAAATTTAGTTTATTGTTCTGTGATGGTGCAGGGTAGGCCTATCACTGATATTAACAGTAGCTGAGTATTTAACCTAAAATGGTTGTGTAAAATGTTTTAGATACTTACCTTGATGACCCGGTGTAGAAGGAAATACAGGGCAGGTAAAGGGAACTGGGGCTTCTTATTCCTGTTAGGTGGATCCACCTTCAGGGAGGGAGAGGGTGCCCAGTGTCCTAAGGCAGTAAAACTAGTAAAAGAGAAAGTGCATTAGTGAATGAATACTTACCGGTAACTTGTAAAGAGGAGTCATGACTATGTAACAGCTGTGTATATGTATGCGTGTATGTCTGTATGTGTATAATTAACAGCTCTGGATGTCAATCCTCAGATGAGGTAGTAGTTTAGCCGGGGCGGCTCTTCTGTGATAAGAGCTCTCAGGCTCCATTTACCAGGTACCAAAGAGGAGCGATATGTAGGTCTCTGGAACTGTGCCGTGCCGTTAGCTGTTTGTAAAGGTGGGTGTATTATTATTGTTACGAGGGTGAGCCTTGCGGTGAAGCCTCCAACAACAGTCCTGTTTATCCTTATTTTTTTCCGTTTGATCCAGTTTTTGTTTTGTTTTGTCTTTTGTGTGAGAAGTAATGATAATAAATCACCTGTGCACTTGAAAAATATATATAAAGAGGTGATGGTAGGTAAAATCAGACGCAGAGCAGTCTCTTTATGCAGCTTTGATGAATTCAGGCCACTGTGCTATTAATGGTGTGAGGAAAAGTCTCACTGTTATGTCTTTCTGTCTACTCTATCTTCTTCAGATGAGGAAGAGGAAGAGGTGTTAGAGGAGGAAGAGTACCTGGAGGAGGATGGCTATCTTGAAGAGGAACAGATTGTATCCGATGATGAGTCCGACAGCAAAGGTTCCAGGAGGAGCAAGTCGGGCAGCCGGTCAGGCGGTGGGCAGACGAGAGTGAAGCGAACCCGAGTGTTCCGCATTGCACGCAGCATGGAAAGACAAAGAGGTGAGAGGAAGCGCCAACATTGCTGCACCAGTAGATCGTTTTAAGTGTGTCTTGTGTAAAGTACATGTCTTTCCTGCTGGGTGTCTGTAAAATGGATGAAAACAATTCCATGAAAATTCACAAAATGTTGATGAACTAAATTTGCCATCATGTCAGCGGCCATAGTGAACTGCTAACTTTGAACTGTAAAGTGTCCTGAAGCTTTGTAAAAGCAGTAAATCACCTCACCAGGGATTTCACACCCTCATGGCATCAAACATCATAGACGTCATAGTATAAACACGTCCTCAGGACTGTCATGTAGTTGATCAAAAAAGAATATTTCTTTCAAGTTTCGTGCCAGTGTTTATCTTTAATTGTCTATTTTAACCCTCCTCATAGAAGTTCCTGATTTTCTCTGTGTATTAGTATGTATGTATTTGCGTTGTGTGTGTACTTAGTAGTTCTACAATTACAGACTGTAGTCTATTTGTTTCTGCATAGTTTGTTGTGGCGCAGGACCCCCGTAGGTATGAGGTGGCATGTTAGTGTGTGTTGTGCTGGTGTGAGTAGATCAGACACAGCAGTGCTGCTGGAGGTTTTAAACACTGTATTCACTCACTGTCCACTCTATTAGACTCCTCTATCAGTCCTCTATAAGTCAGAGAAGGTAGCTGATCTGTTTTTGGTTGGTGGACTATTCTCTGTCCAGCAGTGACACTGAGGTGTTTAGAAATACCAGCAGCACTGCTTTGTCTGATCCACTCATCCCAGCACAACACACACTAACACACCAGTGTCACTGAGGTGCTGAGAATGATCTGTAGGGGTTGTTTGAAGAACGGGGTAACAGAGTATGCAGATAAACAGATGGACTACATTCTGTAATTGTTGAAGAAATAGACTGTAGATAAAAGGATGTGTTTTATTGTTCTGGCTGATGGGTGTCTATTTATACTTCAGTTAAAGATCCTTCTGGAGTTCTGCTTCGTTACAAGAAGATTCTGGTTACTTACCAGAAACTGAAAAGCATGTCCAGAGCCTTCCAAGTTCATGGGGTTGACCGCAACACTGTGGCTTCCACCACTCCGATCGCTGAGCTGCTGCTAGTTGCCCCTGAGAAAGTGGCAGAGGTGGGAGAGTTCGATTCCACCAAGGAGAAGCTTCTGGACTACGCACGGCGCTGTTATAAGGCCCTCGATGAGACTGCTCATGCTAAAGTCCAGGCTTGGAAGAAGAGCAACCTCTTACTGCCCATCTCCTACAGATTCAGGAACTGATTCACCATAAACACAATCTTCAAACTCATTTGAAGTGAGCAGCAAGAGAAGGAGTCGGCCAGGGCAAGGTTAACTGAGTGGTGTGGCATTAAAGTTCTATTGGGTTTTTTTTTTTTTCAGTTCAAGGTTTGTGGTATTCCTGCTGGTTGATAATCACATGCTTGTGAAGAAGTGTATAAGGAGTGATGGAAGGTGGCTGTCTTTTGTATTAGTTTGAGTGCAGCAGCCCATGTGAAGCAGCATAGACATGATGAGCACTGATGTTATTTTAGGGTGTGGAAAACGCAGAAAAAAACAAAGAAATCATAAATTAAGTTTATATGTTTGTAAAGAAAGTAGTCTGTCATTGTTATTTAAGTGCTATGTATTTTTTTATGTATCTTTATTATTATTATTATTATTATTATTATTATTTGGAAAATAATGTTACTGCTAACTTCCTCACTACTGAATGGAACAGATTTTTGTTTGAACATGATGGAACATGATTTTTTTCATGATCTATGTTTATGAAGTTAAATTATTCAATAATGTTTCTGCCCATAGTCTGAAGCCAGAAAGACATCATGTTAGAGTTTTAGATCACTGTTTGCTACCAGGGCCCCCACTAGAAAATATGGCCAGGAAAAATATGGCTTTCTGTAGTAGCAGTAAAAAGGCAACAAATCATAGTAGACGCTTGTAGATGTTCTCAACACTGTCAAGCTTTTTTGAGCTGACAGTAGGTTGAAAGTCTATCTGTTGGTGAAGGTTGTTTAAGACCCCTAGATGGTAGTATCTTTCATGCCTGGAAGCTAGACTTCAGTACTCAAGTTCGAACCTGTTCAGCCCATCCTTGTAAACACCAGTTGTATGGTAGTGCTCAGGGCTGGAGTCTGCTGACTGAATACTGTCCCACAAAAGTGAAAGACTGTAACTCTGTGGTGGCCTTATCACGACATCTTAATACTCTTATTGTTTTGGTTTGTCTGTTTTTTGAGCACCTTGTTTGTAAAGTGGATTAAAATGTGGTGATAATGTGGAAGATTTTGGTTTAGTTTTTTCTCCACAAGGTCACCTTGTTCATCATAGAAGGTTATTTAGTTATCTGGATGAATTTGATATCAAATCAAGCTCCTTGTGAGTGCCTTACTGTAAAGATGCATGACCATGCTATGCAGATTGCAGTCTGTGAGACCGCAAACGCCATTCTCTGAGCTTGTTGTGAGCAACACTACCCAGTATGTGGCGTTTCTCAATAGCCAATATACACACCAGTGTTCCTTAAACTTTACGTAATCAGCTGACCAAGTCCTGCCTTGGTGGGTAGTTAGTATTCTAGTTAAGGTATGTAAGCTAACACGTCTTTTAGTTTTTCTAAAAGCCAAAGACGCTGGTTAACCCAAACTCTGGAATTGTGGTGCATCCCCTGCGGCTCTCAGAAGAGTTTGTTAGAGTTCAGTAGCTTCTTTCTGTTAGCTGGATGATGTAAGCAAGTCATCCTGTGTGTTTAATAAGAATGTTCTTCAACACAGCACTTATTTGTTTGACATGGTTGCTTGTAGCTTTGCAGTCTAATGGTGAAACAGTGATTCATAAAAAGAACCTGTTGGTGCCTTTTCATTTATGTGCTCGAAACGAGCGAAGCTGTGTTTCAAATGTGTCACTGTGAGGCATATACTTTCTGAAAAGTAAACCTGCAAGCCTGTTACTTTCTTCACTATTAAATATGACTGTTAGATGATGTGTTTTTGACCTAGTCGTGTTCATTCTTATTACCACGTATATGTGACATGTGAGGGCATGTATACACTATAAGAAACTTAAATAACACAGAAAAATGACCTGTACGTTTAATAATTATATTTATTTAAATTTACACAGCAAGTCAAAGCTAGGGAAAGAACATAACATAAAAACATTTCCGCAGGTTTAGCTGCTGTTATGTGTTGAATGAAAAATAGTTTTGATATACACTCTAATTTCAAGTACCAAAATCATTAATATGGCTTGACAATATTAAACTCACATGAATGAATGTAAACATATGATAGCTGTAGTTTAAATAGTGAAATATTTACTATTCTGGCTTGATATAGGATTTTAGCT
Organism: Megaleporinus macrocephalus; assembly: GCA_021613375.1. Classification (NCBI taxonomy): domain Eukaryota; kingdom Metazoa; phylum Chordata; class Actinopteri; order Characiformes; family Anostomidae; genus Megaleporinus; species Megaleporinus macrocephalus. The sequence goes on from CM038703.1 coordinate 28,095,051, forward strand.
GCTTGACAGAAAGTCTCCTGTGTCGTATTTTTGTTTGTTTTTTAAGCATTTTTTAAGGGGGTGAGCAGTCTGAACTGCAAACAGGCAGGTTTAGCGCCCGAGTCTTTTACTGTGGAGCCAGTATATGTAGAATGTGGTTTGTTGTCTTGGTGAAATGAACAGCATGTGCCTTAATGCCCCCCAGACGCAGGCTTCTAAACTGTACACTGATAACAAGCGTGATGGTCCCTGTACTTTTTAGCCTAGAGGATGTGGTGTCTGTGATTCACAAAAAGATTTTGTAAATTTGAGAAATTACAACTGAATGTCATCAACCATCCAGTGTTTGTTTTCAGCCTTGTCTCCTGCATACAGATATTTCTCTGATTCTCTAAATCTTTTAATGATATCATGTAGCACAGAAGATCCCCAAGTTCTTTGTCCTTTTACTTTGATAAGCGTTATTCTTATATTGTTCTAGTGTTTGCCCGCACAGTCTTTCACAGAGTGGTGACCCCCTCATCTTCACTTCACTTCTCTCTGTGGGGCTCTTTTTATGTTACAGATCTGATCCCAATGAACCTAATTAACTGTAAGATGTTCCAGCAGGAGTTTCTTAGCAACATTTTGACAATGTTGTGTTCGCCCTGGAGCAACTGTTTGAAACATGTTGCTGGTATCAAATAAAAATGGGTGTATATATATTTTTAAAAACGATACAGTTTCTCAGTTTGTACTATTTTGAGTTAAATAGAGGGTTCAAATGATTTATACTCCAAGTACATTAGGGGTGACCCTCATTTACATTGTAGCCGAGGTACACAGAAATTTGATTGATAAAAAAATGCAAAAGGCAAATAAGATACAAAAAAATAAGAACTTTACAATAATTTAATGTAAGAATATAAATCACTTTTAAGCAAAAACAGAAAATAATAAAAGTAAAATGATATTAAAAGAATATATGAAAGAATAAAGAAATAAAGAAAAAACTACTAAAACAAACCAGAATCATATAAAATGTTAACAAAAATTTTATAAAACAGTTGCAAGCTGTGTGGAGGTGGTTAGAGACTAGGAGTTTAAAATCACTGAGTGACTTAGCACTTACTGGCCATACTGTATATCACAGCAATGTTCACTGAGAACAACACAACTTATCAGACTCGTTCATAATAGAATAATTGAATAAATATTTAACTGTGAAAATAAAAACTCTTGGTACCTGAAGTGGGATCCATTGTCTGGAACAAGTCTGATAAGTTGTGTTATAGTCTGTAAAGTGCTTTAAAAAAAAGTCAATGTGTTTCTCATCACACGGAAGAGAAGATTTACATTTTTACATTTACATTTTGCACAGCGTCCATTTTTGTTTGGAAACAGGGTCGTGGTATCAGGGTACGAATATTATTTTATAATATTGGTAATATATTCAAGTATTATTAAAACTTATTTTGAGAGGAAAAATCCCAATTAAACATCCGTTATACTCACTCATTTATACTTGTTTTCACTTAGACCTTCAAAGTAGTCTGTATAATTCTGAAGGCTGGGAGATTTTCCTCTTTTTCTGTCAAATGTGTAGAGATGCCGCCGCTTTGAAACCTACTGGTTAAGTGTGAGAACGTTAAAATGTAGTTCCTCAGAAAGTTGTCACAACGTTATCTGACAATGTTGTGAGAACATAGAGATAACGTTGTCAGTACATTGTCAGAACTTTCTAGAATGCTTCATACGTTCAATGAACGTTCAGTGTTATTAGGTGTTGACGTTGTGACAAACTTGTTCACACAAGGTAAAAACGCCACCTACGACGACGTTGTAGCAACATTGTAAGAAACTAGACATGTGTTTTCTGGGTCTGCAGACTGATATTATTTGCGCTGTACTGCCCAGCAAACACACAACGTTGTCTACTATGTTGCTACAACGTCGTCGTAAGGTAGCGTTTGTTTCTGTTAAATGCTTCTTTTTGTGTATGTCTAAGTGTGTATTTTTAGTGTGTGATAATGTTTAATGTTTGTATCAGTCTTGCCATCCCCTCCCCACAACCCTATCCCCGTTGAAAGCAATAAGTTGATCACAAAAATGCGGCGTTTGTCACAACGTCGCTACTAAATAACGATATGTAATATTATTACTGTCTGTTGGCAACTTAGCAAAATTCCACAAAGTTTTATGCAGATATACAGGACCGTATAAAGGATTATAGGAGGATGTGACAAAGTACTGACTGCGTTACCACTACGTTCTTCAACGTTACCACTACGTATGAAGAACTACATTTCAACGTTGTTACAACATTGTTGGCCCCAAAACAAAAGGTTGTCACAACGTTGTTACTACGTGAGTGTGTTTGCAGGTAAACCCGAGTTCTTTCTACAGTTACTTGAATAACGTTTTTTTTTTTTGCTTTACGTTGCTCATTCGTTTTTTACCTTGGCACGTTTTGCCCCTCATACTAGTAACGGTACCCACACCTGCACTTACACTCATATACAAAAGTCTCATTGCTTTAGGTTAGATTACATGCTTTGTTAAATTTCTAGGTGAAAATAAATGAACTCGTTCTTTCAAGGGGACGAATACGAATTTTGTGCGCGAACCTGGATTAAAATAAACAAATATAGTCTATGCTATATTGTGTGTTACGGTTTAGTGTTATTCAGTAAATAAACTGTAATTGTATGTACTTCGTAGATGATGTGTTCACTTATTTGCACTTACAAAATCAACAAAACGTCTCATTTGACCAGAAGCGCCAGAAAACCTCTATCCGAATCCACTCACCACTACACTACACATGCTGCTCTACTGAAAGGAGGTGTATTGGTAGTGTAACATTTTTTGTTCCCTTTTTAGGGCAGGAACGTGCGGTTTAGGACGCAGCCCGGGCTCGCCTTGCCGCTCCGCTAGATGGCGGACATCAGTAAAACCAGTGAGAGGAGAAATCACTTCCTCCAGCGCGGAGAGGAGACAGCCCGCTATAAACTTCTCAGCCGAGACCAGCGACGCGGAACCTGTGGCCTAGTCGGGGTGTTGTTTGAAAAAGAGAAAACGCTCGGATAAGGCGCCGTCTGTCTTACACATGTAAACACGCGTAGAAACGGTTAATTTAGGCGCTTTATATCGCATTTCTCACAAACCCCTGTGTGCGTGGGAGCTTCCTCGCGGGCTTCGGGCTAGCTACTGTTAGCTAACTTAGCGCAGCGGCGAACAACAGCAAACAGAGAGCAGGTTTATCAACTTTTCGTGGAAGTTCGTGCGACTTTTGCGTTTTATCTTCGACAGTTGGCACCTATTTGCCGAAATTAAGCGAATGGTTCAAAACCCGTCGTGTATGTCAGACAAATTCATCACATATTTCCAGTAAGATCGCTCGACCAGTTAGCTGCTAGTTAGCTAAGCTGCTAGGGGGTTGTGCTCATTCGGCCGTGCCAGTTCATCCAGCCACGGATTCAGAATGTCGGATTTTGATGAATTTGAGAGACAGCTGACTGAAAACAAGCAAGGTGTGTATTGTTTTGCATGTTTATTGGAGTAGTATCGGTTATGTGTGACTATCTCTCTGAACAATGTGCGCTGTTGTGCAGACCTGAGCGCTCCTGTACTCGGTAAGTAGGCCTGTTAACTGTCCTAACGCTCGGCCGTGTGCAGGTTCATATGCCGTGAAACGACTGCGTCCTTATTTTACTGCTTACTGCGTTTATTTGAAGTGCAGTTGCCCTTATGGGTGGACAACTGAAACCTGCAGAGCTGTTTTGGATGAGATGCATATGAACATCAAACGTGCTTTTGCACTCGCAGCCTTTATCGTTTGGTTATGCTTTTTCTCTGATAGTCATGCATTTCTGCAAATGGCTTCTGTTTATAAGAGCTTCACCAAACATGTGTTAACAGCCGAACAGTTATGTTTCATTTATTTTTTTATGAAATTTCACTGATTTCGTTTTTAGAACTTAACGTGAATAATTCTACTGTGTTAATGTAAACTGGGGGGTTTGGTGTGAAACTGGTGGTGATTAAAACGCCTTTAGTGTCTCTACAGCCGTTTTATTTGCTGTACAAACAACTGGGTGTCTTCTGGGATTTGTACGCGAAGTTAATTCTGGTAACATAGTGGAAAATTAAAATGTTTTTTTTTTTGGATGCCTTGCATATGTTGCAAAACGAGTATCCCCAAAGTAGTAATCTCACAGGAGAGACCAAAAACAAGCTTTACCTTTAATGTAAGGCAATGGAACCAGAATTTTTCCAGAACTAATCTGAAACATTTCTATTGGTCCATTCATCATGAAGTGCTCACACAACATAAACAGCAACTGTTGTGTTCAAATTATGTCAAAAAATAAACCAAAAAGGAGACTTTGGACAGCAACCTCTGCACCATGCATAGGCTTTTGAAAATGCATTTTAGGCCACAATCTGTCAGTAACTATTATAGAACAATGTCTTAGGGAGCACATTTTAAAACCATTTCAAGAAATAGTTTTCAGAGACCATAAACGCTTTGCATGTCCAGTTCCTGTGGGGAGCATTTCACACCAAACCACTCTGAAGGATTTTATTTGCTTCCTAGCCCTTTAAATTAGCAGATTAAAAAATACATGTATACACTTTAGTAAATTAAACTGTACCATAACTTTTCCAGTAAATGCAGCGAATGTATTAAAGCTAAGCTGTAAAAACGTCTGATTTTTAATATATTGTTTTGGTGAGGTCATCAAAACCAATGTATTTATGTATAATCCTCGTGTTCAGCCTGCAGCAGTTTACCTCCACTCATTCACACTAAAGTTCTAAGGAGTGTTTCAGCTCTGTGTGCTTTTTTGAACGAGGCACCATAGAGAGCAGCCAGACCGAGCAGAGGTCATTTAGATGTCATTCTGAAAGCAGCCAAATCAAAAATGACCTGTATATTTTTGTGGCTTTAGTGTCATCCTCCCACTAAAGGATCCTCTTTAGTACTTTAAGTTGCAGGAAGCGCAGTAGTGAGGAAAAATACAAAATGAGTGGTATTTATAACATGAGGTGGATGATATAGCAATATTAATAAATATCACAGTGCCGTTAGTTTCATGACAATCCTCTTTTTAAATTTATTAATGAAACCTGTGGTTGCTCAGGAACGTTTTGTATATCACTGTAATAAAATTTCACTACCAGTGTAAAAATAAAAATTTCAACATCACTGTTATAAATCTGTAATGATAAACTGTCATGTTGTTGTTGTTTTAACTCTGGGCTGTTGAAGTCTTCATTAAGTCTGTATAGATAAATGTTACTCCTGTTGAATGCATAAAGGGTTGTTATTAACATTAATAAATGAATAAATAGTTAATTGTCATTGCTATCTCTTGCAGTAAATTTGTGCAAATGTTTGTTGTCCCTCGTAATAGTTTTGCATTGTTCAATTAATTATAATATACACAGTAGTTGAGGCACCATCTGATTTTAACCACTCTTATTGTCTCATTTTCTTTCAATACAGGTGACAGTCTTAATGGCCATGGTGGGTATGAGTGTGGAACGCTTCCTCATGCTTTGCTCAGAAATACACAAAACCTTCCTGATCTCTTTTTCCTCTTTCTTCCGTTTTCCTAAAGTGATGGTTTGGCTAGAAATTAAATGAGCAGTTGTTACCAAATGTAATTCAGCCAGGTCAGGGTTACTGTAGGGGTTTGCACTGAAGCTGCATGTCATGCCTAAATGATCAGACACACACACACACACACACACACACACACACACACACACCCTGTTAACCCTCTGAATTATCTAGCATTACCAGAGAGACTTGTTGTTTTTGGCACTTGTGACATGTTGAAAGTGAAAACGTAAAAATGCTTCCATTAATGATTGACCCTCTAGGCCCTGTAGCTCCAGGAAGCAAATCCTGATTACTCAATAAGTGTGTATATATATATTTTTTTCTTTGTAGCTGAACCATGACTTTAAAAGTCATTTTCAAACACTTAGATTTACAGATATGGACGTTAACCTTATTTAATTTTAGGGCCCAGGTGGGTCTTCCTGTTCTTCTGCTGACTCTGCTACTGCTGCTGCCTGTCTTCTCAGCGTTTTACTTCCTCGTCCTGTTTTTCAGCTCCTTCGGCTATGTCCATGTATCTCTCTCCTCTGTGTGAATTCTCTGATGGGTCTTTGTCCCGCTGTCTTAGTCCCATTTATTCCCATCTCTGTTCAGAGCGGGACAAGGAGAACAGGCACAGGCGGCGCAGCAGCTCACGCAGCCGTAGTCGGGAGCGGAAGAGGAGGAGCAGGGAGAGGAGGAGCCGGGAGCGACGCAGCAGTAGCAAGGACCGCAGGCATAGACGCGGGTGAGAGGCTCAGTTATCTATAGAATGCTTCTACCGCAGCAAGGTAGTTTACATATACGGCAGTGTGATCGTTACCTGGTTGATCAGGTACTTCAGCAAACCTGAAATCAAATACTTAACATGTGTAACATAAACACCTGAACATCAGTGTTTGGAACACAGTGTTAAACAGAAAACTGCAGCAAGAGATTTGGATCGTGCATTGCGTGCTGCCATTCTTTGCATTTAATGCAGAGTTTCTAAGCAACAGTAGAGAGGGATGATGTATATTTAGAAAGTAATGGGGTTTTGAGTTAGTCATGTAGACGCAGAGTTTTCTCATTAGATTACTGGAGTGCTGGTGAATATGCTCAGCAAATGATTGAATATGTTATTAAATGTATTCAGTCAGTTCTTATTCCTTTTTGCCATCCGATGTCTTTTCCCAGTGACTCTTCGCACAGGGAGAAGAAGAAGAAAGTTAAAAAGTACTGGGATGTCCCTCCTCCAGGCTTTGAGCATATCACTCCCATGCAGTACAAGGCCATGCAGGGTAAGTGAAGCACTATTCAAACCTCTCTGTCTTAATTGATTGCTCTTAGAAAGATCTTTGTATTAAGCTGTGTTCTGCTTTCTCTCTTCTTCTGGTAATTTTCTATTGTGCAGCTCTTCTTCCCCAATTTTCCCCTATAGACTTTATATTGGTTTATCATTTCCGTTCTGCAGTTGTTTTCGAGTCATGTTTTTTGGTTACTTGTGTATGGAATATTTAAATGCTCCAGTTATGTCTGCGTGATGTGTCTGCTACATTTTGTATTATCAGTTCAAACTTGTTGATCACAAGCATGCCACAGATGCAGTAGATGGTGATTAGGTGGAAAACTGCTGAAGTATTCCTCTAAGCCTGATTGTTTAATTTTTCTTTTGCTGATTGAACAGCAGATGCCTTTTTTATTTACCTGGTTTTTGTCTTTGTTGTGTATATCCAGTCTTCTTGTTGGCATTTCTAAATTGAAATGATGGATTCATGTATATTCTTATTTTCAATTAAGTGTTCTCATTTAAACCATGTATTCACTCTGTCTGTCTCAGCTGCTGGTCAAATTCCTGCCACCGCCCTCTTGCCCACTATGACTCCAGAGGGCCTGGCCGTCACACCTACCCCAGTGCCCGTAGTGGGCAGTCAGATGACCCGCCAAGCGAGAAGACTTTACGTGGGCAACATACCATTTGGCATCACAGAGGTGGGTGTGAACAGGCTTCACGCTCTGGAAGGCTGGAGTGCTTTTCTGCATGAATTCCTCATAACAGAGAATCTTAACACCAATCAACAAATATTTATTGAACACTTCGTGTTTTGTCTTTCGGGTGCCAATACCTGATCCTTATTTGTAGGTCCGTAACAAGTACTGAAAATTAGAGTTCACAACTTTGTACTTAAAAAAGCCCTGTTTGGGCATACTTCGGACAATGTAGAACTTAAAGGTCAATAGACCCCGAAACTGTGGAACCTGAAGTTAGTAATGTGTGCTACAGTTAGCTTACCATTCCAGCACTTGCCATCTTAAAAATAGGCATTCTCTTCAGTTCCTGTTTTCCTGGTAAATGGTGGTCATCCACAGCTTGTATCCAGTTTGATGAAGCATCTCATTGATAGATATGCTGACATACAAATAAATAAAGAGCGGCTCATTAAAGAATGTGATGGATAACATAATTACATCATGCCCTCAAATAGAAGTCAGATGAGTTTGATGTATTTGTTGACAAGTGAACTTTTTTTTACCGTCAGATTTAGGTGAGGCGATTAAAGGTAGTAAGAGATGTTAAACTGTTTATAGTCTTTCTAGCTAACCTGCCCACATGGCAAACATCTCTCTCTGCAAATACAGTATTCACACAGGTAACTTTACCCTAACATGTCTTTAGTATGCAAACCAGCAACACAGATGTGAGCTAATTAAACAAACTATTTAAAGTTTTTAAACAACATTGTTTTTTATGTGTTTCTGTGTAACATCCTTGTGTTTTAGATTTTTGCCATGGTATTGTTTGAGTATCGGTATCAAGGAGTTAAGGCATTAATAGCAGTATTAAACAAGTTATTATAAAATGGCTTTATTATGCACAGACTAAACTATATATAGATGAGCCTGTGGTGTGTACATGTTAGTATCCAGCCGCTTTGCTGACTGGCGTAAAAGGTGCTAAATTTTGTTTCACATCTAAATTTCACGTCATTTGGTGTGTGTGTGTCACATTGACTCGCGCTTACATATGAGTGTCAAACTGCCAGAGTTTAGTAAATTTCACCGTCCGTCACGGTGCTCGTAGTCGTGACTTGCAGCGTTATGTACTCCTGCAGGTTCTCAGTGATGTAATTTAAACAAAGCCTGTTTTTGAAATGGCAAGCAGGATAAACGCTATCAAAGCTCAGAGGAAAACAAGAATTTTGTCATTGAAGAGATGTATAATCAGTCATACTTAAAATGAGCAGGATCATAAATTCTAAGTTTAGAAAGATCAGCTGTAATTTGATTTGATTCTTGATGATTTACTGGAGTTTAGTGTGCATTTCTTCCATTTGTAACTGTTAGGAGCTTCAAAGTTCCTTTATCCTGCTATATAAGGATTGTCCAATCTGTCTAATTTTAATGTTCCCTTATCTGCAAGAGTAATTATAATCTCTAAACTGTATACTATTGTTTTTATCATTTGCTGTGGATATTGTTTATTGTCCCACAAGGTGTGAATCTGACTTTTAGTGGGCTTCAGCAGAAATGCATTCTCCTTACGAAGCATCTTGATAATTATTTTACATTACAGTATGAAATTTAAATAGAGGGTTTTTTGTTTTCTCTCTCCATCTTTAGGAATCTATGATGGACTTCTTCAACGCTCAGATGAGACTTGGAGGTCTTACTCAGGCTCCAGGAAACCCTGTACTTGCTGTTCAAATTAACCAGGACAAGAACTTTGCCTTCCTAGAGGTGAATTGTTCTAATGCTTTTGATTATATGCTTTCTTTTGGACTTGTACCTGTTTTAGAGATTGTGTGTGTATGTGTGACCCACAAATACCTAAATTCCTATATGATGTGTTTCTCTACCTGCTGCATTAGTGTGTCAAGAGTCTTCCGTATAGCCTCTATTTGCTGATCAAGCCTTTGATATTTTAATGATGGGAACTGTTGAGATTGCATAATAATCAACTTTCATGAGTTGAAAGGTAAAGAGGATTTTTTAAAATCTCCTAACCATCATTCCCTCCCTCCCTCCTTCAGTTCCGCTCTGTGGATGAGACCACACAGGCCATGGCATTTGATGGCATTATATTCCAGGGTCAGAGTCTGAAGATCCGCCGGCCACACGATTACCAGCCCCTACCAGGTGTGAGTGAGAACCCCAGTGTGTATGTGCCAGGTAAGTCTACTGCAAAATAACCCCCCCCCCTACCGTATCCCTGATCTTCTGTGTTTGATTTCATTAAAACTTGTTTTGACAAAATATTTCGGACACAGTGAGATCTTTATTAACACGCCAGTTCCTAAAAAGTTAGGACAGAATGCAAAATTACAATAAAAACAGAAACCTGATCAGAAATTTGTGGCTGATGTTGACTTGAAAACACTGTGAAAACACCAGTAATGGAAAGGGAAAAGTAAAACAGCAATCATTTTAATTGGATTAACTTTGGAAAGTTGGGACTGTAGCTCTTATATCAGACAAAAAAATGCTTCTGTTTTGAAAGTTGATTTAAAAAAAAAAAAGTCTTCATATGCACTACTTGGCAGCCACTGGGCCTTCGTTGTCATATATTGGGATTAATAGTGTAGCACACATTTAAACGGGTGATGGTTCTGCAGAGCAAGCAGGGCAGTCTAGCATCCATATATGCTAATTACTATTTATAGTTATACATTTGAAACATGTTTTTTGACCCAAAAAGCAATACGTCCACTTTTTTTGTAGATTTAGATTTTCTTATAGATTTACTTTTATATCTAAGAATCTGTTTATTTTTTTGTTTGTTTGTTTTTTTGGAGTGTGTAACTTCTAAGCAGGCTTTAATTAGTATTAACAACAGCATGTTTACAAAAAAACAAAACAATTGTTTTGTCTTTTTACTGTTTTTGTTTAAATACAGGTAAAAGTATATCAACAAATCACTGCTTACTATTTTTATTTGCATTCCACTTACTGTCCCAACATTTTTTGGAATTGGGTTTCTAAGTAGGTTAATACGTTTCCTACAGCAGTTAGCAGAAAATGTCAACCATTACTGATGCTTTAGAACAGTGGTCACCGGCCATGCTCCTGAAGGTCAACTTTTCTGTAGACTTCAGCTCCAACCCTAATCCACCACACTTGACGTATCTAATTACAGAAGTCCTTCGTTAGCTAACTGTGATGTTTGTGTTGGTTGAAGGTGAAATGTAAAGGGAAGGTGGAGGGTTGGTGGCCACTGCTTTAAAGGAACAAGTTTCTATTTACATAAGTTTTCTTATTTTCTGCTGCTACTATGTATTGTACTAAATTGTGGATATTGAAGTACTGTACCTTCCACCCCACAAAAACATTGCCTGTGTTTTTCTCCAGGAGTGGTATCTACTGTGGTCCCTGACTCTATCCACAAGCTGTTCATTGGAGGACTACCCAACTATCTCAATGATGACCAGGTGTGTTTGTGTGCTGTACACATGCACGGTCCAGAACAGTTATCTGATTAGAAGAACTAATCAGTAATAAGTTTTGGTTGATGATACAGATCAGTGATTAACCTGGTTACTTTGTTAGTTAGTCAAAAAGAGAGACCCTTTTCTCTGATTTGAATGTCGATGTAAAGCAGGGTCTGCTTGGAAAAAGGCAAACACTTTCTCAACGCCACCTTTTCTCCTTTGTGTGTTGTAGGTGAAAGAATTGTTGACTTCCTTTGGCCCCCTTAAAGCATTCAACCTTGTGAAGGACAGTGCCACAGGCCTCTCTAAAGGCTATGCTTTCTGTGAATATGTTGATGTTAATCTCAACGACCAGGTGTGTTGGATGGCTCTCATGTTACAGAACACTCATGTCATGCCGTCAGGCTATGATTACATATTATTAATTGTATCCAGTGTTTAAACCTGAGTGGTGTCTGTCCTTGTGCTTCAGGCTATTGCAGGACTGAATGGGATGCAGTTAGGAGATAAGAAGCTTTTGGTCCAGAGAGCGAGTGTGGGAGCCAAGAATGCCACTCTGGTAAGGAGGCAGAATTTTGTCTAAAGACTCTGTGCCAGTGGTGTGAAATGATCCAGGGCCTCTTTCTCACTGTCCGTCTCTGTGCCTCTCCCGACAGACAAGCATAAACGAGACCCCAGTGACACTGCAGGTGCCGGGCCTGATGAACAGCTCCATGAATCAAATGGGTGGGATCCCCACTGAGGTGCTGTGTCTGATGAACATGGTGGCCCCAGAGGAGCTGCTGGACGACGAGGAGTATGAGGAGATTGTGGAGGACGTCAGAGACGAATGCTCCAAATATGGCCAGGTCAAGAGCATAGAGATTCCCCGACCTGTGGATGGCCTGGAGGTCCCTGGAACTGGCAAGGTAGAGAAACTGTGGCGCACACTGGCATGTTTAAAAAAATAGAGACATGTTGTTTAACGCTGGGCTCCTAGAGGGATAAACATCTCACACCATTCTAAAAGACAGAGTATCCTGTAGTAGAGTGTGTGATGCACATCGTCTGCAACGTCTTAATTGCCGTTTTAACGTTAACAACGTTATTGAATAACAAAACCAACAATCCGAACGCCTCGAGTTCTGTCCATTGTATCTGCTCCACTACACTGCGTTCACTACTGCATGCTTTAGTACAGGCTGCTGTGAGTGTGCATTAAGAGTGCCCACTGTGTGCTAGCATGGGCTAAAGCTAGCATAGCTGCCTAAACAACACACCTAAAGCTGAAAATGAGTGAACACACTGCTCCAGGGGGAGAAACTCGGACACCGCCAGCCTCGCAGTCTCCCACCTTATATTTCATTCCCAGGCGAGGATCATCTTCACTCGCATGGAGCTGGTTTGGATTTGAAAAGACAAAAAACCTGTTAAAGATCACTCGACAACTAACCTGTTCCATTTTCTCAGAACAAACTAGCGTGGTTTGGCTCCAGCGCCCCCATGACCCCGACTAGCAGGATAAAGCAAAAGATATTGAATGGATGGATAAATATACATATGCTTTAAGTAGTGCAAGCTAGTAACATATAAGACTTTTGCAAACTTTTTTTAAAATAATATTGTTTATCGTTATCAACAAAATTATAGAATAGATATCTTTTTTGTCAGTATCACACACCCCCATCCTGTAGTCAAATCACAGGACATCATTCACAGCAACAGCAGACAAATTAGTAAGTGAACTTCACTCTGTGCTTCGTGTCTCTTGAACATTTGGTATGCAGAGATGACTGGAGTGAAACTCTTTATTTAAGAGTGAAGCCTGACGGATAGCACACACAGAGAGCTGGTGCTGTAAAACGCTGTCAGACTTGAATGCAGTATCTGTTTCACTCGTGCATTAAAATGCTGCGTGAATGAATAAACATCACTGTGGTGCTGTTTATCCATATTGATAATTTTAACACGGCTTCAGTGCCGCATTAGTTTCTTTATCACAGAACACTGACCAGTCTGCTGTAAACATTGGCATTCATTGTGTGTATCTAACCTTTACTCTCAATTTTTTCTAGATCTTTGTGGAGTTCACGTCAGTGTATGACTCCCAGAAAGCCATGCAGGGCTTAACCGGGAGGAAGTTTGCTAACCGTGTGGTGGTGACCAAATACTGCGACCCCGATGCCTACCATCGCCGAGACTTTGGCTAAACAGAAATGAATGGAAGAAGCAGAGGAGGATGAGAACAGTCTGTAAGAAGATGGAGGTGTGGAAGGAGGGATGGCGAAAGAGGAGACTTTTTTGTAATTTTTTTTTTTGTGGAATATGGCATTTGCTTTTTTTTAAAGGGGGTATTAAAAGCAGAGCATTGCAAACAGCTGTGATGTAACTTTGTTTGCGTTTTAAGAAGAAAAAGCAGTGAGGGTTCGTTCAGTTAATTAATTATTTGAATTTTTTTTAATTAAACTAGATTAGAGGGGAAGTAATGACTTTGCTCCTGAAATCAGAGAATAGTGACAATGGCAGAAGTGAGATTAGTCCTGAAAGTTGAATTTTCACTTCACACACACCACCAAAGAGAAAAAGGAAGCTGTTTGATCTTTGATCTCTCTTCAATCACCACTTTTCTCTGCTGGGGAGCCAACGACATTGTTTCTGGTTCTCTCTCTCTCTCACTTTTTTCCAGCTGTTTCTATCTCCAGATTTGGTTTAGTTAAAACCAAGGGTTAGTTTATGCCCAACTTTGTCTATTTCCAGTACGCATCACCGCCTTGTACAATGGCAGTGTTACATCAAGTCTAGTGTGGCACCTTTGTGTCTCTGTATGTGTGAATTTGAATATAATAGCCCTCGTTTGATAATAAAACTATTTAAAAATATCTACGCTTGGTAGCTGAATTGCATTGGTGTCGTGTGAAAGTGGTTTGACTGTGAATGTTGATTCAACCTGCAAATGTACCGTCCACAGTGGAGCATGTTTTGAAGAACACGTTCTTTTTTACTACTAAACGTTTCTTTCTTCTTTCTAGTTTAATAAGAGCGATATTCAAAATGGTAACACTAGCATATTCTCAGTCCTTTGTGAAAATCAATTGCTTATTAAATAAAATGAATGAATGTAATAAGTAACGTATAATTACTGCTACAGTAACTGTTTCAGTCCATGCTCTATGAAGAAGTGTTTATAATATGGTGGTCTAGCTGTGTCCGGATACAAGTAGAGATGCTCTGTGTGTAGCAGTAGCGGTGAACTGGAAGAATACAACCTTCAGTATACTTTAATGTGTGTACCATGTACACTAGATAGATAGACAGACCCATCTGCGCAGTGAATCACACACACTAGGGGGCAGTGAGCACACTTGCCTGGAGTGGTGGGCAGCCCGACCACAGTGCCCGGGGAGAAGTCCGGTTAGGTGCCTTGCTCAAAGGCACTTCAGTTGTGTTCGTGGGATTGAACCGCCAACCTTCCGGTCACAAGGCTGGCTCCCTAACCTCCAGCCCACGACTATTATTATTTTTATCCTCTCACGGTCTTCGATTTCTTTAAGACCACAAAAATCTCAGCTTATATGTCCCAAACAAACTGTCCACACTTGTTACCTTTAAGGTTCTTTAGAATCAGCACTCCTCATGTTATTGCCACCTTTGAGGACGTATAGTACATCCAAAAGGTTGTGAACACCTGCTCACCCAACGTTTCCTCTGAGATCAGTGCTGATGATTGATGTAAGCTTATGTGATTGCATAATTTCCCCCCCATCATTTCAGTCTCTACTGAAAACGATTACACTACACACTGATCAACCATAACATTACAGCCACCTGCTCGTATCTATACACGTCAGCATCACTGCAGTGCTGAGAAATATCTTCCACCCCTGTTCCCCTGTTCTGTGGTGGTCTCACAACGGTCCTGACTGCTGAAAAACAGGGTGATGGGGGGCTAAAAAAGATAGACAGAGGGGCTAGTCTTTTATCGTAATAGCGAGGAGGCGGTTATGGCTAATATGACATGTGTTGCAACATAGCTGTGAGGATTTGATTACATTCAGACACAAGAGCATAACAGGTTGGATGCTGATGTTGGATGCTTGGTTTCGAATCACAAACACAACTCCAACTCATCGGGACCGAGCCCCATCACTCCAGAGACAGCACTGTATAGTAGTGCATAGCCTTAAAACTGGACGTGTTAGTGAATTTGGTCTTAAACAACTGTTTTGAAGTTATTTATGGGGACTGAAATGATAACGTACCGGGACTATGGCTGGAGAGTGTAGTTATGCATTAAAAAAAAAAAAACATAGCAACAAGTAACTCAGTACAGCACATGTTTCTTGGATGCAGTATTATACTAGTTCAGATATCAGAAAAAAATGATATAAGAGGTAATAAAAGTAGGACGTAAGCAGATATCCTTTCTGTTTGTGACGTTTTTTTTTAGCAATATTAACAAAAATGACTATACAGTTATAACACTAAACATGTAGAGCACAGTTAACACAGCTGTGATATGTATAAGTGTATACATTAAACGAAACAAGTATAAATAAGAAGCCTGATGTCACAGCGATGCTATAACTAGGTGTTTGCAGCAGTAAGGTACTGATAATGACTGCTGCACAGCAGAGCTCTAATCACATCCTCAAGTTTCCTCATGATATTACAGTGGTGGGTCTTCTCAGTTACAATAACGAGTCCGTTTACAGGGAGGAGGGGAGCGATCAGGCAACAGTCTATGTCTCAGTGTTGATAAGACGAAGGACGTGATTGTCCACTGTACAGTGGTTCATCTGTGGAGTCGAAAGTTCCCAGTTTCTTGGTGTGCACATCACTGACGGCCTCACCTGGACCCTTGCTATGGACACTGGGAATGTCAATATCCTACAGTGGATCGTAGGAACAGCTGAGAAGATGGTTGAGATTCTTTACCCACATTCAACCCCTCTTACCACACAGTGGTGCATCTGCAAGACTCTCAGCACCACAGCCAACGTCCCACCCGTCACGGTTCTTTCACCCTCTTGCCACCTTATTGTTCTGCATGCTATTTACTGTCTTGTGTATTTTCTGCACTTTACACTGTTGTGTGGTGTGTTACATCGTAAGGCCTGATGATTTGTTGCTGTGTATACTAGCTATATTGAGGAATGACACTAAGACACTTGACGTGACTGTAGCTGCTCTTAAAGCCTCTTGACACGACAGTGCTGGATGCAGTTGGTTTTATTAATCTTGACAATGATCCACCATAATGTTCCTGAGATAATGACTGTTCTCCCGTCTGTTGAACCCTGTTGCAGGAATGACCATTAGGGCCCCCTCCCCACCCATCACCAGCCAGCTCTCCTGTCTATTTGTGTCTACTGCTACACCCTCAGTTACATCACTGTACCATACAGATCTACCAGCATTGAGATAGGATGGAACTGTTTCAGCTCATGTCCACTTTACATAAAGACTCAGTCAGAGACTGTCTCACTCAGAAACTGCCCCAGTCAGAGACTGCCTCTACCTGTGCAGCTTCTAAAGCTTTGCTATCCAGATTTCAAACAGAGACTCTTTGGTGTTTAGTTTATTAAAACTGTAAATACTGTTTGACCAGAGGAGGATGGGTCTTCCCTATGTGAGTCTGGTTCCTCCCAAGGTTTCTTCCTCCAGTCTGAGGGAGGTGTTCCTGCCACTGTTGCCTCTGGCTTGCTCACTGGGGGATATATGTTGTAACTGTCTGTTTTCAAAACTCTGTAAAGCTGCTCTGAGACAACATTGTTGTAAAAAGCGCTATATAAATAAACTTGACTTGATTGATTGGTTATAATAAAGTACTGTTAGAGGGGAATTGAACTGATTTTAATATTTACTCACTTTTAAGATTTTTAGGTAAGACTCTGAACTAGAAAACTCTACGCTGAATTGTTCACAGTGGTGATGGGAACCAGACGTCTGAAGACTTTATTGCCTTATTTACAAGATGTCATTATGTAAACAGACTAGGATTAGGCTGCCTGAGACAGCGGGATAGTTTCTATATGTTAGATATGATATGATAGTTTCTATATGTTAGATATGATATGATAGTTTCTATATGTTAGATGTAATAGTTTTAAGCTCATATCATTCTTGTTTTAAAAGACCTGTACTGGCCACCTGTATTTGTTAGTATAGACGTTAAAGCTCTAAGTAATCTAGAACCTGCTTACATCACAGAATGTCTCTCTGTTTAAGTTCCAGCTTCAGATGTTAGATCTGCAGATACTGACCTACTGACCGTCTGCACACGCTGTCTGTAAAATACACTATATATGAAGAGACTCAGTCATTCTGCTTCTAAACTGTGGAGCTCCAATTTTCATTAGACAGTCGAGATCAGTGCTCACTTTTAATAAACAATTAAAAACGTATCTCTTTAACTAAGCGTTTAATTAATACTTCAACATCTTTGAACTTTGTCTTTGGCTGAAGAGTCTATAAAGCACTTTGAGCTGTCACTGATATAATAATAATAATAATAATAATAATAATAATAATAATAATAATAATGCATTTTTAAAAGATTAAAAGATAAAACTGTGGTTTACTGGTGGAGGTACATGCAGGGTGTTATCGAGCAAAATAGAAGCAAAAAAAACCTGATTGTACTGGTTATTAAATATAAATATTTTTTATAACATAATTATAATTATTATTATTATTTTGGACATCACGACACCGATTACTATCACCACTATAAATAGCTTTTCTGTGATTTCAGGGTGTGTCTGCTTGAACAGGCAGTGTTAGAGAGTGAGAGAGAAATCTGTGATGTGTGTAGAAAGCCCCTCTGCCGGACACGGTGGGGGGGGCTGTGCCCCTTTCTCTTCATAACTCCTCGTTCGATGGCTTTGAGTTTATGGAGTTTTTACCAACTGGGCTGTCCAGCAGGTCGCGCAGCCAGCACTGTGGTTCTCTCTGCCGAGTGAGAAATTTAAGCGCCCGGTCTACCTTTAACCCCGCCGCGCACACCAACCAACACGCGGGCTGCACGGAAGCTGTCAAGCCGCGCCGCTAGATCGACAGGGCCGCTCAGCCAATGAGAGGGGGATGATGAGGGCGGGCGCCCAATAGGAAGGCGGGGGGGCGGAGACCGGGGCCATCAGCGCTTCGGCGGAGGAGGTGTTCCTGGTGGCCATCTTTGATGCGCGAAGTGATTGTTTGGCGAATAGAAATAATAGGAAATAAAAATAAAGGCTGAAAAGTTGGGCAGTGGCGCTCGGAGCACAAGGCCAATTAAACGGAGGGAAAGTGAAACTCAGGAAAATCAGGTAAACGGCCCTCGTTCCAGGGGAGCATCGCTCAGTTTTCCGTGCTTCTTTTTTTCCTCTTTTCCTTTCCAGTTTGTAACCCAGCCAAAAAAAAGCCCTTCGCCGGTCCGGTAGACCCTCCAGCTCTCAGGTTCTCGCGGGCTGGGGGAACATCTAGCGAGCCCTCCAACTCTCAGAAGTCTCACTTCGACGTTTTAGTCCCTCGGAGAACGATTTGCGCTCGACTTAAGTTTGAACTCCGAGCTCTCCTGTCTGCGCATCCGACAAATCTGGATGGAGCACATGCAGGAGAGGCTGGAGTTCAGCGCTGCCGGAGGGTCTCCTGGTCCGAGCCCGAGTCTCACCCCCGGACTGGACCCTTTCACTTTAAGCTCGGCTTTATTTGTGTCTGTTTGGTGAAGTGTCGGAGCGCTTTCTCTCTGAAAGGAGGGCGACCAGTCGGTCAGAGTGATGGAGGACTGGCTCAGCTTTAACTTGTGCTCTTCAACAGTGAGAGACTTGATCTCGTGTTGCCAGACATCTAACTGAATCCCCCTCACACTGTGGGACGGTCAGAAAGTTTCAGCGGTGTCCAGGAGGAAAGAGCCGTGTATTGTGATGTGGGCTTGCCTCTTTTGCTGCTCAGTGATAAACTTTGTCTGCTCATGCTGGTCTTCGTGATGTCCTGCCTTTAGACTCGAGTGGGCTAACTAAGTGTGAGCGTGTTGAAGTGCTAATGGAAATGTATTCTGTTCGTATATGTGTTTTTGGGGGAAAGCAGTTGATATTCGACACACTGACGATGTGCTGAGTTTGCTGCTCAGTGTTCACACACATGATCTGGGGTCTGGGTTTATTGGTGTCGATTGCTGATACAGGAAAATGAAAGGGACGGAGTTTTGATGCTAGGGGATTTTATACTGACAGTATTTGTCCAGTCATGATCATATTTACAGTGATTATAACTCTCAGGGTCTTTACAGTGTGCTGTACTGTTGACGCTTGATGCCCACAGCAGAGCGTAACTGTGACATATGGCTAAAACTGACCTTGGTGTGTGAATGGTATTTATATAAGTCTGCACATGGTCCTGGTTATGCTGGCTTACACTGGTCTAAAGCATGAGAGAACTGCATCACTGGTTCAGTGCTGGTTTCATAAAAGATCAGAGAATCAGTGTTCCAGCTGATGTGATTTTATGGTTTTTTTTTGTTTTTTTTTGTCGAATAGAGAGAGACTCATCTTGGATTGAATTAATCGTACGCCTGTATCTGCGGTTGTGTTTCTATGGCAAAATGAGCTGTTAGGTTTAAAGAACTTCAACTTACCAGACAGAGGAAAAGTTAACTGTGCACACTTCCATGAACACTAGACCAGGAGAGACCCTGAAGGTGGTGACACTAAGATTCCTGCCTTAAGTCCTATTGATCTGTGTCTGAAGGAGCGCTCCAACCAAAATGAATAATGTTGTGCAGACATGCCCACATGCTTCCTACACTGGTGCCACTGTCTGTAGAGTGAGATATTCTGGTGGAAAACTGGGATGTATCTTGAAGGTGGGAGGAGCTTTTGAAACCAACACATGCTTTTGAGCAGATACCTGAGGACAGGCTGTTGGCTAGCTGGCACATGTACACTTGGGACTCTCAGGATTGCTTTCTCACGCTGGCCGGGTATTTCCAGTGTTTTGAACGATGTATTTGAGTAATGCGTGATGGGTATCGGACTGAGAGATTGCTGATGAACGAGAACACAAAGCGAGATGCGATATCAAGATTTTGCCTGGTGAGCCCGAGGGATGCAGCGCTGTGCAACAGAACAATGCGAAACAATACAAATAACATAATGAGTGAGAGAATTTTATTATCCTCATTTTAGGGCAGGTTTCGAGATAATTGGCATGATGGCGAAACAAAGTAGAGGTCGGATTTGATCTAATTTGCCAATCAAATGTTCTGAAAGAGAGAAAAATTATTCAGAAAGTTGAAGAGGCGAGGGCAGCAGTTTTCAGTGGAGTTTAGTGTTTGGCGTTCGTCTCTCTCTCTCTTGTTGAAAAGAAAGTGCTGCATAGCCTGTTTGAAAAGATGCACAGGTCGTACCTCAGCAGAGCAGCTGTTTGTTTGGTCTGTCGATGCCGGTGGGAGGGGTAGAAAACTGGAACGTGACAGATGGTACATGAACATTTCCTATCATGATGTCAGAACCAACATTCTTATTGCAGTGTTGTTATGTACGTTGTGTACCTTAATGTATGGGTGCTGTATTAAATGAATACTTAACTCTAGGCCTGTGATGATACCCGCATTACCACAATGCTGTGGTCATGGGAGGATTGAGCTTAATATCGTCATCGCCTTTAATTTTTTATTTTTTTTGTATTTTTTTTTTGTATTTCATTTTTTTGCTGTTCAGTTCATTCATTATCATTAATCACACTTGACAGCAGTTTACTGCTTATTCAACCGTTAGTGAGTTATTCGCTTTGTTTATCTAAAAGACTGACTGTCTGCTCTGTGGGAATTTTATGTGTTATGTGCTGTGGCTTTCTGAGGTCTCGATGTGGCTTAAATTGAGTTGTGCTGTGTGATGCACTAAGAAATTGAGTCGCAGAGCTTCAGTTCCTTTATTGCTCCAGACCTGAGAATTAACACTGTGTTTAAAGTGTTCTGGTTATACTTATCGTGCCAACAACCAACATTTTAAGCCTGTTACATTAAACTCTCATTGTGAGACAATCTGTTCAGCTTTAGGTGCTGTTGGAAGTAAAATTCAAGATAATTAGTTGGGGTGTTGGTGGTGAACTGCAGGGATACATTGTTTAAGTAGAAATCTATATAGAGCTACTGAAATAGTTACAGTGTAGGACAAGGAAGCAAAAAAAGGCTGACCATTTAGAGAAACAGTGTTCAGAGAAACAGAGGGCCTCAACCGGGCTTAGCAGTTTTGCCTGAGTAAGTATGTTTGATAATGCATTCCGACTACAGAGAGAAGGTCTTTACCTGAGTGAGGTTATCCGGGAAGCGATTGAGGATGTAGGAATAGTGTGGCTGTGTGGAGGCTGATTACACTGGCTGATGTTAGCTAGAACCAAAAACAGTAAAAAGGTATTTCTCCGCTCTAAATGTTACCCTAACAAACAAATGTCCTTGCAACAGCAAATAACCTCGAGACAACACTTACCACTGTTTTTGTCAACTCTAGTGTTGTTTAAACTATCTGTTAATGTCATATGGAAACATTTACAGTGTGTGAAATGTACTGGTTATTGGCACCAGTTATCAATGTTAGTGCAATCACTGTTGGTCTTGTTCTCCGTCTATCACTGAATCCAAACAAACAGGGCTAATAATGCTGTATTAGATCCGGACTGGTGAATCCCACTGAAGCCTGCAAAAAGTATTCTTAAACTACTGACAAAATCCACAATATGTCCAGAAAAACTAGTTTATACTAAGTTTGTTGTGATTGCGTTGTCTTATTGTCGTTGTATTTTCCACCTCGACAAACGTTCACATCTTTTGTGCTTGAGTTTTGAGAAGCCTCACATTGCAGGTTACTCACTGCATCACCCCACTGACTGCAGCTGTTGTCTGTTAGAGGATATCACGTAACTGCACAGGTGTTACCAACAACCTCCAACTCTGAGTGCTCCTTGTCACTTTAACTTTAAGGTTATTCCCAAAAAAGGTTTTAGTTATAATTTCTTTGAACATCGATTACAAAAAAAAGTTGTCGAAACCTTTTAAGGCTGGTCTCTCAGACATGGATGAAGTCTAAATTGCAGCAGAAGTGGTGACTCATCATTGGAAACTGTTTTTAGTCTTAGGCTTAATCTGGTAATCTGCACGCGTGGTCATGAAGTAATGGATTCATTGTTGTTGTTCTAACCTTGAGTTTTCGTCCTCCTCCCGCAGTGAAAGAAGGCATGAAGACAGCATCATAGTCGAGTCATGGCAGATAAAAGAAAACTACAAGGTGAGTGCCTTCAGCAGATGTGGTTTGTATGGGGTGGTGGTTTTTCCAGCCACGTAAACACTAATTTATGTATCCCACATACATTTTCTGCTGCCTGGCCACGTTGTTCTGTATCCTGGTTCGGCGGTGAATTAAACTATGTCTGATGTAAAGTCCGGGAAGAGTAATGGTGTGGTTAGAGGTCTTAAAGTACTGAGTATTGGGAATTTTGAATTTACTCGGTTCCGTGTGTATTTAAAGGTACGTCTGGGAAGCACATGTTTATGTTTCAAATTCATGCCATATGTGGATGTCGAGAGAGTCCAGCTCACATTGTGATCTGTGTAGAAATGCATTGCGCCCAGTTTGACTTTGTTCACAGGCTTAATGTCACGTGCGCTCCACCCCACCTTTTAGTATTGTTGCCGCCTCTCTCATTAAACAAGTTATTTTAAGGCGCCTGTTTGTGTGTTCGAGCGTAGGTATATGGATGTGAAAGCTGAGCCGTCGTCTACCACCTGTGAAGTATAGTATACAGTTCTCTCGCCAAGGCTTAAGGCTCGGCTTGACTCAACTTTGCTGTACTTTACCTGCTTTTGTTGCCAGCTACTTAGATTTCCACTGCAGGTACAGCTTCCTCTCAGTGTAACTGCTAGCCATAGTTAGGACTGGCCTTCGTGTTACGGTGAAAAAGCAACTATTCCTGTGGTTTGCTGGTTTGTCACCAACGCCCCCCTGCCCCCGAATCACCCAGTCACTCCCAGACCCACCAAGTGTACTGTCTGTAGAGCATGTGTGAACTTCAAGTGGAAGATCACTTCACTAGGCTGCACAAATTTTGCACACAAAGCTGTGTTTTAATCGTGCCTGCTAAGCAAAATATTCAGGATTTGCAGTCTTCTCAGTTTTTGGAACACACTGCAATCTGATCGCCATGTTTTTAACAAGGCATTATAAACAGCATAGCCCGTTTAGACTCTGTCTACTTTGTTTCGCCATCACACCAACTTAAATTGCTGCATGGGGCAATGAGGTCCAATCAACGAGGTCCAATCAATAATAGCAAATACGAACCTATCGCGTCTGGATTTATGTGATGTTTTTGTGATCACTTATTTATTTTGTTTTCTGATAATCAAACATAAATATAATAGAACCTTAGCAAACCAAAAGCAACCCACTTTCCCTTCCTATCCCATAATCCGTACATCCCCTGGGAGCCAGTTCCAGCATCATCAGGGGAGGGCACTGTTTTAGTGAATGTCAGCGTGAGGTCGGACTCAGAGGAGCAGATTTCTGAGTTCAGATAAATAATCACTCTTTTCAGGTCGTAGTGAAGAGTTTATCCAGCTCTGACTCTGATGTGTGTTTCAGCTCCCTGTTTTTCGCTCTACTTGTTTGTGCATAAAAGCAGAACATGTCTGCTCCAGTTTAGGGTCCTTGTATCACGTGATGGTGGGACGGCGCTAGGGTTCGGAGTGCTTTACGCGCTGTGTGTTGTACCAGAGAGGATATTTAAGATTTCGTCGTACCCTCTGTGTGTCACCAAAATCACAGGAACGTCTTACAAAGATGGGCGTTCATTTTTATAATCAGACGTGCACTGTAGGCTCAGCCTTAGAGGAGCAGCGTATTAGGACTTGTTGATCTTGATGTCTGCTGGTGAGACCAGAGCGGGACAGTTTGTCTATTGGATTTCTCAAATATTTCTTGGGGTCAGCTTTACGTGTCCCATCTGGGTTCATCCAGTTTAGTGTTTATTCTACTTTATTTTATTACATTCTTATTACTGTTTGTTTTAATCAAGGGACAGTTTTTGCCCTGAGTTTGATTTTAAAGAGCTGTTTGATCTTAATTTCCCCTCAGTGTCTCCAAACACCTACCCCGCCCCCACACACACACACACACACACACACACACACACACACACACACACAAACCCCAACTAATGCTTTGTTCCTCTGACCTCAGGAGAAATTGATCGATGTCTGAAAAAAGTAGCAGAAGGAGTGGAGCAATTTGAAGACATTTGGCAAAAGGTAAGATTTATCCCTGAGATCATATAAACATATACACTGCAGATAGAAACTTATTATTATTATCATTATTATTATTAATACTATTATTACTGCATTTAATATCACCTATGTACTGCCATTCTAAGCATGCTCTTGTGTTTAGGCTTTGGAAAAAAGATGCCCAAGTTTTTATTTTCACTCTGCCTTTGCATAGATGATTTTGTAGTGGTCAGCTGTGTGTGTGTGTGTGTGTGTGTGTGTGTGTGTGTGTGTGTGTGTGTGTGTGTGTGTGTGTGTGTGTGTGTGTGTCCACGCCTGTGCGTGTGTGTGTGCCTTTTTCCCCCCTTCAGCTTCACAATGCAGCCAACGCCAATCAAAAAGAGAAATATGAGGCTGACCTCAAGAAAGAGATTAAAAAGTTACAGGTGATTAAATTGCACACATGTGGTCCTACACTATATACTATATACTCTGTACTATATACTATATACTCTGTACTATATGCTCTGGAGGCTTCGGACAGTCATTCAGAGTAATTTTATAGTGATGGTGTATCATCTTTACACTTTATTCCATGTTCCTAAATGATGTTTTAACTTCATCAAAGCGTCACCCTGCGTTCACATCAGTGGGCTGCAGAGCCGTGGGCTGCCAGTCGTTTCTACAGCGCCGCGTAGCTTACAGCTGCAGTCTAGCAACAAGCGACACAGAGAGAGGAGTCGAGTTTAGAGTAGTTTAGTTTTATGCAAATGAATTATGACGCAGTGAAGTGACTTCTTACGCCAGTCATCCACACCGGGTCTGAGTTCTCTGTGAACTTTTTGTTCCTACCGATGTCGTGTCCCTAGTATCACACTTAAATATGGAAGCGCAATTTTTGTATTATTATTTTTTTTAATTGGGTCATCTTTCTGCTAATTGTAGTTCTGTTTATTTGCTAAGTGTAACATACTAAGGGGGAAAAAAACTGAAATGTGAAACGTGCCATAACTTTTGCACCAGCCATGTTTTTTGGGGGGGTTTTTCCCCCTCCCCCCTCTTCCCCTCCTAACGTGAAATTTGCTGTTTAGTCAGCAGCAGTGTATTCAAGTTTGCAGAAGTGTGTACTTACTTGGTGTGTTAATTGATTTTTTATTGAATTTTAATATATTGTTATAAATATATATAATTGCCCAAAGTTCCCAAAGCATAGTGCTGCCTTAAACCGACACGAGACAAACCTGGATCAACATTAGCAGCTTGTTGCCTCTTAATGTGAACGTACACTTTTCTGTTCACTGCTCTGCAGCCAGTGTAGCGTATGAAGAGGATTATTTTATAGGAACACTCCACCAGTTTCAACCCAATATCTACCTCCTGCTTATGTATCATGTGGTTGGTCACCATAGGCGGTCATTTCGATGTGTTTCCTGTACTTACAGACAAGGAACCCAAAACCTGTTGCCTCGAAACACACTTGGCCGCTGGCGTGTATTGCAGACCTGTTTCGACTCCATAGGTTTCCTGTAGTCAGTAATTGTCTGTGGTGGAGGACTGGCAGGGACACAGCAGGCAGAGATTAGGTTGAACCGTACTGGAGTGTTCCTCTGGGTTAGGCTGAGTTTAATTGCTATACATGCTGAAAGTGTATGGGAGGTGCGCTTCAGTCCAGATTCCTCTTCTAAGATTACACACCTTGGTCAACTGCTACCGACTGATTCGTCTCACAGCGGTGCAGTTCGCTGTCCAAGGTGTGTTTATCTTTGTTGGTTGCTATGAAGACGCTACCCAAGCCAAGCATATTCACGCGTGTGAGTGAGGTCCACTGTGCTCGGCCTCACTGGGCGAGTCCCTGCACGCTGGATTCAGGTGTACTCAAACTTTCTCCTTACTTCCCCCTCATGTCTTTTTCTCTCTCTTTCCTTTTTCTTTCTTTTGGCCATTTCTTTGGGCTGGCAGCGCCTTCGAGACCAGATTAAGACGTGGGTGGCCTCCAACGAGATCAAAGACAAAAGGCAGCTAGTGGACAACCGCAAACTCATAGAGACGGTGAGTGAGCTTTTACATTAGGCTGTTCAGAACGAGAAGAAATCGACTCCCTATGTAGTAACAGTGCTGCATTCTTTATAGACTCCTGTATGACGCGCTGAGGTCAACCTGTTCTGCCAAGAACTGATGATAAAACTCTTATGTCTGCATTTCTCTATTATTCTGTTCTATTAGTTCTCTCTTGGCAGAACAATGTTACCTGCTGGGTATCTGTTGGTTGTAAAGCTTAACGTTTAAAGCATGTCAATGAGGTGGAGCACTGAGATTATACACATTTCAAAGCAGTAATCTAAAGTCAAACTATGAATTCTTACTGAGGAGATTCACTAAGACGTTTTGCTGCTGTACACTGTGCCTGTGATCTTGTTTCACAGGTGTGTGTGTATATATATATATATATATATATATATATATATATATATATATATATATATATATATATATAATGTATAGGAACACTCTGTAGTTGTACAGTTACAGACTGTAGTCCATTTGATTGTTTATCTCCTTTACCCTGTTCTTTAATGCTCAAGACCCCCCCAGAACCACCACAAAGCAGGCACTATTAAGGAGGCGATGCAGCAATGCAGTGATGCTGACATGGTGGTGGTGGTGTAGCTGTGTGTTACGCTGGTATGAGTGGATCAGACACCGCAGTGCTGCTGGAGTATTTAAACACCTCAGTGTCACTGCTTGGTCCACCAACCAAAACTGTCCAGCCAGCAGCGTCCTGTGACCGCTGATGAACTAAATGATGACCAACACAACAGATGAGCTCTTGTCTCTGACTTTACATTTACACGGTGGGCCGTCAAAGAAGCCATGTCTAACAGTGTGTAAAAAGTTTAGCCATCTGATCCACTCATACTAGCACGACACACTAACACACACCACCACGTCCGTGTCTCTGCAGTGCTGAGAATGACCCAACACCCAAATATTATCTGCTCTGTGGTGGTCCTTTGGGTGTCCTGATCATTGAAGAACAGGGTAAAGGTTCTAACAAAGTGTGCAGAGGAACAGATGGACTACAGTCTGTGAGTGCACCTGCATTGTAAGTGGAGCTGATGGTGTGTGTGTGTGTGTGTGTGTGTGTGTGTGTATATATATATATATACATACACACACACACACACACACACACACACACACACCATCAGCTCCACTATATATATATATATATATATATATATATATATATATATATATATATATATATATTGCATTACTCTTATCTTCTGCTTTTTTGTCTTCAGGCCGTTTTTTTTTCTTTTCTATGCTAAAAGCAGTGAAGAGAGTTGATTACACATGTGTGATTTTGTATATTGTTGCTGTCCAATGAAAAACATTCTACTCATTTGAACACATGAGTGGTCGTTTACATTGTGTAAAAATGTCATGACGAATGGACCAATAGAAATGCTCCAAAATAGCTTGGAAAAAATTTTGCTTCCATTGACTTCTACTGAAAGTAAAGTATGTTTTTGGTCTCTTATGTGAAGTTGCAATTTTAGAGATCCTTGTTTTTCATTGGACAGCGCCGATGTTGAGGCCATAACCCCTGGAATTTAGGACCAGCACTGCTGTATCATTCAGTCTTTATGTTACAGAAGCTTTATGTGGAAACCTTTCGTTAATTAGCAGCCTCTGATTATCAGATGCACTGGCTAATACACTTGAATGGTAATTTCCGCCAGCAAAGACGTGAGATTCTCCGCATGAAGCTAATGGGGTTTTTCCACATGGTTCTAAAACACATCTTGTAAAAGACATTCAGCTCTTTCTGCTTTGAGTGCTCTACATACACAGCACTGTGCACCAGTTTTAGGCACTTTGGGACTTTAAAGCTATTTTTCTAGACAGGAAGCTTTTATTTTCTCAGCACATGTTTTATTTTTTTTAAATATTCAAATAGTGTTAATAGTAATAAGTTTTATATGTCAGTGTGTTTATTTTCCTTGTGGTAACCAAGGATTATTTACAGTTATCATCTAATACCTAATGCTATTGACTACTCATTACTTCATTAAGCTAAATCCAGATTGTCGCTGAAGGAATTTAATAAATTCATACCATGTCTGGGGCGTCCAGGAGAAATCTGGAACTAAACTTAGTTCTTCAAAATGGAGCCCAAGATATTATCCACTTCTTTCAAAATGAGATATTCGTACTACTTTGTATTGTATTAGTGCTTATTTACATCAGTTCTAATAACATATAATGACTATTGCATATAATGTACAGTAGTGTACTTTAAATCTCTCAGTAAATAGTTCAACTACAGGATACGCCTGTTAACTAGTTGAGCTGCTTAGGATCGGTTTAAGAGGCTGCCATGCCGTTTGTGTCATAAACACGCACAGCTGATCTGCAAACAAACTATTTCCTTCATTAAGTCAACTGACACGAGACTATTGAGTTTTATGATGAATGCGTTATGTCTGCTCCTCTCGATGCTGTACTGTGGCTGTGATTGTTTACGAGCTCCAACCAGAGAAGGGTTGTTGGAAGGTGAGACTGCAGATAGAGATGTTTCTGAAAACAGAACTGATCTGCATTTAAAGGAAATCTCAGGTGCACCTGCTGTTAGTTTGACTGTCCATGCACACAGTAACTTCAACCTGAACTAGCCAATACTGGCACATGTCTAATTGTCAAACACTCAACTCCTAGATACCCTGTTCTTTGTCCTATACTGTAAAATCCTTAACATCTTCATCATCTTTCGTGAACGGATGGATGTGAGCGCCAGGGTTCTGTTGTGATGTTGCGTGCTTCATGCGTACCGCCACTGAAATGCTTCCGTCTTTGTGTCTACAGCAAATGGAGCGCTTTAAAATCGTGGAGCGGGAGACAAAAACGAAAGCGTACTCCAAAGAGGGGCTCGGCCTTGCTCAGAAAGTAGACCCTGCACAAAAAGAAAAGGAGGAGGTCGGACAGTGGCTCACGGTGAGAATATCGACCAGTGTGAAGTGTTTCTATCTGCAGTGAAGGCTTCGTTGTTTGTTTTCTGATATTTGAACTGGTGCTCTGTTCATTACGCTGTTTAACTAGATGTGAAGCAGCGAGGGTGACCCCGTGTAACAGATTGCTTTAATCCGTTTATTTCTTTGTCTCTCCTCCGTTTCCTTCATCCAGGCGACGATAGACACGTTAAACATGCAGGTGGACCAGTTTGAGAGTGAAGTGGAATCGCTCTCGGCCCAGACGAGGAAAAAGAAAGGAGATAAAGAGGTCCGTCTCCTTCTTTTTGCATCTCTTTATTAATGCAGGCTACAATCCAGCACAGATGGAGGGGGTGGGGTGGGCCTGTTGAGGGCGGCACCTCCCCTGTTCTTTCTTTTAAAGCCAGAATGTCTGGAAAGTCATAATTCTGAATATTTTTTTTGCTGCCGGAAAAGGACACACTGTGTTTTCTCTATATCATCCCTGTCCAGTGAAAAACAAGCATCTCCAAAATCAGTCAGCGATGATATACAACTGCCAGTCTCACATAACACAAATTAGTGTTGTATCCAAATTCCTCTGCTGGCTGAACACAGCCAGTACCCTTCAGATTATTATTTTTTTTTTTTAAAGGTGTGTTACCGTGTTTGTTGGAGTTGTAGAGGCAAACAAATTCACTTGATAATGAAAGTTCTTGACTCTCTTCTTCATCAGATTTAAAGACTGAAGTACACGTTCTGGCAAAAGTACAAACCCAGTTTCTGGAAAAGTCTGGACATTTTGTGAAATGCAGTAAAAAAAGCCAAACATCCCTTCTGTGTAGAAAGGCTGCAGAGTTTGTTGGGTGTGAACTCATCTCAGAAGTTCTGAAAGACAGTGTGTGGTGTAGTCTGACAAATCTACATTTCAGCTTGGTGCAGGGGACCGTCCACTTTTATTAGAGAAAGACGCTGCAATGAAGTGGACCTGCTGAGAGTAGAAACGGTCTATATTCTCATGAATCACTTCTGGCAGTCTGTTGAATGAATCAGAACAGCACTGCTCTTTGGAATGCAGCAGTAAGGTTTGGTGGTGGAGGGATAAGGGTTTGGGGCTGTTTCAGGGTTTGGGCTTCAAATTTTGTAATTCGCCACTGTTTCAGTCCAGACTTCCAAGATTTGGAATTGTTTTATCCTGAATGCTGATACTGAGTGTCATATTGGTGCCAATTCTACTGAAATGAAAAGCTATTGTTCCCTTACTGTTAGAAACAGGACCGACTAGAAGAGTTGAAGAGGTTGATAGAGCGACACCGCTATCATATCCGTATGCTGGAAACTATTCTAAGAATGCTGGACAACGACTCGGTACAAGTGGATGCTGTCCGCAAGATCAAAGACGATGTGGAGTACTATCTAGATTCCTCTCAGGACCCTGACTTCGAGGAGAACGAGTTTCTCTATGACGACCTGGATCTGGAAGACATACGTAAGTATTGCCGCGCCTGGCGGTAGATGAAGTTCAGTGTTTTTATTTATTTATTTATTTATTTATTTATTTATTTATTTATTTATTTATTTTTAGCCCAATCGTTGGTTGCCACGTCTCCGCCAGCTCACGCGGAGGATGAAACCTTCCAGCACTCCAGTTCCACACCAACCTCCACAACCTCATCTTCCCCCATCCCCCCATCCCCGGCGACTTGCACTACGGTGAGCACTTTCCTATTCCAGCCTAGTTCTGCTCCATACACAACTTTCTAGGGGCATCTTAGGACATCATTATGATTATTATATTTCATGTTTTAATTACCACATGTTAATATGGCCTTTTCTCTCATGTTTATTTATTTATTTGAAAGTATTAATTAATATTTTTTTTTCCTTCACCCTGGAGAATTCGGAGGATGACAAGAAGCGAGGGCGTTCCACTGACAGTGAATTCAGCCAGGTAATTAAAATAATCACCTAATTAGCTGGGATGGGTTACATGGAAGATTATGGATGTACCCAGGCGAAACGTACACATAAATAAGCTGAAGAAAATCTTGAGTGCGGAGTCATGAAATACGGTTGCTGACAGAAGGGGGAGTTTATTTTATTTGTTTATTTTGTTTTTCCCCCCAAACTGCTCAACAATAAAGTCTTGAAAGTAACCAGTTACAAATTGGTACTGTATGTTTCAGTAGAGGTCTTTCCCTAATCCTGCTTTTCCTTCACCCTCAGTCTCCTGTGAAGAATGGCAACCCATCATCTCTTTCGTCCTCATCTTCATCGTCGTCTTCATCATCCTCAACCTCCTCGGGAGCCTCCTCGAGCTCAGTGGTGTCGATGGCGACCATTGCCAGCAGCGGTGGATCGGCGATCGGTGGCAACACCCTCTTGGGCAGCATGGGCGGCCTCCTTCAGAACTCTTGCAGCTACAGTTCTGCCATTCAGCAGCAAACCCAGCAGAGCCAGCAGCAGCACCAAACTAAGAACACCATCAACTCCCAACCTAGTGCTGCCCCCCTTAATTCTAACAGCGTCCTCCTCCCCATCCCCACCTCCGCCTCCTCCCCACCCAACACCAGCACACCCAGCTGTCAGGTGCAGCCTGCGCTGGGGCCTACTGCAGTGTCCAATCTGGGCCACAACCTGGGCTTGGGCTTGGGCTTGGGCTTGGGCTTGGGGAAGGGTGCCGTCACGGCAACAAGTGGTGCTAGCCAAATCTCAAGCCTTGGCCTTTCAGGGATGCCAGCATCCATGAACAGCATGGCAGGGCTTTTGCGGGGCTCCACCCCAGCACCTTACGCCCAGGCCGCGGCGTCAGGCACGACGGTCAGTGGCCTACCGGGGCCCGTTGGGTCGAATGCCAGCAGCACAAACTCTAGTGGAGCGGCGCCCCCTGTGGGAGCCAATGGAAGTGTCTCTTCCGTGGGTCTGTTAGGCCCAGCACCTGGTGTTACCGGGGTCAACAGTGGGGTATTAGGTCTTGGATCCACGCAGGCTGCTGTGCAGCCTTCGCCCCTGGTGGCCCCCAGCCCTGTGGGAGGGGGGTTGACACAGGGGAGCAGCGTGGGTGTAATCGGGAGCAGTGGCGGAAACTCCGGGTCAGGAAGCACGGGTAGCGTGGGAAGCGCTGGGCTTCCACGGCCACCTAGTGGACAAAAACAGAATGGCGGCACAAGTGAGTGAAACGTTGTGGCATTATTGAATAGTAACAGGTGGAAAAGTCTAAATGCTAATAAACCCCCTTATGTAAGTAGTACATACTCTGGATATTGAAAAGTACTTAGGTACTTACTAAGTTACTTATAAAACAGTGAATGTCAAACTGGTCCTCAGGGACCCCCAGACGCTACTCTTTGCTCTTTCCAGATGGGTTGTAAATTAGGTTGGAGCCAAAACTGGACTGTCTGGGGGTCACTGAGGACGTTGTCGTCATTGGTGGTGGTCCAAAAACAAACCTCTCACCTTTCTTTGGCCTTTAGTAGAATTACCAGGCTGCTCTTGTTACTATGCCTGTTAAAGATATATCAGATATATCTAAATACATTCTGTTCTGATTGGCTGCCCTGTACAATCCTTAACATATCAAACTGACTGACAGGAGCTTAACTGCTATAGACTGCATTCACAAAAAACGCAAATTTGAAAATGTCATTGCTGTTTATATATATTGCATCAGACTTTTTTTTATTAAGAATATATGTCTGTCATTTAAAAGATCCAGTGCTCATGGCCTCACTGGTTTGTTTTGTGTACACTAGTTAACTGGGGTAGTTAACAGACACGGGCAGAAGAGCATGCTTAATAAAGAGCTGGCTTGCTTGTTATTCCATGCAACAAAATAAAGAAATTAGTTTAACAGCATTATAGCTGTAAAGCTGGGATTAGATAGTTAGTGAGCTGATTGCTTCCTCATGTTTAAAGTTATGAGATTTTTTGTGGCCTGTAATATTTAGAACGTTACTGTGGTTCAAAGCTGAACCATACTTTTGAGAAACAGGTGTGTACGCATTATAAGCAGTCGGTGTCCTCACTAATAGAACATACACTAACAGTATTATCACTTTTAAAGTTTTGCTGTCGTGTGCTAACTCATGTTTATTATCCAGCTTACAGTGCCGTAGTAGCAGATAGCACATCAGACTCCGCCCTTAACAGTGCCAGCCAAACACAAAACAACCAAGCCTCATCCTTAAATTCCACAGCCAGTCTGCCGTGAGTATCACCTCTTTATCATCACCTCTTTATCAGTTTGCACACTGTTAGAGCCCGGCACTGCCTGCTGTGTGGGGTGCGGGGTGTAGGTCGTGTGCTACAGTGACCGCAAGGTCTCCATGTTCTGGCTCTAATTTTAAGCTTAGAGGGAGATGTGGTTGGATCCTGCAACAATCTTTCATGATTTATCAGATTCTGTAAAGATAAGCAGTGAATTTTAAGATAATGTTTAATTAGGACTACATTAACCTGCCTGTGTCTTTGTTCACTCACAGTAAGGACAGTGGGTCCAGCCTTCTGGGGGCGATGACTCTCCCTCCCAGTTCACCCTCGCCCTCATACACTGAGAGTAAACCCAGTGGAGGCAGCCTGCTCAATGGCCCTCACTCCTACACACAGGCTGCCGATGCCATAAAGGTAAGACGTTAGTGCTGGTCTGCAGATGAATGAAGGGTAAGGCCTATTAGAGTTGGATTAGTTTTACCAGAGGAGGGCTGGGAATATAATCTGTGAGTAATTAGATTGGCTGATTTGTCAAGAATAAAGGATCTTCTGTAAAATTTCCAAAAATTGCCCCAATAGTCCGGATTGGAAGATCTCATGTAGATGTTTACATCATTGTTACCAGTAGTGATTTAAATAATGTATATTGATCAATATTATTATATAGAATACATTTTAAACTGTAAAAAGTAAACTCTTATGTTTTACTTAAATAGTGCTGTACTGTTAAATATTATTGTTTGTCATCATATTGACAGATATTTCTGTTTTCTGCAAAGTAAATAAGTTGCAACTAGGTAGTAGTTAGGAATCCAGTAGCACTCTAATTCTACATAGAAGCATTGC
Source organism: Megaleporinus macrocephalus (assembly GCA_021613375.1). Taxonomy (NCBI): domain Eukaryota; kingdom Metazoa; phylum Chordata; class Actinopteri; order Characiformes; family Anostomidae; genus Megaleporinus; species Megaleporinus macrocephalus. The sequence goes on from CM038703.1 coordinate 28,129,266, forward strand.
ATGTTGACCGGCTGAGGGCTTGACTCAGACTCGCCTTTAACCCGTGACTCAACTTGGACCAGCTTTTGACTGACTTGCGACTCGACTCGGACCAGACCAGAATCCTGAATCTTGAACGCAATATAGCTTGCTTAATGAACGAGTGAATATTTGCAGTTTTGCTGCCGTGAACATTCTCTCATATAAATGTGGTTTGTTGGTCATTTAGTCCAGCAAAGTTGTGTTTGTTTATACTAAGGTACTAAGAACCTGTGATCAAATTAGTTGATAGCATTTTTTCCATGTAGAGGTTGGTTGAATATACTAATGTGAACATAACAAGAACAGCAGGATCAGCTAATCAGGTTCACGAGCATGGATATGCAGTCAGAGCCATCCAAACCCATTAGACCCTGTACATTGTGCTTTGTGGGGCGTTCTGAATTAACAAGATCGAGGTTTAGCATAATTGCTAATACAGTTGAAACTTCACAACTAAAGACTTGACTTGCAGTTGCATAAATGTATTGTGAACATGTTGGTCACAATATTGACTGTGGGTCTGGCTCCCTTTAATTAGCTTTTATTGTTTTGTCAGATAAATCTTCACGCTGGAAACGTTTGAAGCGTTTGGTACAATTCAGCTTTTCTCTCGTTGGTTTGTTACTGTAGAGCATTTATATTCAAACTGTGTCTTTCCTCCCTCTTCAGCCCCAGGAGCCACTGAGTTCTCTGAAATCAATGGCAGAGAGGGCAGCTCAGGGCTCAGGTTTAGAGGGAGAGCTGTCTGCACTACATCTCACTGGAGGTGAATATTTGGTGCAAACACATGCACTAGTTATTAAAATCTTTTATATTACATTACCTTTTTTCTGATTTTCTCTCTTTCTCTCCTCTCTCTCTCTCTCTCTCGCTCTCTCTCTAGATATCTTCCCTAGCTCTACAGCCCCTTCTGGTCCCCCAGCAGTCCCTCAGCCCTCTCTCTCGGAGGTGAGCATCCCTCCATCGCTAGGGGTCTGTCCCCTGGGTCCTGTCCCCCTCTCCAAAGAGCAGCTTTACCAGCAAGCCATGCAAGAGTCAGCCTGGACACACATGCCCCACCCGTCCGACTCCGAGAGGATCAGGTATCCACACGGATCTCTGCCTAAGAAAGAGGAGATTCCTTCTCATCATTGATCCACAATTGCTAACAGGCGTATTAAATAAATCACATAGCCCTAGTGTCTCCATAGGCCAGCAGTTCAGAGCTCAGTGACTTGGCAGTGTCATAGGATGCCACTTTTTGCAGCAAAATTTCTGCCTTGCTAGAGCTACCCCGGTCAAGTGTAAGTGTTATTACTGTGAAATGGAAGCCTCTACGGGCAAAAACAGCTTAGCCATGAAGTGGTAGACCACGCAAACTCACAGACTGGGCCCACCAGAGAAGTGTAAAACACAGCACACAGAGTGCTGAATCATGATTTGTTATATGCAGTTCTAATACATGAATCTGAGGTTGCTGGATAAACACTTCTTACCAGCTTGCATATAGCCAACAGTAGTTTGGTGGAGGAGGGATAATGGGCTAGGACTACTTTTTGGGGTTTGGGCTCAGACCAGTAGTTCCAGTAAAGGATACAGCATACAGACATATTGTAGTCTATAATGTTCTGACCACCTAAATGCTGTGTTGACAAAATGTGCCCTGAAATGCCTCCAAAATCGCATAGAAAGCTTTCCCTGCAGAGTGTGTGATGTAAAGCCACAACAAAGCAGGGCGGCCCCATATAAATGCCCTTGGTTATGAAATGGAATGGAATGGAATGGAATGACCAATGGGCCATATAGATGTGATGGCCTGATGTCCACATACTTTTGGCCATATAGTAAGGCATTATTATGGGAGGTATTTTGATTAAACAGTTACAGCCTTTTGGCATGAACTGTAGCTGTGCATCGTAGTATCTTGTAGTGTTTTTTTCATGACTTTTTATTACGAACACTGTAGCGTGAGCATGTGTGTGACGAGATGCGTCAAGACGATGCTTTTACCTTAGTTCTTTTGTCCTTCTCCCACTCACAGGCAATACTTGATGAGGAACCCCTGTCCCACATTGCCTTTCCACCACCAGGTGCCGCCACCGCATTCAGACTCTGTGGAGTTCTACCAGAGGTTGTCCACAGAGACCCTCTTCTTCATCTTCTACTACCTGGAGGTAATTGTGCGTACGGTTATTTCTGTATACGTGCTATGTGAATAATATGTGAATTGTTTGGTAACCGGTGTGCCCTTTTTCTGTTCATAGGGCACAAAGGCCCAGTATCTGGCAGCCAAGGCCTTGAAAAAACAGTCCTGGAGGTTCCACACAAAGTACATGATGTGGTTCCAGAGGCACGAGGAGCCTAAGACCATAACTGATGAGTTTGAGCAGGTGAGACCCAGTGCCTCATAACGGTTACTGTAAAGTGTCTGTAAGGACATTTTCACTGGATTATAAGAACCCAGGATGGTGTGCTCTGGGAGTTTGATACATTTGGTCTAGCGTTAAAGATTTCTGGAACATTCCCAGACTCCAAAACAGCTGATTACTGGTTCTCCTGAAATCGGTGGTCTGCATGGAAGCAGTCTGCTCCAGGTTACACACGTGGAATTGTTGGGTTCTCTGATTGGTTTAATTTGTACCGTGACTTCACTTGTCATACCACTTTCTATTTTAAGTTGCCTGATTAAAGGTAAAGTTTATTGTCAATGATTGTTATGGATGAAAGGTGTGCTGTTCTTTGTTACTGAAGTTTTTGTTTCCAGAGAAAATAATATAAAGCAGGAAAAGGATGCCGCTCGTGCCTAAACGCAGATACGAACTGAGGATGCAGACTCAAGTATTCGGACAAGTTTAAAAATGCCCTAAAATAACATCTTGGTTGAAATTTAAAGTCTGCATTTAGATTAGACCTGTATGTCTGAGTAGGATTGTCAATATCAAGCAAAGGGTAAAGCCTGGATTCAGAGTTTCAATATTGCTAAAGCAAACAAGGGACGTACAGGAGTAATTTTATGTTAAGACAAATGTGATGAAATGGCGCCGATTATGCCCATGTATGAATTAGTTTCCTGTAGTTTGACTGTAAGGGGTAATCATGTGTACCTTCTTCTAAGAATCTCAAGTCCTCATCAGGTTACAATTCTAGTCTACAATTCTAAAGAATTCTTTTTGCTTAACTGTTAACTTGCAAACTTAAAATCAATCTAGCAAAACTAGTTCTGCTAGTCAAATCTATGTGACAGATCAAAATTCCAAGCCATTGTGATATTTATGCTGTACACACACTTATAAAGGAAACATCAAGAGAGTTTTGTTTCATTGCTAAGAGATTAAAATATTTTCTTGTATGGCCAGCCATCAGCCTAAAGCCATATTATGCAAATCCTACATAAGAAGCCGTTTTGTTTAATCTTAGCGGCTGACACCTGTATGTACATATTTATATGATTAAACTACGAAGTTCACAGAATTACTAGATTACAGACCTTTAAGTATCTTATCGTTGTCTATTCCACAGTTCTAAAGTTATGTTCACCCTTCAAGTTAAACATAAACATAGCCAGGGCTGTAGCTTTGGCTTAATGTACCTCGGCCAGAAAGCTGTCTGTGCTAACCACATCCTTCTCTGACTTTATTTCCTCACATCTTGCATTCTTTTATTTATTTATTTATTTTTAAAGAATATCTAGCAAAGCTACTGTGTACCTCATGCCTACAGTCTGAAACATTATTATTATTATTATTATTATTTAAAATTTTTAGCCACAGCCAAATTGTTTTTTGTCTGTTAGTTGGTTACATCTGTAAGCACTATGTTTGACGTCTTCACATCTTCAGTTTAATTCTAAATTTAGTATTGGTTGCGAATATGATGAAACAATATGTTTGCCACTAAAAACTTTACAGACAAGGCAATTACACTTTACAGACAAGCACCTACACTAAACCTAGCACTACAATAATGTAAAATAGTATAATTTACTGGTTTTAGTAAAAGGACTTGCATATTAGGCTTCTCAGGTTTCAGGCTCCACAGTGTGTTTCCTGTGGTTTGTGACAAGGTGTGGAGCATTGATACTGGCTTTGTTTTACTGGTATTTATGACTTTGGACATCACTTTTGGCCTTTCACAAACCAAGGTGCAAAAGTTCAAGTCCACAAAACATTCCCAAAGACGAGCAAAAAGATTTCCACCAAGGTCATCTGATGCTAATTCACTGAAGCGAAACACCATCTGTCACTGATCCTGAAGTCACGTCATCCGTAGATATTCAATGTCAATGACAGATTCATTTTTATGTTCGTTAAATACAAAGGCGAGACGGCCTTGTTGCATTTAGAGATGTCCTTTAACGTAACAGTTTCATGGTCATAGCTGTGGTGCAGCATCATACAAAACAAGGGCAGTCACTGAAGCCTGAAAGTAAAGGAGCCCTGGAGCCCATCATTTTAACCTTTTAACTAAACAGCGTATGATGCACTTTCCCTGTTCCTCAAATGTTATGCAAGCCTAATCTTCTCAAATATCCACAAACCCTCCCAAGCATGTTTGTATTACGCTTTAAGATGTTTTGCTGTTTTTTATTGAATGACTGTCTAGCCTGGGATGGGTGAAATGGCATCACGACACTTACAGGTGCCATAGAAAGCCTAAATTCAGTATGTTAAAATGTTCTTTGAAGTCAGCATAGAAGGTATATGGCTTTGGTTGGGGTGACAAATGGCCAGATGTAGTTTTATATATCCATATGACCTTCATAATGAAATCAACTCTATTGTGGTGTCTCATGATGAACCAAATTACAATCACACTGACTAAACATGCCGAAACAAACACAGACGGGAAAATCATTTGCTTAAATGTTCGACTATTTAATAAGCCATGTTAGATACTTGGAACTTGCTAGTATCTAATGTTCCATATACTAGCTACTTGCTTTTGGTTTTAACATCAACACAAATTAAAGAGCTCATTATGAAACTTGCAATATAAGATGGCGGACTTTCCCCCTCAGTTGGGTTTGTGCTGCTAGTAAAGGTAAAGCTGTTCCTCTGTTCTGTATCGAAGCTGCTTGATATTGGTTTGAGGAACTGTCCGGAGTGAAATATGAGCAAACTCTGAGTTAAAATTGTTCTGGCTCTTGTTAAAGATGTGGGCCCTGAAGTTGGCTTCCTGTTTGCCAGCTTGTTTCACAAATTTCCCATTTTAAATAGTGCCGCACTTTCATTCTGGTGCCTGTACAAGCTGTAGTGATGAAGGTGGAACGGAACATTTCGATAACAAGACGGCAAATAGGAAGCCAATTTCAGCCTCGTTTAAAGATGAACATCAGCTGTGCCTGTTGACAATTTGGTTTCTCTGAAAGGGTGCCAACATCACTCCCCTTCACAGCCTGGAGCGGTAGATTTCTGCCATTTTAGCTCCTGTTGCTCCGTCGTCGTATATAAATTTTGGGGGCGTAAATATGAATGAGTCAGGACTGTTACTGTTATGTTGAAAGGACGAACAACAGGGTTTGAGGTTCACATAATGTCAGTTCTGTGTACTGAACTCTCCTAACATACCACTATACCAGTGTTAATGTAGTTTTCCATTCTGTGGCACCGTTACAGAGATTTTCATCATGCTTGTTCAGGATCATGTTGTGACAGAGACAGTAAACTAGTAGTGCCACATTTACAGAGGTGCTGTCTAAAGCCCGGGCACAGTGATTATTGAATAAAGTGAACATATCATCATATTATTCACCACTGTTTCAGACAGCAGTGCAAGGAGAAATTAATTAGCCTTTAAGAAAAACTATGTAACTGTATTGTGCGACAGTGTGTGCAGTGCATTGTGACGGTAGAGATGTATTTGGTACAATGGATCTGTCTCAAAATCCAGTGAGCTGATTACGTAGGCAGCTTTGTAGGTAGCAGCGTTCTGTCTGACATCTCTTTTTATAAACAGATTATTGAGACGCTCCAGTTAGAGAGCAGCTGCATTACAGCTTGTTCCCGCCCACTGCACGCAATCAGTGTTTTAGCTGGTTCCTAAGCTACCAGCCGGCTATCCAAAACAATAGCCTGAGGCTTAAAAATCCGCTAGCATAAATGCTAATGGCTCGAGTATAAAACGGTTAACAACTCGTTGCAAATAGAATAGTGTTTTGTGTGGCTGTACGACAGAAAACACATTAAAACACCAGAGAGAATCTGAATAACTTACATTTGCAGATGACTTCTCTGCTAGTAGCTCCGCTTTTTCCACCATGTTAGGAAAAAGTTCTGTCTGCGTTGCATCATGGGATTGCCTTAGCGGCTGAGGAAGCGTTCGATGCTTCCTTAAAATCAGGCCAAAATAAGGTGCCTCCGTAGACAGCATGTTTAAGGTATCTAAGAATTGGGACAACATGTTTAAGGTATCTAAGAATTGGGACAGCCTACAAGGTATCTAAGAATTGGGACAGCGCATACTATGACGTTGAATGCTGCCTATGCAGGCTCACTAGGTTCTGAGACACACCCAATGGTATAATTTAATAATTCTACATTGTTAATAGTTTGGTTGGCTGCTAAGTGGGGCATTCTACATCTTTCACAGTTGGCAGCCTTTGAGCTATATTATGAATGTGTTTTTTCTTTTTATTTGTTTGGTTTTTTTTTTTCCAATCCAGTGATGGGTAGTGTCACTTCCTTTCACCACATGACCACATAAAAGGAATGAATCTAGAACAATGGGGAACAACTGAATAACTGTTGGCAAATGCTGTATTAATACTCTTTGCTTTCTTGTGCCTCAGGGGACGTACATTTACTTTGACTACGAGAAATGGGGCCAGAGGAAAAAGGAAGGATTCACTTTTGAGTACAGGTACCTCGAGGACCGGGACCTCCAGTGACAGACGGACAACACGAACTGCAGACTACTGTCGACATTCCTGGACTGAATCCACACTCTCACACACGCTGGTGGGGTGACTCAGATGCTTTTGCGAGGCTGTTTTCTGTCTCGTTGGTGCATATTGCCTTCGGAGCTTCTCCCACTACCTACAAACTCCACTCGCCCAATACAGAAACAGGCAATCTCTTCTTTTTTCAAATGTTCAGTCTCTCACCTATAATTTGAACACTCATTGCTCGTCACCTTTGTCCGGTACCCATGCATAGAAAAAAAAGACATCACTGAACATTCTTGAGCCAAAGAGAAGAAAGTCTACACAATGTAATCCAAGGAAGTAAACACCAGGCAGAAAGCAAGATAGCGTTACCGATAGCGATATCGTTGTAAAATATCACCATTTTAGCACAACAAAGTAATGAGTCGCAGGAGACCAAAACCTTGTAACTGCTGTTTTAGTTGTTGTTGTTTTGAAGCTGGGTAAACTGGACTGGCCTGCATTTGATTAATACCGTTGCCAGTGACTTTGCCATTTTCTCCCATTGCCGTAACATTCTTCTGAGTGTTTTAATGAAATGGGAGTTTGGTGGGGGCAGTCTGATATCACAAGCTGATGATCAAGTTTAATCACGGTTTGCTTCCCAGTATAACTGTTAAAATATGCTCCACTGTTCCTATGAAAGGTGATGGCACTGTCCTGTGAATGGTAGAGCGAGTGAGATGAAACAGAGAAGAACCGCACCAGCACTACAAACTTATTCATAAGTTTGTTCACATTTGTCAAAAGCAGTAAAGAGCAGCTCACTCAAATTGAACATGGAACTAATCAGAAAAGCTGAGATTTTAAATTACACTTCCATGACAGTGTGTAAGGACCAGTTAAAGCCATTATTTAGGCTAACAAAGGTGGGGGGAGGGGCAATATTGAGCATCAGTGGCATTCTCTGGTCAGTATGGGTACAAGTGGTGCTCTCACCAGGACATTAAGCAAACACACATTTTCCAAACACTGAATAGATTCTTTCAAGGCCCCACTACTTTGACCTTATCTGCCTGCAATTCCTTTCATTTCACAAAGCATCTCTACTATGATGTTTTCCAGTGTTCGGAACGCCATCTCAAATGTGTTATCTTTTATTCATGCAGACTATCAGGAGAGCGTAGATATTCAGAAATCATGAATTTCATTTAACTCCGCTGAGATGTGGTGTCTCATACCCAGATGACAAGTGGCCATGCACATTGTGTAGGGTTTTTTTTGTTTTTGTTTTTTGTTCTTTTGTTACGTTTACCTTTTCTGGCGAGCGTACTGTATGGAAGAGAACTGAAATGTGAATTATATTTTATTTTCCTGACTGGAAAAAGTGATGTACAGAACATTCTTCCACCTCCTGTCTTTTTTCCCATTTTGAACTGAACAGCATGGAAAATGACACTTGCAAAGTGGACTGGAGTTAAGAACATTACACAAGAAATTACAATGAAAATAAAGGATTGTAAAATATTAATAAAGAAATTACTTTTCAGAAATTGATGTCTACTTTTTTTTTGCCCTTGTATGAAGAATCTGGACGTTAAACCCTGACCAGTTTTGGAACTTCCTAGTCCCCAGCTAAACCAATGTTTACACGGTTTACTGCATGTGTTGTTACCTGACACTGGATAACTGGTAACATACACTGACTAGTTACAAAAAAATCTGTCAAAAATAAATCTTTACCTTTTCAAGCTGGCCACACTTAATGTATCATCTAAATTAAGAATTTGGGTTGTTATTCTGTATTCCTGGGTGTTTTAAGTCAATAGGATGACAATCAGGTGTGAGTAGGCACCCTGTTTCATTCAAATTTGTATTATGGCATGAACAAAGGAGGTTTTGAGGACCTCAGAAGAAGAGTTGTTAATGCTCATTAGGCTGAAAAAGGTGGCAAACCCATTTCTAAAGAGTTCAGACACCACTGAACCACAGTCAGGCAGATTGTGTACAAATGGGGAAAAAAATCAAAACCATTTTTGTGCATGGTTGAGACCAAAATAGAAGTTTAAACGAGAAGTGTTGTGTCTGGAGAATGGACAACACTGCATTAAAGCATAAGAACCTTATGACAAATATGGAACATGGTGACAGTAGTATCATGGTTTAGACCTGTTCTGCCACATCAGGGTCAGAAGAGCTTGCCAGAATTAATAAAACAATAAATTTTAAATTACACCAGCAAATTCTGAAAGAAAATGTTAGAACATCTGTCTGGAAACAGACTCTTAAGAGAAGGGCCTGAAGCAAGCAGGTCCTTCATTGCTTGCAAAAAAAAACTTTTTAACATTCATAAACTTTACATCACATACCTGGCTAAAACAATGCTCTCACGTTATATAAAATAGACCTGCTGACTTTTATGGCTTAAGTATAAAATAGACCAATGTGATATATAGGTACAAACAGTAGGGCCTTTATAAAGAGGACGGCTTTTAGTCTGTTCTTTTGTCCATTGTAGTTGTAGTATGTTATGTTATATATAAAAAAAACATAAGCAAGTATGTTTTACCATGACAATGGGTGACTATTAACTTCTACCAGTTGTTAGAACAGTGGTTCTCAAACTTCTACATGAGTGGTTGGACTGTAGGCTGAATAGGTAGATATATGTAAATGAGGTGGTTTATGTGACATTACCAAAACAATGAATTCAGAACAGACTGTTTTTACAGCTTAGTTGCCATATAAGGTCTGCTTGGACTGTAGAGTGAAAAATAAATGCTGAAACTTACATACAAAATTATGATTAAGTACAATATTTACATGTTCAGACTCTTTTTTTTTAAAGCTATGTTTTTTCCATGACAAAGGCCAATTAATTTATTACATCCCCCGTGTGTGAGACCACAGCTTGTGTTCACAAGGCTTCTCAGTGTAGGAGTGCTGCTCTACAGTCTTCAAGTAAGATCTTCAAAAATAAGAGAGGAAGCTGATCCTAGATTAAGACTCTTACTCTGAAAAGCTTGATTTATACAAACACTGAGCCTTCTTCATGCCCCACCCCCCAAGCCACATGGTAAAATCAGGAGCTAAGTGTTCACCCATGTGTTTTTCTATTTTGTATTACTGCCTTTTTACTCCATGCACTTGCTTTTATTTTCAGTAGTAACATGATTCTCTAGCACTAATTAAATAAGCAGAAAGGGAAGTGAGTGCAGGCTCATTGCAAGCCATATATTTTATGTTTAAACATGGTTGCAGATGTAACCCGTGTTTAAATTCAACAATACAAATCATTTAAAATAATGATGATTAAAAGGGATGTATACCTCGTACCTCTGGATGCTTTAAAATATGGTGGACAGTATCAGTATACATAAATATATATGGGACACACCATCTAGTACAGAAAACCGGGGCTCAAATATTTACAAAGCTTTATAGAGCAGCAGATTTCGGATCTTATTTACTAAGACCTTACTGAGAGGAATCCTATATCAGCTCTTCTCTGCTTAGAAGCTAGAACGGAAAAATCAATTACAATGACTGACCACTTTCATTAGTTACTTCTCCTTGTATCTACACTCATCGTCCAGTTTATTAGCTCCACATACCATATACAAGCTCCTTATAGTTCTACAATTACAGACTGTAGTCCATATGTTTACCTGTATACGTTGTTAGCCCCCTTTCACCATCCTCAATGGTCAGGACCACCACAGAGCTGGTATTATCTGGATAGTGTATCATTTTTAGCACTGCACTTACACTGATGTGGTGGTGGTGGTGGGTTAGTGTGTGTTGTGCTGGTATGAGATGATGAGATACAGCAGTGCATTTTAAACACTGTGTCCACTCACTGTCCACTGTGTTAGATACTAATAGCCTGCTGGTGCACTGAGTAGATGTAAAGTCAGAGACAGAAACTCATTTGGTGCTGCACAGTTTGTGTTGATCATCCTCTGTTTATTTATTAGTGGTCACAGCAGGGCATGACTGGGTAGTTAATGTGTATTTCCCCCCCCAAAAATTACATGTAAAGACCATGTTGACACATTTTAAACCCTTTTCAATGAAATCAGTGAGCGTGGTTGATGTTAATGTTTTAATGAGTTGGCTTCCTTTTTGTTAGCTTCTTAAGCTGATGTGCCATTCCACCTTAAATGCTATAGCTTGTAGCTGTGGCACAATTTAAGGTGCAATGGAAAATTCACAGAAATAAACTAGTTTAGTTTAATAACTTGCTTTGTTGTCAAGGTTTGTTTTACTAAATATTTATTTTGTTTTTTAAATATTTAATCAACTACATAAACCATTTAGGGTGATGTGAGCTTTTTTTTTGGAAAAGAAAAGATGTGAAGCACCTGTATTCTGAGTTTAGTGTAGAGGACATCATATTTTAACAGCAATGTCAATAAAGAGAATGTTGCAACTGGATGTTATAAAACTAAACTTGAGGTTCTACAAAATGGTCAGACTTAAAAAGCACACCAGGGTTGTCAGCTACAGGAGAATGTTTCACAGTTACCCTGACAAAAAGTAGAGGGCCATTCACTGAACCCTGAGGTAAGATGACCAGATGTCTGAAATGAAAACCGGTTCATCAGTCCTTATTTTATTAGAATATCAGCTTTTTATTTTTGAAATTAAAAAAGGGGGGTAGTTGCAGCTTTATGGATTTTGATGACGGTAACGGTTCTATTGTTATAAACTACAGTGAAAGCTGAGTAATAACATTGGGTACTAACATAAAATCACACTGTGGGGTACCATGGTGAGTGAAGTGATAGGACAGTGCATAAAGAACATAAAAAAAAATAATAAAAGTTTTATATTTCTTGCTTTTACTTTTCTTTTAAAGGCCACCAAAAGCAGGACTGTTCATGGGAACTAGGGACATCTGGTCACCCAACCCCCAGAAACCCCTTGCAAGCAGCAGATCTGTGTTGTGTTATGGCAACAAAATAATCTATTATCAATGAAAGAGTTCAATCTAGCTAAATCACTAATGCCACAGCAAAGCAAAGGGTGTACTGTATCAAATGCAGTGCTTAAATCTGAGCAGAAAAATACTCATCATCAGTGTTACTGAGGAGCATTGATCAGAAGGTGAGAAACACTTTCAGGATGAAGATGCACAGAAAAGCTGATGTGCAAATATGCACATGCCACCCAAAAGACAGTATAATATGAAACACATCTAGTAATCCATGATTAGGAAAACAAATTCCGGGACATTCATAAATGAAATATTTAAGGTCTCTGATTTTTTTTCCCCATTTACCCGAATCTTTGTTTTGCATTTTTCTGTGAATGTGTGTGTCATACCCATAATTCCATGTGTTCATGTCTGTGTGTTTGTGACGCATTTGGTCCAGGCCAACAGCTGCAGGACTGCTTGACTCATCTGCTCTGTGTGTGTATGTGAGCATGTGTGCTGGCTCAGAGGACTTCTGGCAGGTTCACCATTGAGAAGCTCCCGCAGCGACAGGACTGACCTCACCAGTGCTGCCAAAAATGCAGAAGAATTCCTCTCTCCTTCTCTCGCTCTCTCACACACATACCCTCCATATCTTCCTGACAGTCTCTCCCTAACACGTCCCTGCAAACTGGACTGCTCATGCCCTGCGTCTTCAAACCGCAGTGTGACATTAGAGTAGAATGCTGTCTCCTACCACCCTTTCTCCTCGCTCCCCTCAGAAGTGACAGTCAGCCCAGGCTCTTATAGACTCCACACTGCCCCCAACTCTACAACTCTGTCATGGAGTCATCCTTTCGCTCTCAGCTGTGACACATCCAGACCCACTAGGGCCAGGATGGTGCATATGAAAACAAACCAAAAAAAGTGTGCCTCACCCATTTCTCAATCTTAAACACCTTAGCTCAGAACACTTGAGCAAGAGTAACACCTTTAGGGTCAATGTTTGATTTACAGCCGATAATAATGAAGCTGATTATTTATTACATGATATTTAGGCTGTGCACACTACAAAATTGTTAATGTGTGGCTACGAGCAATGGCTGTTTTCCCTTCTCACACAAGAGATCTGGGTTTGATTCCCTGCCTAGGCAGGAATGGTGTTGCTATGCTTGTATACCAATCTGCCAAGTAGCTGTCACTCATTGTCGTTGGCCAGCAGTTGCCTGTAGTTTGTGTGGTGTGTTCCACACTGTTGTCTAGCTGGCCCTTGTCAGGGCTGTTATAGCAGACTGAGCATGTTATCGCCTGTGAGAGAAAGCTGAGAATCAGTAAGCGAGGAGAGAAGGCAAGTCTGAGAAAGCTGAGAATCATTGAGCGAGGAAAAAAGGCAAGCAAACTGCACTCAAGAGGGCAACACACACAGATTAGCTTCATTTTTAAATCTTTTTCTAAAGCTTATAAGACATTCATACAGTATATACAGTATACAGTACTCTTTTCTTTAAAATTTTAGATTTAGATTTACAGATCTACTGCAGGAAAACACATAATAGGTTTTTTTGTTTTTTTGTGTTAGGTAGCTTCTTGTGCAGTGAATGGTTATAAAACACAAAGAACACACCAGAGAGACAAACTCTCTGACAAAGAAAAAAACTTTTCTCAGCTGCTTGAAATGTCTTGATGGAATTTCAGCCCTTTTCTCTGTTACAAGGTGAATCTTATGCACAATTCGTATTACTTACTTGCAAGATTAGCACTCCCTCACACAACACAAAGAGCACTAAAACAATAACACCTTCCCACTTCGCAACCATGGTATGCTCCAGTCTAGCACGCCAAGGTGGATCAGGTGTACCAACTTGCTTCAGTTTCAGTTTTAAAAAAATTGGAAACTGATACAGCAGAACTGATGCCATTGTAAGAACAGTTACAGGGGTCTAAGGGCAAAGCATTGGTGGCTGACCAATCAGAGCACATTGGGCTTTAAAACCACAAGAAAAAGTTGTGTCAATGTGGAAAAACAGGCAGTGTTTCTTACATTTACTGTGACTTTCATTTATTGGCAAGGATTTCAAACAAGTTACGCCAACAGGTGATTGTAATCATGATTTCGTATGAAAGCAGTTTCCACAGAAGTCCTTGATGAGAACAGATGGGCAGAGGATCTCCAATTTGTCAACAAATGTGTGAGAAAAGAATTTAAATGTTTAAGAACATGTTTCATCCTCAAAAAGAAGGGATTTGCATATTTTTTCCTCTACAGTGCATAAGATAATTACGATTCACAGAAAGGAATTTCAGTGCATAAAGGGCACTCTGATCTATGATCCCTCAGATGGCACTGCATCACAAAACCCTCATTCAACAATAGCTGATTTAACAACATCGGCAAGGAATTACTTGTCACAATTACTTGTACACAGTTTCATTCACAAATACTGCATAAAACTTTACCATGAAAAACAGAAGGCTTATACTAACCACGTCAAGAAGTGACATCAACTTCTCTGCTGGGTTCTGAGGCATCTTGGATGGACCATCACACAGTGGAATCATGTATTTTGTTCACATGAATTAGTATTCCAGATCTTTTTTTTTTGTAAGAAATTGATGTTGTGTGCTCCAGACCAAAGACACATAGGATCATCCAGACAGCAAGCAACAAGTCTGAAAGCCAGAGTCTGTCATGGAATGTGGTCAGTGTGTCAGTGCCCTTGGCAAAGGTCATTTATACTTCTGTGGTGGTAGCATTAAACTTCAAATATATATATAATGTAGGTTGTGTTACTATTAAATATCTGTTTTAGACAGGCGTGATTGGCTCAGCTTCACCCTGCTGTAGCAATAGCTCTAGTGCGCCCCCTCTAGATTCTCTAGGCCACAAATCACAGTGCAGGACATTTCCTGCAGATAATGTCTCCTTATTGTGAACGTCAACCAAACAAAACTAAACATAATTTAATCCAGCAACACTGCCTCACAGTGTAGAGACCTTTAGAGGCCATCTGCTTAAAACTGTTGCTAACGTGGTAGCTAATATCCGTGAACACTGGAGCTTCATTGCCCTCAATTTTATAATAAATTAATAAGAAAGGAAAAAGAAACCCTGCAAACACGATTACGTTGCGACAAATCTGTGAGCACCTATTGTTTTAGTGCCCATAACGTTGTCACAACGTTGAAATGTAATTCATCAGAATGTTGTGATGATACATGACAACATTGTGACAACGTTGTGGTAACGTCACAACGTTTCTCATACGTGCCAAGTTGCCAGTCATAATACCGCACAACATTATTTACTATTTAGTTACGCTGTGACAACCTTGTTTGGACAACGTAAAAATCCCTTGTGACAACGTTGTAGCAATGTTGTACGAAAATAGACAACATTTGTAGCACCGTTGTGTGCTTGCAGGGAATTTTCGCTCACTGATATCAGCTTCAACCATCTTTACAGGGCCTAAAATGTCTATGCTCTCCTTTTCTAAATCGCGTGGCTCGGTTTCTCAGTGCGCCATGGAGCTGATTTTGTGTGTGGATTTATGCTTATTTTCACAAGAACATCTGGAGAAGAAAGCCGAGAGCTGACACCGCATTTGTGCTCGAAATTCATAATTAATAAACCGTTGGAGGTTCAGTTGTCATGGGAACCCCGGTATTTTTAACGTTTTCTTCGCGGTAAAACGTAAAGCAGATACTGTGTGTAGTGTTGGAGACGGTCTTCCTGCCCGAGTTTCTGTCAGTTTCCAGTAAAGCGGATGAGAAAAGAAACAAGATCCTAACAGTTCGCTTCGTTTGGCGCCTTTTGAGCTTGTGGTGCGCGCGCGCACCCCCTCCTCACCCAGGACGCGCTCGCGGGCGCATCCCTCGCGGGGATTGGTCGGTAATTTCCCGCATTTAACTAATGAAAGGCGCGCGAGTGTGTCCACTGAGGTAAACGCGGACCTTTGTGGGAGCAGGAGTGTCCGTCTTTCTGTCCTTCGGCGAAAAGTAAGCTAACACACAACGTTGTCTAAAGAAAAGACTGTCTAAATGTCACTATTAAGTGACGTTGTTTTATAGTATTACGACTGTTGGCAACTTAGAAACGTAAAAGTATTTCAGGAGGTTGTGACAACATACTGACAACTTTGTTGTCACAACTTTCTGAGGAATTACATTTCAATGTTGTGGGCACCGAAACAATAGGTTGTCACAACGTTTGCAGGGAACCAGCAAACACTCAACGTTGTCAAAACGCTGTCTACTTTCTAACCATGCTGTCAAAAGGTGGCGCTTTTTACGTTGTCTGAGCAAGGTCGTGTCACAACATCACAACTAAACAATGCTTGTTCATAGTATAAGCATTATTACCTGTTAGGAACTGTTACCCGTGGCAACGTACTGATAACATTACCATTACGTTCTCACAGCTTTCAGAGAAATTACATTACAACGCTGTGGGCACCAAAACAATAGGTTGGCACAACGTTGTCATAACGTAACCGTGTTTGCAGGGAAGGGGGGCGCGCAATGAGCAGAGATGAAACTGTGAGACGGAGCTAAGACCCGAATTCCAGCGAAACTGACTCTTCGGTTCCGTGAACGGGGAACACAGAGTGGAACGAGTCGAGTCATTCTTCTCTTGTTTTGAATCTCGGTCTCGCCCGGACTCTCGGTGGAAGATGCTCGTGTGTGTTTTGGTTCGAGAGCGGAGTGGATATCGTCGCACGGTGCTGAAGTGATCGGGCGAGGAGCCGCTGAGGTAACGCGCACGTGCTCTCGTTAAGCTCGGCTAGCAGGTTGACAGGTTTTTTGTACGACGACGTGAATGAAAACCACCGTCGACGTTCGTGCTGAGGTCAATGAGAATGAGTGAATGAGAGGAGGACAGAACGCAGGCTGAGAGAGGTCAGGACTGGTGGTGTGGAGCTGTTCTGTGAGAGGGAGTCTGTATGGCGGATGTTTGTTCACCCCCCTTCTCTCTCTCTCTCTCTCTCTCTCTCTCTCTCTCTCTCTCTCTCTCTCTCTCTCTCTCTCTCTCTCTCTCTCTCTCTCTCTCTCTCTCTCACGTCGTCTCCTGTGACTCGGTAGCACTGCGTTATTTTCCAGCAGCGCTTGAGAGAGAGCGAGCTGTGTGCGAACGTGCCCCTACGTTTTGCTTGCAGTGTTTTCTCTCTTATTATTAATGATTTATAAGGTGTTTCGATCTGTCTTCGCTCCGCAGAGCCGCTGTGGACAGTGATGAGCGCTGAACGTTGCTGCGCGAGGAGCTTCTACATCGTCGCGACGCCGAGCAACATGGTGAGCAGCGTGCGCTGCGCATCCAAGCCCAGCAGCTGCCCTCCGGAATACAGCCCGCGACACGCAGGTAAGAGGCGCGCGCGCCTTCGCTTTGTCATACTGCAACACTGGCGAGCGCGAGGCGGACACCCGAATTGGTGTGTGTGTGTTTTTTTTACGTTCATTGTTACGTACTGTTTGAAACGCATTCGCGAGTGCACGCTAAGGATGCTCTCTGCATGCGTCTTCACGGGCTCGGTGGAGCACGGCGTGCTCTCGCGCCGCCTCATGAATGCTAATTTCCTCGCTGCTATGATGCAAGTGCAACGTACAGGCGCTGCTGGGGATGGTTCCATAACATATAGGAGCTCATGCGCGCGTCCAGTAGTCCTGCTCTAGTCCTCCCCAAACCTAGTCCTACGCTTAGGTGGAGGTTGAGCCACAGTTGATGCCACTGTCACTCACACTTAAGTTGAATTTGTTGCTTCTTGCTCTGACTTACTGGAAAGCTCAGTGCTGCTGGGGTTCCATTTTGGGCTGCCCAAGGCCCTCAGTGGCCCCTCTTCCTTCACTCGTTTTCTTTTCCCCGTTTCCGTCCTCGTCCAGCTGTCTGACAGGCAGCATGTTGGGCCTGACAACTGCCATCAACACCTGCGCTGAGGAGGAGGGAACGACACCGATCTCCTACCTGTTCACTTATATTGGATGGCAGTGAGCTGGGCTTTGGGAATGCTGGGAGAAGACAGAAAAGCGGGTAGATGTGTTGTAGTGTGCTTGGCGTGAGAAACGAGATGACAAATGAAAAAACTGATACTTTGTCTATCTTTTCTATCTTGTTCTCCCTCTTTCTTTCTCTCTCTTTCTCTCTCTCTCTCTCTCTCTCTCTCTTTCTCTCTCTCTCTCTCTCTCTCTCTCTCTCTCTCTCTGTTTCTCGCTCTGCTGCAGAGCTATTCTGAGAGAGAGCAGCTCCTACCCACACACTGCCCGAGAATGACAGAGAAAAAGAGGGAGATGAGATGCCGAGTTTATGTTGAGCGAACGCAGTGTGGCTGTTGTCGAAGCCTACGTGTCTTTAAGGCACACAAAGTGTGCGCAAGTCAAAGAGTGTGTGTGTGTGTGAGTGAGTGCGTGTCAGCAGGGCATCTGCGGATGCAGGAGCGTGTAGGGAATGCTCTGTTCTGTACGTGCACAGATGTAGGCGCCCGCTTTTGCACAGGCTGGCGCTCGCAGGGCCCTGTCTCTCCGCTTTACGTCATTAGGCAGGCCAGGCGTTGCCGACGGCGACCGCCACAGCCAGCCATAGCACAGGAGCGGGCGGCTCGCTCTGTGGAGTTCAGTCAGATGGTCAGGAAGAGGGGAAAAAGAGAGGAACATGTTCTGGGGCTGTCAGGGGACATTTTTAAAGTGTGTAGCCGAACGTGTTTTTGCCCTTTTCTCTCAACCCCCTCCCCACCTTCTCCAGCGAGGACTGTCAGCCACAAAAGCCCCCTCCTCCCTTCATCTCTCAACATGGGTCCCTAGCCGGCCTGCCAACCCCCTACTCCCCACACATCTGTGCCTTTGTCACCCCCCCCGCCCTCCGCTTCCTCTCTCTCTACACTCTCCTTTCTGAATGCATTGTTGCCGCATCATATCACCAACAATGCTTCATTTTAAAGGCGTAGAGCTTTTTAAGCCTACATGATTTCTATCTTTGAGTCCGTGCACTCCTCTGACCCTAGCTGGATGTTCCTCTTAGCGAGTTGGTGTGTTGCATCAGTCGAGCCAACATGGCTTGTTGTGTAAGTCTAAAGCGTATGCGATGGCAGTAAACTGTTACTCATCATTAAGATGGCTTTAGCATATGACTCAATTCGTGAGACAGCCGAGGTCACACTACCATGTGCTTAAAATATGCCGTGTGCATATTCAGTGCGCAATTTACATGTTGTTGATCATGAATGAATGTGAGGATGATTCATATTCGTATAACAGTTTTCAATAAAGAAACACAGCCCTTAAGCCAGGTATAACACCCAGTGGTTAGACCTTAAACCAGTGTCTAAACTGTTTATTGATTTCATTGATTCATTTGGACATGTGTGTAAGGTGATATGTTCTGCCTGATGCAAGCATTGATTTTATTTAATATAGTCACAACTTTAGAAAATGATTTGTATATCTTTGGACAACTGCATTATCAGTACAGCTATTTGAAAAAATAGCTCGTTTTTAGGTCAGGTCATTCCATACGTTCAAAGCTGTTTTTTAAACAAAGCTGTAGATTAATCAACCTGGAAAAAACGTAATTTATGCCAATATTTCATTCACTCTGTAGCTCGCTCTACGCCAGCACTGATTGCCATCTTTTCAACAAGCGCTTGAGGTTAAAAGATCTTTGAGGATTTGCCTGAGTAAGATGAAAGAAAGCTACTGTAGATATAGTATGACAGCTTTGGAAAAGGAACAGTTGGCTGTGCTTCAAAAAGAGCACTTAATATGCTGTTCTGGTATTTCTCTTTCCTTTAGTGTGTTATGTAGCTATTTTGTGCATGTAAATAGTCTGCGCAGTTACATTGAGGGAAAAACGCCTACCTGAAACGTCTTGTTAGAATTCCAGCCCTTTTCCTTTGTTACACCATGATGCAATCTTATAACGCAATCTTTATTGCCCTTCCTCCGGCAGGAGTAAAAACACACTGGCAATTGACCAGTTGGAACAGAGTCAGCGAGCTGACCGATCAGAGCACACTAGGCTCATTGGAAGGCGGGGCTTAAAGGCATAGGAACTCTAACAGCGTGACAACTTTGAAAAAATATAAACTTTGAAAATGAGACTAATAGGTTTTTTTAACTTACTGAAATTAATGATTAGAGAAATGTGAACTTTTTTTTACCTGCAAGCCAAATAAGTAGGCCAAATAGTTGTGCAAGCTGTTGGACCTGTATTTGCATTGTTTGCCTGTGCAGTATTGATACCATAGAGGGCTTCAAAATGTAAATGAGCCCTCTAATCAATCAGAAAATTGTTTATTGTATGCCGTGAACATCCTTACCAATCTTGGATGCTTAAGCTTTATTTTTTACAGCATTCACCTGATCCAACAAATCTAAACTGTTTTAACAAAAATATAGCAGGCACTTTAAAAATATGTACACAATATTATTATTATAATTATTATTATGGCATAATAAGCCATAATGTAATATATAAGGCACATCACTACTGCAATATGTAACAGTAGAAATTTAGAATCACAGTGTAATATTTATCTATATTGTGCAGACTTGTCTTTTATATTTGCCCAGCAAGTTCTAAATTCTCTTACATATACACCAACCAGCCACTTCGCGATTAAAATAACCTTCTTGTTTCTACACTTATTGTGCATTTCATTGGCTACACTTACTGTATAGATGTGCTTTGTTGTTCGACAGTTTCTGACTGAAGTCAATCTGTTTCTTTGCATATTTTGGTAATCCCCTTTTACTCTGGGATTCTTCAATGGTCAGGACCACTACAAAGCAGGCATTAATTGGGTGGTGGATCATTCTAAGCACCGTGGTGACACTGACATGTTAGTGGTGTGTCACTGTGTGTTGTGCTGGTGTGTGCAAATCTGGAGTATCAAACACTGTGTCCCCTTACTGTCCACTTTGTTACACACTTCTACCTTGCTGGTCAAAGACAGTAGCTCATTTGTCACTGTAGTCCATCATCAGTGGTCACAAGATGCTGTTTGTTTGCTGGCTGTTTGGTTGGTGGACTCTTCTCAGACCAGCAGTGATACTGAGGCGCAACACACAAACACTCCACCACCATGTCACTGCATTGCTGAATGATCCACTACCCAAATAATACCTGCTCTATGGCGGTTCTAATGAGGTCCTGACCATGGAACATATACAAAAGTATACTGAGAAACAGATGGACTACAGTCTGTAATTGTAGAACTACAAAGTGCACCTATACGGTGAGAAGAGCTGATAAAATGGACAATGAGTGTATATACATGGAGGTGGTTTTAATGAAGTGGCTGGTCAGTATATCTTTTTGTGCTAACCTATTTAAGGCTAAAATAAAGATCTTATGCATTATGCATGATTTTATGCAGTTTCTGGAACAGCCAGTTATTACTATTATTTTGTTATAATAGTTGTTATTTTGATTTTCAATGTCTTGAGGAGAAAAATATTGTTTGGAACGTCACAGCAACTTGCACTATTGCACTATGCACAATACTGTTTAGCAAGTGGAACTAAAAGTGTAATATTGAGAAGTGGATGTATTTGCAAAACATTTTGCTGGTCAGATAAAGAAAAAGATCTAACTGTGTAGAAACTGTGTTTGTCTCACTGCATCCATCATGAAGCTCAAAACAACAATCAAACACTGGAACACGAGGCTGCTAAGATGGCCATGAAAACAAAAGTTTTACCGTGCCAATCGCAGTAGTGGGCATGTGACCACCATACTCTATAACTTTCTTTTTATTGTTTCTTTTGCGAAACATTTTGGGTGCAGTGCAGGACATGTTGTTATACAAAACTGATTTCAGTTTGTTAGAACTGGAACATGAAAGCACAGGAACGGAATGGACCAGTGCTACATTTTCGGTTGCGAATGCTACCTTTGTTAACTGTTGGCTGTTTTATGGTAAAATACATAGCAAGCACATTTAGTTGCCCCGATATACAGAGTTTTGGGCTCATTGTAAACAATAATGAAATGGAGGTAAGAGCAGGCATATATAAGAAATATAGCTACCACCGGCTGAAACTTCATATTGTTTTCCAACCTGTGTAGTTTGTCCCACTTAATGTGCATTTGAGTTTTTAATCTTTTCGACACTGATAAAGTCACGTTGTTTTTTTGGAAACCTGCTTTCTGCTGGTTATGTTTACAAAAATTTAATTTGATGCTGATCCTCAGGTGGGTCTGGGGGCATCCTGCCTAGCAAGTTAAATGCATTGATTAAAACTGTGTTAAGAGACTAGATATATGAATAACTTTGTGCTCTGAACAGTTTTATACTTTTTTTATATTTTATTGTATACTATATGAAATACTGTATCTAAGGCACAAACATTAATTTAAAACTATAGCAGAAACTTCATCTTAAAAACAAAATAGCCTGATTTTACCAGAAGAGCCAGCTGTGTTATCAGCATTGATGTCTTTTCCTTCTCAGTAACAAGCTGAACACCACAAGTTCAACAGCGCACTGTAAGGAGATGAGAGTCAGACACATTCATGTTAACGTTCCCTAACTAAGCTAAAATTACGTGAATTATCATAGATAATTTCTGCATTGACTATTATCTGTGCAGTCTCACACTGATAAAGATAAACTGTTTGTATTAGTGGATAACTGCAGTAACCAGTGTAAAGTTAACATTACTTTCCTCCAAATGCCTGGAGGAAAGTAGGAAAGTGACAAGACAGTTCACTGCATGTATGTGTGTGAACATGTGCATGTACAGCGCAGGGGAGGCTAGTGGGGCTCACTGGTAGTGAGAGATGCTTTGCTGAAGCAACAGGGCAAAATAACATTGTTTATGTTATTCTAAGAAACGTAAAAGATATTTTGGTTCATTATGAACAGGACAAATTTGATTATGGTGGACCGCAACAGTATAAATAATTAATGGGAAACATTGGTGTTTATGTTGATAGTTGGTTTTCTTTATTAAAGCCCTTGAAATGAATAAAATGCAGCGAGGCAAAGTTGCTAGTGGATGTGTGTCGTTTATGTGGAAAACATTTTAAATGTACTTTAGAAAGCTGTAGACCAGGTGTATTTAATTAAAGTTCAGTAATGTCCAGTTAGAGGACATTTCCTCAGGCCAAGGTCCGGACCATCATCATTTGTAACTTGTGTTATAATTCTGTGCCATAACCTGTATACTGAGGTAGCCTAGTATCAGCATTTTATACCATCAGCAACTGAAAGACAAACAAATTACAAATACCATTCATTGTATTTCTATAATATTTATTTCCTCACTTCAAGTAAAAACAAGGGCTACATTAAAAAAACAGAATGCTTTGAAAAAAATCTTAGTGTTCATTCACAGAAAATGTGAATAAAATGTGTGTCTTCTTGTTAACTCAGTTTCACATCTTGACATGTTAGTTTGGAGCTGCCATCGACTTTTCTTTTTTAAAGCACGTTAGCCTTTCTCTGACTCGCTTTATTTATTGTCCGACTGCTACTTCTAGCTTCGTACCTTGCCTGTGTGCTCGCCGCACTTCTGAATCTGCTCAGATCTGATTGGCTGGTTGCCTCTGGTGATCTTACAGTGCGTGGTCTGTGAGTTTGCTGTGCTGCAAAGCCCGTATACCGCAAAGACTAGAAAAGTTCCACCGCTTAAAATAAACAGTGTCAAAATTGAATTGTTCTCAATAGTTTATCGCTTTGAGTCTGGGTTGGACAACAACTGGCTCTGGACTGCGGTCCGCCCATTAGTGATCTCTGCTGTAGATGTAGATGTAGATGCTCTAGTCTTTTGTCTACAGTTTTGAAATTTCGCTGGATCACTTTCATTCATTCATTTCACTTCATACGTGGCAAGGACTTATCTTTTAAAAAACAAAGAACTGTAATGCTGTAAACTGAATTATTGATGAAATTAGACATGTAAAAATGCTTGAAATGTTATTGTTTTTATGCAGTAATATAATTTAAGTATATATATGAAGTATATGTTCTGCAATATTTGAGTGAAGCTCTGAACACTACTGAAGTAAGACTTATGTTCCTACTCATGCATTTGCTTGTTTAAAGAGGTAGTTAAAATGTTTTGGTAATTTTTGGCTTTGTCACTAAACGTTCAGGCTCCAATAATCACTAATGTTGCCTCAAGTTTGCCTCTTTGCTTCACGTATTCAAGACAGCTCTTGTGTGGGCATGTGCCCTGTGGAGCTTCGGACAAGAAATTGTAAAAAATATGTACTATATATGGGTCACTGAACTGTCATACTGCAATGAGTTTGGCACACATACAGACTCGTTGTTTTTCTGCAAATTAGTTTTGAATGCTAAATATGCCAGGCAGGTGAATGATGTGGAGCAGAGGTCAGTAATAGGCGCACTGCGGTCTATTTAGAATGATTTAATTTCGACAGTGTTTATTTTAAGCAGTGGAACTTTTCTTGTTTTTAAGGTATACAGGCTTTGCGCCACAGTAAACTCACAGAGTGTGGTAAGACCACCAAAGGCGCTTCTCAGCCAATCAGATCTGTGCAGATTCGGGTGTGTGTTGCCGGAAGGTTCTACTTTCAATGTGCATTAGTTTTTATTAGTGGTGTAACACTCACACAATTCGATTTATGATACGGAGTCCATGATTCAGTATTCTGAGCTGTATTTGAATAAAGGAAACGTCTGACTATAATCATGTTTTTAAACAACTTTCTAATGACACTAGAGCTGGAAGGCAGAAGTACTGCTGGAGTGAGTTGTTGATAAGTGCTGCTCGTTTAGAAACATCTGTCTTTTACCAGTGCAGTTGCATTAGATTATGTAATTTAAAGAAAGTCAATCCTCTAAAGGCTAATTTATTCTCCCTCTACGTGCAAAAATGTCTGTGTGCGTTTCAAGCAATATAACTGTCACTGCACACATACTCGGCGTCAGCTCCATTCACATAGTTGTTGAGCAACACTTCCAGTAGAGGGCAGTACAGTGTAAATCAAACATGGCGACGCTGCATGAGCTCGTAGCTCATATATTTAAGTCAAACAATGGTTTGTTTCTGCTCTGCGGCGAAGTTACATTATGGTTAAAATTTCTAACTGACTCACTCAACCAATGTTTAAAAAGTCCCGCCGTTTCTTCTTCATCGTGTTCGTATGGAAGTTGTCGCGTCTTCCACTACCCCCATGGCCTGCAGCGGTATTGCTCCATCCCGTATCCGTAAGCTTTCAAAAAACGTGCAAATTCACACGAAAGGAACGCAAAGTATGGACAGAAAGCTACATGCGTATCCGTATCCGTATTTAAAGTTGAGTATAAATGAGCCTTAAGATGTATTGTCACACCTCTAGACGCACACTGTCAAAGTTTTGCGCCACAATATTACTATTTCACAATGCATTGATACACCCTTAGTGTTCATGTCTGTAATGTAATATGATTTAGCTATGTAGCTAATTCTAAAGTTATGCTAGCTTTTGTACAAGCAGCTACAAAACTACAGTTTTTGCTCATATTGATATTACATTTTTTATCACATTTAATATAGAATGTAAGATTTGCTTGACTCTACAGTTCTATACTGTAGAACTGCCATGTATGTGATGTTGGTCTATTCATGTTTACCATAGACAGACCCACAGGCATTTTTCCAAACTCCTCTGCTTCATCACCTTTTAAGGGAAAATCACGTGGTTCACGTACTTTATTTGAACTTTTATTTCATATTTCAAGCCACCAAGCCGTCATCTATTGCAAGTACCACATTTTCATATCGATAGCACCCAATTAATTAAATTTTTAATCCTGCCATCCCACTGAAATCAACTCACATTTCAATTACCTAAGTATTTTTAGATGAACCACTGAATCTCACTGAAGGATTCACCTGTTGATGGAAACTGCATGACTAAATTTCATAGTGGCAGTACTCTAATCTTAATTTTGAAACTTTTAACTTTTAACCTGGAGCTATTTCAACATGTATCTGTTGGCCCAGATACACCTGCATCTCATACTGATACTAGACATTTATCTAATCTTACTACCCTTTCTTTCATTCTAAGCAAAATCTTTTTTATCCCTCCCTGTATTGCATGACAACAATGTTTCACATTTTTTAATTTTACAGATGGGCAGCTGCTATTTTATGTTTCTGTACTCTTAATGTGTTTTAGAAAGCTTGTTCCCAAAGTTTATTGTTTGTTTTTTTTGTATCATTTTAATGATACACTTCACAGAAAATGAGTTAATTGACACCAAATAAGGTTGTTGAGCGTTGAAGGTTTTCAGGCTGTTATAATGGACTTTATGAATGTCTTGGGTATTTGTTCAGTATCTTAGCCACTGTTGCCAAACTACAATAGAGCTTATTGATCCAGAAGTCCCTGATTAGTTGGATAAGATATTTTAATGTTAGGTATGTGGGGGGTAGCATGTTAAATGTGAGCTGGTACAAAATTCTGCGGGATGAGGGTTGTTGACCACTGATCTGTGTTTGCTATGCTTTGTTTGAAATCCCTGTATATTTTCTTGATCGTACAGCACTACTTGCATGCTAAAGATTACTTTGACTTACAGCACAATACCACACAGTGACCATTTGTACTTGAAAACAGAGCAATTTGACCTCTGCATTTAATCTGTGCAGTGAAACACCCACATACCCACAGCACACTTGCCTGGAGCATCGGGGGGAGCAGTTGGGGGTTAGGTGCCTTGCTCAAGGGCACTTCAGTCACATCCTGCCGATGACCTTCCGGTCACTAGGCTGCCTCTCTAACCTCCCGTCCAGTGCCCCTAGCTATGTTGCAAATTAAATTGTGCTCCAGGTGGTCGTTGAACCGTTAAAAAAGACTGATTAAATGATTGATGTTTAATGATTAATGATTAAAACAAAATTGTATAAAATTATTATTATAGCATTATAGTAACTGATTAAGCAGGTGAACATTATGGGTGCTAGGATTAACTATCTGATCTGTAGTATTGTTGAGCTGCTGATTCTGATAGAATACTAGTTTAGAAAGACATTTGAGTATATTTGTGAAAATTTGTGGTAGCCTCAAGGAAAATGACAAGGACATTATAATCACCAACGTAATTGAAAACACAAGGTGTTATTATCTTTAGGGTGTTATATAAAGGTTTACACATGTCTTACAGGAATCCTGCATGAGATACTAAAAAAAAAAAAACCAAAAGTTTCAACGTGTAATAATAATATAATGTGATTATATAGTTTGTATAATGATACATTTTTATACAATGGTTGCATGACAAAAAGCACTATTAATTGAATGCAATTAATGCTGTAAAATACTGAATCATAATAGCAAAACACTTCATG
Source organism: Megaleporinus macrocephalus (assembly GCA_021613375.1). Taxonomy (NCBI): domain Eukaryota; kingdom Metazoa; phylum Chordata; class Actinopteri; order Characiformes; family Anostomidae; genus Megaleporinus; species Megaleporinus macrocephalus. The sequence continues at coordinate 28,156,340 of CM038703.1, forward strand.
ATATTTGTAAAAGGGACAACCACACAAAGGAATTAAATGCTGATACCTTTTACTGAGATTTCGGCTGAATGTCTCCTGTAATAAAGAGGAGTTAATTCATTCTGACTGCATACCATTGGACTGTGGGAGGAAATCCACGCACACCCGGGGAGAACATGCAAACTACACACCGAAAGAACCTGCGTCGCCTGGGGGAGTCGGACCCAGGCCAATTCTTGCTACCCATTGCGCCACTGTACCACTCTGAAGCTATAGTTATCCCGACTTATGCTAGGACATTTAATGAACCATGATTCACCTGAAGATGGTACCTCTTTTCAGAAAATGTAAGGATGAAAGCTTGAGATTTTGTGAATGCGATGAACTTGTTTTATTGATTATTGCTTTTACAAAGACAATGTTCTTGACCCTCATATTTGCCATTTTGATAGACACTTTAACTGTAGAAGCACTTTGAGACTTTTTATCTCAGTTTCATGGCAATCTAAACAAATATTACTAAACGCTTTCACGTCATGGTATGCAGTTTTGTCTGGTGCTTAATGAATGTGAATGTGAGTGTTCACTAAACCTGTTATTAGTTTTTTAATTGCCCACCTAGCATTATAAGCAATTTAGTGTCATTCATTTTTAAGGCTATTGGTCATTAATTTACTAACGTTAACAAGCATCAATCAGTTGAAGTATTTAACATGTGCATTCCTACTCTGGTTACAACATATAGTTAAACTTAGCCTGAGATTATTCTCTCCAAAAGTTTTAGATTGAAAGGAGACTCATTAATAATCCATAGTCCAGTAAAGTTTTTTTCATCATCTTACTCTTCCATGTTGACCTCTCTAATATAATGCAAGGTAAAAAAAACTCTAATCATGTCTGTTGCTCATATTAAGCTAAGAATTAGGATTTTCATTCATTATGAATTTTCTCTTTTCTTTCAGTGAGAATCCAAGATTAACAAAGGAACACCGAAGCAAAGAAGAGCTAGCTGAAAGAGCCATCAGTGTGGATGAGGATGACTGGAGCCCCAGCCAGGAAAAAAAGTTCTTTTTTAATGAGGATTAAACAGCGTATGGTTTTGTTCTTCTTTTTATGAGCCAGGGGCTTTTTGCAAAGGATGTTAATTTGCACGGATTGAAGTATTTGTCTTCTTGTTCTTCTTCTTTCTTCTTAAAGCGCAACCAAAACCAGTGCCAAACATTAACTGTGCCAAGCTGAAGCAAAAAAGATAAATCATTTAAACTGTAATTTTGAGACATTTTTCACCATTTAATTCTAATTGTCAAAACGTATTTTAACCATTCCCATTACATTCCAGCTACATCAACTTCAAACATCAACCTCATTAGAGAAGAAGAAAATATTAGCATTCGTTTCCCAAGAACAAGTGGTCAAAAGATTTTTGTTATTAACAGTTGCTGCTCCAAGAACTAGAGAGAATAGTGCATTACTGGTTCGAAGTGCTTTATTTAAGAGTGGATGTTAGCAGTGCATTAGCCTGCAGGCTAGCACACTTTCTCGCTGGGAGGAGTTGCCCTGGACTGACTGATCAATGAATGGTTGGGCTTGATGGATGGCCGGCACAAGCCTCATTAAACTCCCCAAAGTGACCTGCTGCTTATTTTCTCAATTAGTCGACTGTCCCCCTCAATGAGTCCTCGTCCCTGTCTACTCCATCATATGACCTCTAAGCCATTTTATGCTTCTGTTTTCTCATTAGAACTTATTCCCCTTGATTTTCTTCCATGATTTCTGCGCACTGTGCACATTTACAACAAAGCCCTTACAAAGTCTTTTGGCCTCCAAAGGGACAAAAACAAAACAAAACACTGAAGCCATAGGCCCCATAGCCATGCTAATGTTAATATCCCTGTCACTGCAGAAGCCATAATCCCCATAGTAATGTTAATGTAAAGATCCCTGTCATTGGGTTTTGCAACAATGAAAGATCTGAAATTGCTTTAGAAGCACAGGTATATTCAGGTATACTTTAGAGACCAGTAGTGGCATGGGTGCATTCTGCCATATTCACCAGCACGCGATCTGTGGCTTTAATCTGTTTACATAAGTAATCTGTGAAATTTTCCACTATTTTCCACTATTTGGAAGAAGTGAAAGTACACCTCCAAACACAGAATAGATTAATTGATTTGGCTGAGAGGGTCAATTTTGTGTTTGTTGCCCTCCACGTGTACGATATTGACGAATGAATCCCACCTCGTTCATGTCTGTTCAGTGGGCACAGGCGCGCTGTCCTGCCAGAACTGGGCCCAAGCCCCCATTTGTTTTATTCTGTTGGGCTGAGTTAAACCCTGAGCAGAGACATTCACGCAAAAGAGTTCAACACCCCTAGACTGTTTAATAGAAGTTACTTGGTCTTTGCTTATACTCAACGTCACCCTCACTTCCTTCCACAGTCATTTTCTGTGGCACCCCAACACCCACCTTCTCTGACTTGCTGTCAAGAACTAACACATGCTGCTTGGTACCTTTTACGAGTACCCTGACCGACAAGACTCTTCTGAAGCCTTTGTAATGAGCCGCTGTCTTCTTGTATCGCCTTTAGAAAAAAGATCAGCTCTTCCTTCATTTTGAAATTCAGTTTTTATTTGCAATCACTTCTTTGAGGTTATTTTCTCACTGTATGCTCTAGTGTTTTCCAGTAGCCTCAATGACTTCCTAAACACAGAGGTTGTATTTTTTTATGCACATAGGTGAATCTGTTGATCAGTTGGACTGTCAAATTGATGCCGATTTATTTAGAGGCTTGAAAGTTCTTGCTTGGTTTTTGCTTGGTTGCTTTCATTGACACTGCCGAATACGTCAGCCGTCTCAGATTCGTTTACAACACCTCAATTCTCAGAGCTGCCACAAATCGTTTACAGTTCAAGGAAGAGCTAAAACAGATTTTTACTGAAGTTAATATCATTTCCTTTCATAGAGGTCTTCAGTTTGAGTAGTTGTGTAGTGCAACTAAAGTGCCAACTAGGAACAAGAACAGTAGTGAAAAAGTAGACTTCAAAATTAAAGTTTACACTTAAAGAGAAATGTTTACATGTTCCCTTGTAGATGGACGAATATACACGTGGAGCGGTTTGTTAGTGTGGTAGTTCAGTTGGAGAAGCGTGCGTAAAATAAACCACATATAAAAGTAAATTAACCTGTTACCTTGATGTGCTTTAGTGATGCTTTTAACGTTTACACTGATGATGTTTTCTTTAGAGTAGGACATTTTTCTCATCAAAGCATTCAGTTTTTTGTCTAGACCATACCGGGTATTTTTACAGAACATTCCATCAATTAAAATAATTTGCAGAATTCAGTTTGAGCCAAAATGTATCTGTGAAACATTCCTTCTCTCTGACTATGCCCATAACCACAATAAGTTTGAACAAGCAAAACCTGAAAGTTCAGTTGGAAATGTATAAATGTATTAACTCTGTGTGCATTTCTGATATTGATAATTTCCATAGTAATATGTTTACACCCAGACATCATCGACCTGAAGTTGCAAATTTAGATGTGCATTTTGCATATTGAATAACTTGCATACCAGTGTATGCACATTTAAACGGAAAAAAAACGTCTTGCCTATATCTCATATGTTGTCACAGTGACGCATAACTTTTGATAGACTTTTCCTCAGTGAACCAGTCTTTTGTAGATCTGAGAACTCTTTTGTACGAAAGTGTACGTCCTTCTTTGATAAAAAGGAAGCCCCCAGCATCAAAATGCCATCTGCTGCCATCTTGTTTTTTGTCCTCCTATTGGACCACGTGGTTTCCACAGTGGCTATTACCTCACAACGGCACTCGGCCAATGGTGGGCCACTGCTGCTTCTTCTGAAAAGCTGGGGAAAGGAGACTCCGCCCCCTTCACTGAAGGGGCTTAAAAAGCAAGCAGCGGCTATGGCGGCGGAACCTGAGGCGGCTGAGATACCCCCATTGCCCCTCCCCCAGATCATGCTCCCTCGCAATGTGACAGCTGATGCCCTGAAGCCCCCACTGGGGGCTGCACAGGTTGCGCCACCACCTCGCCGATTGGTGGACGTTGATGTGTGTCGGGGCTACTACGACGTGATGGGCCAGTTTGACAACACCTTTAACTGTACTAAGGGCACCTACATCTACTGCTGTGGCACTTGCCACTACCGCTTCTGCTGTGAGCATCAGCGCAACAGGCTGGATCAGGACTCTTGCACCAATTACAATTCACCTGTCTGGGCAAACACACAGGTGCCTGCCACCCAGCCTCCAAGCCGTTCTGACCCGGACTTCGACCCACTGCAGCAGCAGAGTAACAACACAGCTTATGTCATTGGCGGTGTCATCTCTTTCACGCTCGCTGTAGCCATTGGAGTCAAGGTGGCTTGCCACAAGATATCCCGCAGACCCAGGAACCGAGATATTAATATGCCTAGGTGAGTGAACCGTTTAAACTGACTGGTATTCAAGCCATTTTTAGTTCTGTGAGTCTGGAGTCATGTCTCTACAGTTTCCTAATGCTTTTGCCTTTTCCCTTTCTGTCTGTCGTTAAATTGTCCTCAGAGCATTGGTTGATATTCTGCGTCATCAGTCAAGTCCAATCCAGCAGGGTGAGAGGAACAACAGTACCGTCTTGACCACTGCCACCACCAGTGAGGCCACTCTGGGACGGCAGACCAAAAACCTCTATACCCCCATCCTCCAGAGCAAAGACAACCGGAGTGAGTCTTGTGCATATATTAAGGCAGTGATTCTGTGCTGTCATTTAAAACTGAGGGCACACATGTAATGGACCTTTCGCCCTTAGTGTGTACGCAATTGGATAGAGAATTTGACATGTACTCTATAAAGATTTCACACAAATACCCATACATAATACCTAATCTGTGTCCTTTAATTACTATGATGACAAGAACAAATATGTATGTGTGAACCCATGTTGTACAGCACATTGTGCAATGTCCACCTTTTTTAATCTGTCCAGTTTTTGAGGCTTTTGGTTTTGTTATGTGTTAACGACTGATATTTACTGCCAGGTGCCACAAATCCTTTTAGGCCTATTTCCACTCCAGTTTGATTAAGACTGCAGAAAAAGGAAACAGTTTTGAATGAAAATAAAGCCCTATATGGCTGAATGTCTTGTTGGAGGACTATGAGTCTAAAGAAGAATTCTAAAACAGTACTACTGAAAAATAGATTAAAATCTTTGCAACAATCCTGCAAGTGTTGAGGTGAAAGGTTTTTAGCTTGATACTAGAACAGGCCTGGCACGAATATTTTGAATACTCATGTATTTGTTTCTCATGTTGGTATTTGTTGCATTATTTATTATTTTGGATGCTCTGCCTTCCTTACACACCAACATAAGTCTAAAACACTCTTTTAGATTCCCAACATGTTGCAGTTAAAATTAGAGATTTATTATCACAGTTTTATCATAAAAACAGGAGGCAAATGTGAATTATGTAATTACATGATAATAGGTCATAACAATCATGTCATACATAGGTAATCTTTGCTAAACACTAAATACAGCCATGGTTCCCCTTACAATTTCAGAATGTTGCTCCTCTTGATCTTGAGTGGGGTTGAGTGAGAAAGCTTGCTCACTCAAGTGCTGTTCTGGCCAATCTATTAGAACACAAATTAGATTTAATTAATACAAAAGCTTGTGTTTGGAGGTATAGAACAGAATGTGTAGCAGGGGTGGGCAATATGGCCAAAACATAAAAAAAGTATTTTTAAAGAATTGTCACCATGTAAGATTACATGGAAAAAAGGACCAGCAGTGTCTTCTAAAAACACTATCAAAGAATACAAATGATTTTAACACACATTACTGATAAATATAGTAAAACAGGACTAACTAGTTCTGGCTGTAATTAAATGTGCGCGTAATGACGATATCCATTATAGACTCAGAAGTTATGTCATTTAATAGAGTAACAGTAAATGCTGTCATGTTGCCTAGCCCTAATGCATAGGCTTATACAGCAAGCTAAGGGGGTCTAAAGGCTGATTCAGGCGTGACTCATTTTAGTTCATATTCTGGATAGATGTATTAGACATTATAGCCCATACAAACATTAGCTATGACACAACGTGAGACAATCACGTTGGCGATTCACACACATACTTTTCTTGGTGGGAGCCGTCAGTGTTCGCTCTGCTCTCTTGCAGTTGGGAAACACAATTTAATCCAGCCTGGGTCCAGCCCCAAGCACACGGCTACTATTGGTAAGCCAAAGAGCACAGACAGAGTGTGAGCAACTGGCTTGAAACAGCAAGTAAATGTATATGTGTACATGTGTGTGTGTGCTGCTAATAGAGCAAGACTTTAAAAAGTCCATTTACAGGTGAGTAAGATGTTTGTGTATGTGAGCATTCTCCCTGAAACAACTCTCTGTGCGTGTTGCCCGTGACTGGTCTGTCCGTGTGCATTCAGTGCGTGTCACTGCTCATGCTTCAGCTGTGCTGGCCCCTTTAACCAGTATGAGTGTGTTTACCTCCCCCTTTCTCCCTTACCCCACGCTAACACACATACTGCCACTACCTTGTTGTAATCTCACTTCAGATGTGTGCATCACATTCACCTCTTCATGTGGGCACCAAGTGCCTGTTTGTGGAGTTGGCCAGGCTTCAGTCTGTGTGTGGGCACGCTTGTGAACCTGTGTGGCATATTTATAGAACACAAAAGCATGGCCATGTGGGAAAAAATATGCCACATCACAGAGACAGATGGGCACAGCCTTTTATCCTAACACTTTACTTGATGGTCAGACTTCAAGAATTATATATTAAATAGCACATATAGGTGTGTGCGTGTGTGTCTATAGTTAGTTTTATATATACATATACATATATATATATATTATATTGTATGGCTACAACCGTGTCCATTAGGGGTGTAATGATACACAAATTTCAAGATATATATTATCGTATCTGCATCACGATGTGATACATTTTGGATCCCAAATTTTAAAAAGTCCTAAAAAATCCTAACTTTGGAATTTATTTTTACATGGTGGGTTCATTTAAGATGAGATTTTGTGTTTTTATATAAGGTGTGTGTCGTACCTTTTCAGTTAAATGAGTAAGGAGTGATTTTATAATGTGGCTAAATCACTCCTGGGAAATTGTGTAATACATGTTTTTCTACACTTAGTACCATTGTAAATCGGAAGCAATACGCATCCCTGTGGAGTCTTTTGTTTCGCCCATGCAGAATCGGCACTTGGCTGCTGCTTAAATCCTGTGTGGAGAAGTAGCTACTGTGACTTATGTTTTCTCCTCACTCCAGTAACAGAGGCATTTAGGTCATGTCTTTATAAATGTGCTGGCATATTTGAGGCGTTAGCATGGTTATTTGATACTTACACAATGTGAGCACACTGTCACCATTCGGTCTACCACTCTGTGCCCACCATTATTGCTCACGACTGGGAAACCAAAGTGTTTTCAAGCAGAAGTATAACGTTGTTTCTTCTAGCTAAAGCTTGCTTTTTTCCCCTCACCATTTCAAATGGTTTGGCTACTTAATCAACTAAGATAGGCAAAGCTGAAGTTATTTTCTTATTTGCTGGCGTCTTGTTTATTTTCATAAAATGCCAGCGTGTAACTACAGGGAAAAGAAAAAACCTGGCAAATAAGGCTTTAATAAAAAAAAAAGAAAGAAAAAGAAGCAGGCAAATAACTTATCGCTTAGTGTAAGCTAACCAGGCCAGTTTTTTCCCGTTTCAAGATCTTTATTTTACGTTGATGGTTATTACTTGTATGAACAGCAAGAACATTTTACTGTGTTAAATTCATACAGCATATTGTGTTATGACCGTAAGAAAAATTAACATGTGTATTATGACACCCCTAGCCCGCAGTGTTTAGTTTTTCATATATGATCCATATTTCATAGTTTTCCAAAATTGCTGCTTTAACATTCTAGGAGACCAAAATGCAGAAGATACCTCAGAACACTGCCACTGAACTTTTTTAGCCACACAGTCACACAACATTAAATCAACACACTTAAGGAAGAGCTTTAAACACTGTTGTGCAAAATGCTCATGCACAACATTTACTCTGTTCTATCAGAGCGTGTACCACGGATGAACAACGCTCAGCTGGCCTCCGCGGGAACTCTTCTATCCAGCAAGGCCAACAACACAGGCCCTCATCCAACATTCTCTCACTCCTTCCACAACCTGGCCCAGCTCCCTCCATCATACGAGGCTGTTATGAAGCCTGAAATTAACCGATATTCTTCCCTCAAGAGACTAGGTAAGTGTGTGTGTGGTTCATACATTGGTGTACCTCTAGTATTTGTTTGGAACACTACACATTTAGAAGATATAAGATTTTGTTATGATTGCAAAGATAACTGGTTGAAGGATGTATTGATTGTTTTTTAAAAATCACTTATATCCTGCTTTTATATTTTCTTTCAACTAAATGCAGAAAAAGATCTGGACGAATATACAGGTTACTATACCTCAAAGAGACGAATCAACGATGCTCCACCCTCTTTCCACTCCTCCCAACATCACCTGCACTGGGGAGGTGACTATACCATAGGGGCACGGGGAACGTTGCCTCTACACTCATCCCGCACTCGAATCCACGTACCTACGTCTACCTCCACACCAAACCCTTACCCCTTACCCCAGTCACCATACAGCCCCACATTTGAGACAATGAGCAAGCCACCACGGCGGGTGTTATCTCAAGACCAGCTTCTGGCCCTGGGAGAAGGAAACACCCTCTCTCACCTCTCCAAGAACCAGCAGCACCAGTACTACAAAGCCATGACCACCAGCAAGAGTTCCAACTCCCAGGCGCTGCGAAAGTCCCACGAGCGCCTTCTGGTGTCACCTGATCATCTAGAGGAGAGAATGCTGGTGGGTGGGATGGGTGACTATGGGGGCATGATGTCCGCCATGTCTCATCTCGACCACCACAAGAAAGCGCAGTCGCAGCAGAACGTGTGTGTGACGCCCTCGCTCGACCGCCACCACATGATCAAGATGAACTCGCACCCGACCTCTGGCCGGGAACAGGAGCGTAGCACTGCTGCTGTCATGTCGGCTGGCCATGGGCCTGGCACTTTGGGTTGGGGGGAGGGGCATGGCTCAGGGGGCGGAGCCGGAACAATGGGCCACAGCGCCCGCAGAATGGCCTTCGCCACAAAGCGGCAGAACACCATCGAACAGCTGCATTTCCTCCCCGGAGGAGGCGGGGGAGGGGGTGGCGTTGGAGGCGGCCAGGCACTGCGGACAGGGAGTAAGAATGAAGTCACTGTGTGAGGGAGGAACGAGGGAGAAAGAAGACAGAAAAGGGCTTGATAGAAAGAGATGCTGAGATGCATTTGCTTGGGTGAAAGAGGGGGAAAATACTTTAAAGAAAGCTTAGAGTTCAGTGGAGAATGGAGAGGAGAAATGGGAAGGTACCTAAGGTTCATAGTGAGAACAAATGTAGGGTGTGAAGCTCATAGCAAGGGAACTTGGTGTATTGCTAAGACCTCAGAGAGAGAACGATGTGAGATAATACAAGTGTGGATCCATTATTTGCCCCCTGCTGCTTGTTGCTAAGAAACAAGGATAGGATAAACCCTTGTGATATGAAGGTGTTTTTGAGATGAAACTAAAGGAACTAAGAAGGTTCCCAGTGTCTAACTTGACTGTATTTGTACTGTATATCAAGATTTTGGAGGCAAAGTTTTCAGAAGGTATGAAAACAAAATTGCCAGTGGAAAAAAAAGTAGGAACGAAAGTGTCCTCTAACGATTAACTTCCTGGAATATGGTTGTACTGGTGAAGACACTTGTTGGGTATAATAAAGGAGAAAGAAGCAAGAGCTGTAAGCTTACGTTGTTTCAGAGTTTACTGAAGCATCTCCTGACTAAATAGATGGATTTTTCAGTTGAATAAAGAAACATTACTTGATTAAGGTGTATCATGGAATTTGCTGTCACGAGTAGACAATGAGAATGATAATGGCAAATAAATGTTCACCAAATAACTGATTTACACTGAGGGAGATGAAGGAACTCGGAAACATTGTGGTGTTTCAGTCAGGCATGAGATAAGTGAGAAGCTGTGAGGAGAAGACTTGAAAATTGTGAGTTATAAGTTTCATAACATGACTTTAGATCTGAAGACGTGGTATTTAACTAGGGGTCGGGATGGGATGAAACATGTTTTGATGCAGAGGGCGCAGTTCTGGGCTGGACAGTATTTTTGGGCAGTATTGACACAGATTTGTCCCCATTTGTAGTGAAGTTTAGAGTTAAGGTCTGGGCTGTTTCATGTTATCTTTGAAAAGGTGCCTCTAAGAGCAATAGGTTTTGGTAATCGCTGATTCATAGGCAAATTGGGAACTTGTGGCAGATATTTAGAACTTCGAGAAGAATAGAGGAAGACTACACCTGGAGGAAGGAAATAATTATTGACTAGATCCATCCAGCACACAGTATCTGGTAGTAATTAGTCAGTAGGCGTCACGCCTTTTCATGCATGTCTGACCAGTCAAGAGGCCATGCCGTATGACTTTTCCAGACGGAGTCCTTTTGGTCTGTTATCATGGGAGCGTGAGAGTAGATAAATAAATTATGAGCATGCGTTATTATCAACAAAGATAAAAACTCTCACACAATTTGTATCTGCAGCCGTTAACTGTATAAGGTCGGCCGGGAACAGGAGTGGGGATGGGCATACAGTGCAGTGGACACTTTACTCCAAGGGCTATTCTGAAACTTTTCTTTGTATGTCTGTGCTTCTGTGTTTGGTCGACATTTTTTTCTTCTTTTTTTGATTATCATTATCATGTGTCAGTGTAAGCGACACAGCTGTTTAGAACAAAATGATAACCTATCACTAAGAGTATGGAAAACAATACAGAACAAGTTCTGTCATAGCTAATTATGTAGTCTGGCAAGCTAAACATCTTATAACACATTAAGATGTGTCATTTTCCCATTAATAAGCAGGCTGCCTCTTGTATATTATATCCTGAAAAAGTATTGGCTTTTGTTAAAGATTTATGTATATTTATCTGCTGTATAAACACCAAAATGGACAGTGTGGGGGACTAGACTGAACTGAAAGTCCATATGGCTGAAATCAGCAAAAAATTTAATGGCCACAGTATAGGCCCATAATCCTGAAACTCAATTTAAGCATTTAAACTTTTCTCTACTGAAATTATATCAGTATAAAATAAAACAAAATACTTCCAGTGTTCAGATGTGTATACATGCCAATTTACATGCACATATTATCATCGTTATGATTATTACTCCTAATTGATTCCCATCCTGATTATTCTGCTTCCGTTTCTGTGATTTTTGTTTAACTTTTTGTTACTATTGAAGTTTCTAGTGGATCCTAACCTTTGTAATTACTGACAAAAAAGCAGATGCAATCAACGTGAAAAGACAAAAAGCATGAAGATGTCAAAGCCAGTGTTGATGATGTCATATTGCTGACTTTTGATGTCAAGGTGTGTATGTGTCCTGTTTGTGTGTCTGTATTTCTGTGCCTGTGTGTAGTTCAGTGTCTGTTTTTGGAATGCTGAATCTCACATTTTGTCTGACTTTTATCTGATTTGTAGGAAGTCAGAGAATGTGCATTTCAGAAAACCCCAAGGAAAATTAAAAAATCCCAAATATTGCTTTATTTTTTGTTCATGTGAGTTTTTAATCACAAGCTTCCATAACAATAAATGTAATAATTTCCAAACCTGCATTCACTAAAGTATTTTTAAGGATAACAAGCATTTTTACATCTTGGTTTTGGATTCTGTTGTTTATTACAGACACACAAATGATGTAGGGCATGATCTGATCTAGTGTAATGTTGTTTTCAATAAAAAACTTTTTTTTTATATTTTGAAAATAAACTCCCCATCACTACAACAAGACATCACAGTGTGTGCCAATTTGCCTGCTTGCTTCAGCATTTTTAAAGACGTATTGAGGTAATTAATATCTCCCCTCTAACAGTAATTACACTTCTAACACCATCAGTTTGTAGTACCACATGCCTCTGAACATTTTTATCACATAGATGGTACATACACTGCACCCAGAGAGTATTTCTATGAAATTCTTGTTTAAAATTTTTTGAAAATTTATTAAACATAAAAAGGTGCTCCTGTTCCCATGGATCATCCTTCAGTGGTTTCAACAAATTGATTGGAGTCGACCTGTGTCATGTCTGGAGGAATCCAGGCACCGCTCATCACCTGTATTTGCTGCCAAAGGTGCTTCAACAAAGTATTGAGCAAAGGCTGTCCATACTTAGGTACATGAGATGTATTTATTTTTTTTATTTATTTATTTTTCAAACAAACCTTTTTCACTTTGTCAGTATTGGGTATTGTGTGTAGAATTTTGAGGGGAAAAAGGAATTTAATCCATTCTGGAATAAAGCTGTAACATAAAAAATGTGGGAAAATGAAGCGCTGTGAATACTTTCTGGATGCACTGTATGTTTACTAAACATTTCTTTATCTCGTTTTTGTTTGGTTTGTTTCTCTCTGAAAAGTTGTCTACTTGTATAAGTCAAAATTGTAACATATTTTATACAAACTGGTGAACTGGCCCATGCAGTCCTGCCAGTTAACCCATTCTCAAACTGTCCTGTTCCAGCTACCAGTTACATAACTGATATAAACACCATGCACAGGTCTACTGAAAGCTGAAACAAAACAAAAAGTCTGAGAGGGAAAGTCTGAGTAACTTTAAGGGTATGCCAAAATGTGGGACTTTTAGATGCCAGACATATTCTGGAGGTTTATCCAGATGTAGGCTAGTTCCTATATTCAAATTTACAAACTACTAAAATGGTTAAATGCTTAAACGGTTACTAGGCAAGTTTATTTATATAATAAAACTTTCTTCCTTTCAGTATAACACCCTCTAAATTTCCATCTCTATCTTCTGCTTCCCGTGATAAAGTTTTTGCAATTCCCACCACCACACCATCTCTTCACTCACGCCATTTCCTCCGTACTGTATTAACACTACCACAGTTATAAGTAGAGGGGTTCTGGCCTTCTAGTTTCTAGTTTTTCCTCCTCCAATCAACACATAGTGCAGGCATGTGTTTTAAACTATTTGAGTTGAAAGTTGAAGGAAAAGTGTCTAGTGTTGGTCTCTTCTAATACTCTATGGTTTCATTTAAAGACTGCATTGTAACTAAATGTAAGCAAATGTCAAATAAATTAGTATCATTTACATAGCTGTGATAAGATCCAAAAGTCTCACAGGATTTGGCCAAAGCTTGTATAAATTAGCGGCCCAAGAATTAACCCCCAGGGGGACACTGCAGGTCACTGGCATCTCAGAAACACTGTAATCATGCAGCCTGCCTTTGAAGATTTCTTTGTGAATTTGGTCTGGTTGGTTTTATGCCATATGTGTTCGGACATACTCCATAGTGTTCTCTATTGGCATGACACTGTTAAACTTTCACTAGTTATCTCCTCTATAACACTAACAATCTTAAAGGTGCCTGGTCTTGATGTTTGGTGAGGTCCAGATTTCAAAGAAAGCACAGTAACGATCTGGCACAGTGACATCTGTAACAGTATATACATGCCCGTTGAGATAAACACATTCAGAGTGTGACCATAACAGTGCATGCCCTTCCTCGCATGCTAAGAGACTCTGAGTCCAACAAGGCTAAAATTTCTTTGAAATAACTGTCCCTGGAATTATTGATATGTACATTAAAAACACCAGCAATAATAAAATGACCAAATCGGTGAAGATCATGTATATGCAAATTCAACAATAACGTTAGTTACTAGTCACATTCTTGTTGCCGCTTTCAGAACTGCACCTAGATGCTCAAAGGGTATGAAGTCCCCAGGTGATAACTGCTTGCACTGGAAAAAAAGAATCAAATAGAGTAGCTGAATCTCCACCTGTCTTGCCGCCACATGAGACATTTATAAAGTTCGACTCAATAGGGTAGCAGCACTGCATTTATTCAACCAGGTTTCCATTCAAATTCAGTCCCACTTGTATCAATATCAAGCCAGTGGGCTTTAATAAAATTAGCAATTAAATAAGAACTGTTTGAGAGAGATCAAAAGAACCAACTTAGTAATGTTGTGACTCAGATTTTACATACTATACATATATACGTTGTTTCTGTTTCTGAAGTACTGAAATGGTAGTGTACAAGCTTGTTTTAAAAAAAACATGTTCTGACAACAATAGACTATAAAAATAATATTTTGCCCGATTTTTTAAGAGTGGCGGAATCTCTCCCCTTTCAGTGGAAGAGATCCTGCTGATCTTTTTAATGTGTATGAACTTGTCTCTGTCTTTGCGGCTGATATTTCGCCATACCTGAGGGCTAACTGACAGGGAAAGCAACAGCCTTGATGATACCACCTTCTCCATGATTGCTGGGAGGTTCAGGTCGGGGGAAGTAGGGGTGGAAATGGAGGATGGTGTTGATTTCTTATGCGATTTTAGTGTCTCCAGCAGCTGCTACAGTAGAACATCCTCATAGCTCTCATCCAATTTTTGCAGCTCTATAAAAAAATGTCATAAAGCATATTTCATATTTATTTGTTTGTTTGTCTTCTCTTTAAAAAGGAATGGCATGTGTAATCAACCTACGTATGGACTCAAGTTGTGCAGTCTGGTTATCACCATATGTAGGATATGAAGTGATTCTGACTTGGGGAAACCTGTGCAGGTGGTGACTGGTCCAAGTAAGTAAGCTGGAATCCAGTGCTGCGTTTTACTTAAGGATGTATTTTGTTGCAGCTAACATTTTGTTTCTGATCGTGGGGGGTGCTGTTATTATAATATTTATTATAAATGTATTACCAGTTTTGCTTTGTAATACATTTTTGCTTCTAAAATAGTTTTTTGCTTCTGACCTTTGGCTCATTTTCATCTTAGAAGAGGGCGCTCACCTGTACAGTCTATGGGAGAGTGATTTAGAGTAAAGGTCTTCTGAAAACCTAGCCACATCCACTCTGAGACCTGTGATCTGCCACGAACATAGCAGAGCACTTTTTACTCAATGCAGAACTGCCAGAGAGTATTGCGCTGGCATGTGCAACGTTATAACGTTGCTGTCCAATGAAAAATCCTTATCTCCATTTTTGTTGATTTTCATTTTTCTGCATCATTTAAACACGACAGCTGCTGCTTACATTGTGTGAAAAATTCCATGATAAATGGACCAATTGAAATGCTTCAAAATCACCTGGAAAAAATCTGGTTTCATTGACTTACATTAAAAGTAAATACAGTTTTTGGCCCCTCCTGTAAAGTTACTATTTTGGAGATACTTGTTTTTCATTGGACAGCGACTTTAAGCAATGTTAGTCATATATGTCAATGTAACACATGCTTAGGGTCCTGGGTTACCTTGTGTTGCCAGAGTTTTGGAAGTTGAAGTATAAATATAGCGGCTGAACAAAGCTGTACCATGTTTTATGTGTGCAAGCTGGATCAGGTGTGTTGGGGCAGGAAATTGTTGAATCTGCAGTGCTTTGGGTTGAGCGGAAATAACGTAGCACCACCATAAAAAGAAAAGACTGGAAATATCAGAGTTACTGCTGCCACAGGATTGCTGATAGACAGTATTATTTAATATTATTTAATCACAACAAAAGAGAATAAAATTGACGTAATGAGGATTGGCTGTTATGTTGTGGGGATTCTGAAGACTGTTAACTATATCAGGTTTTTCTTATTTCTACTCACAGAATCTCTCTGTGTCTGTCACTGAAACCGGCTTTTCATTTCTGCTGTTCCAAATCACCCGAACCCTGACTCTTAATATGAATACATATGAATAGATACTAAACCTAAGCAGTGTAGTTTCTTTACCAGCATGACTAGATTTCTTCACCCTAGATGAAAATTGCTAGTCTAGCAAACACTAGTCTTCTTCATGTCCTAAAAAAACTGTAATATCGTTTCATGCAGGAACCTAAACACGTTACGTTAACTTAAAACACATTATCTCAGACATTTTATTACAATATTACATTACAGCACTCAGTATGACATATTCCACCATGTTGGGTCTGTTTACTCCGAATGGCTAGGTGTTCAGTAGACTTGTCACTCCAAATCAGTTGACCAATAGAGAGCGGAGGTGAACACCCCCTTCTAAAAAGCACAAAATCAATTCTCACTCACTTAATAGAAACAATCTTTATAACCTCCAACTCCTTCTGGTTCAGTTCAAAATTTTCACACACCAAGTGTAAACTACAGTGCACTGTGCAGTGTTGCAGTGTACATAATATAACCGCTTGTTAACCAAGGTCATTCCTCTAACTGAAGACCCCTTCCCTCTTTTGTTATATGTTACACATATGCACTTAAAGAAAATTTTTATACACACATTCTTATATTTTATAAGAGCATATGTTCATAAATATCACTACCTACTAATCGAATGTGGTCATAAATGAGTAATTCATTAAGAACATCAATAGAGGCTTTACTAGACTGACATTTATGGAATATTACCATCCATGTAAATATTTGTTTTCAAACACACTTGCAAGAGAGATTATCCAGAGATTTGCAGCCTAGAAGTACAGAGCTAGATTATAAAGTCGACTAGCGCATCTAATGCCACTGAAGTTTTACATCTGTTAATTAACTGTTGCTTTTAACAAAAGCTGTGCACCCAAGAGTGTTGGAATTTGATTACTTATTAGATTAAATTATTAATAACCTCTGGCCAATAAAAAAGGCCCAGCACCCTAATTCAGTCATATATGCTGCATCATAGCTAATCCTTAAGCTGTTTGCAATATTAGTATGTAGCAATACAATCATCCAAAACATATTGCACTTTTGAAAAATAATAAATTCTGTAAATAACCTAAACTAATATTTATATTAGTTAATATTAATTAATACCCTTAAATCATTTAGTTTATATGGCTGGTGTTGACCTTTAGTCAAGGCCAGTCATCAGAACCATCCTATATTATCACACTACATCCTGCTATTGCAACTAAATATTGATGTGCAGTTCTTTCTGATGAACTCAATTTTGTCAAGTAACTGCCACTTATTGTAATACTGACATTGGGGTTCAGTATACTGCGATGTTGCTACTGTTAGTGGTATGTCCTTAAGCTACTTATTTGTGTTGAAGTGGAGCTAAAGATTTTATGAACACCACACAAAATAAACCACATGTAAATGATTAATTAAAAATGGAGTCAGTGTTTTTTTGAGACTCAATACATAATACTGTAATGCTTGTACCTATATATTCTAAATCTGCGTTTATGAACAATAAAATTGGCTAGATAAATAAAATACAGACTAGAATGAGTATTCATTGTTTTCATTGAAAAGTGCTGCTATATCTATTTTCTTTTCAGAAACCAATAAAAATCTACAAACCTTGAGAATCTGTCAGTATGGATATTGATTTTCCTTCTAAGCTTTAACATGACTTATTCTGAAATGAAGCACTTTACTTAAGAGAGCATCTAAATATTGAGCTATCATGCTTAAGCTAGTCATATACTATTAAGTTAAAGATTTACAACTGGTTGCAGATCAATGTGTGTGTATATATGTGTTGTTTTAAACTTTACAAACCACTTTGTAAGTCTTGAACTGATCTACAAACGCTTTTGAAACTTTTGTCTTTTAAGATTCATTCGACCTTGACCTGATAAAGGCCTACTAAAATTTGGGGTCACTGTTTATATGAACATAAATCCAATTTTGTTGCGATTCAAATTTCAAAGTTCAAATTATTCTACCCAACTTCAGAGGTTTTAAATCATATAAGGAATCCGTAAAACTCTGATAACCCAGTTAGAATTAAAATGAATATCCACTGTACTTCAAGATATCAAAGTGGGAAATGTTTCAGTTTACTACAAACAAATTATTATAGTATGGTATACTGTTTAAAAACTTAATAAATTAAATAAACTGTAAGGTGTATAACATTATATTTCGATCTACAGTGCACGTTATAATTACTGAATGAGGTGACAGCAAATAAAACCATGACACGTGTGTCCAAACTTTTGAACGGTGGTGTAAAAAGTTCACCCAATAATTTTGGCGTTACGTTCGTTTTCCTCGAAGTTCGGACCACCAAAAATGAGTCTGACATGACGCTGTATATGTGAGCGAGTTTCCTCTTGGAAACAAATGAGGCATCACCAGCATTCGCCATTTTGAGGGGCAGGGTCGACGGAGACCTTAGCGGGGGGAACAGCGGCAGCTTGTTGGTAAAATGGCTTCATGGCGGTGGCACTGGTGTTTCCTCTGACCCTCACAGACATACCCCACTAACGCGACCCCCCTCAACTGGTTTAAATCTTAGCATGCATTTGCGAGAAACCGCTGAACTCGGGGGTTATACATGAGCAGTTTCCGTAAAACTCAGACTCGCCATCAGTTCGCTGGAAAAACTCACAGTTAGCTTCTTATCCGAATCCCCCTTTCCACCTTAAATGCTGCAGCCCGAGGCGCCACAATGTAACTGCTACACCATTTAAGGTGGAAAGAGGAATTCGAATAAGAAGCTAACTTCAGCCACGTCTTTCTTGAGGTTTGCGCTCAAAAACGGGTCACAAACTGGGAAAAAATATTGTGTCTTGTTTATCCATCTCGTCCGTCTCGCTTCCTTTGAAATGTTACTAACCGCCACTTTTTTTGAAAAAGGGTGCTCGAGCACTTTGTTTATTTCTTCTGTTTTCAGAACATTTACCGAACAAGCCCGCGTAGTGAGAGCCCACACGCTTTCCACAGTTTCTCTTTGGTTCTGTGAAGTTCCATTTATGTGATATAATAGATTTGTTTGATATAAACTCACATATGAGACACACGTTTTTAATCCGGCTCGTCGAGCTACTTGTTTTGTTAGCCTGAGCGAGCTGAACGCGCCGGACGACTTACGTTGCGACACTGGCCGGAACTGTGTCACTGGCCGGAAACGACTACTGTGAAAGCGAACCTGAGCACCCACAGGAAGACGGGGACACTAAAAAAAAAATGACACGGGGCGGAAAAGAATTCGGCCAATAATACCGTTTAAATCAGGAGAGAGCTCATGCGGAGGACGCTTTCGGTGAAGTTGGGCGGCTGAGTGACGCGGTGCCGGCCGCTGGGTGACCGATTGCGCGAGCGTTAGTCAGCGAACCGAGCGGAAACTGGGTTTCGGTTAACGGGGCGACAACAGAGCCGTCGGGCCAATGGAGAGGCCTTCAAACTGTTTTTCGACGGGATGAGGAGGAAAAATGACCTGCTAACCTGAAATCGGAAACCGCCTTTGTGTACGCGCACATTTCGCCGCCTTTTCGTTTCCTTTGCACAACTTATTTCATGTCGTACTTTCAGAGCGGACTTGTCCGCACGTAAAACTTGTGCGGTGGCCAGACGTTTCGGTTGAACGCTGCAGCGATGAAAACGGAGCACGGGGCTTTATCGGGCTAGCTACATAGCTTGCTGGCTAGCGAGCGAACCAAGTGGGCGCCCATGTTCACTTGATGGTCTGTCCGGCCGGCGGGCACAAATCACTTTTTTTCGTTATCGCCTGAGTACGTTTTTTGTTTTTAAATAATAATTTCTTTGGACGCCGCCTCCCCTCCTCCTCCCCCTCCTCCACCACCACCACTACCACCCCCCGGACTGAACACATACATGGTATACTTTTCCTTTATAAACGCGAAATGCTCGATCCGAGCCAAACGAGAACTGAACTTTTTTAACCCCCCGCTTTAAAAATTAACGTTGTTTTTAAAAGCGTGTGTGCGCTTTCGAGGGATGTGAAAGGCTCTTCCTTCCCTCGTTACCTTCCGCACCGAGAAACATCTCACTGGAGTAGGAGTACAGACCAACACTTCAGCCTCTGGTGAGTTCTGCACTGCATGCGTATGTGTGTATAAAGTCTGAAAGAAATAAGTAAATACATAAATCCAGTTGGAGCTTGATACAAAAACACCCATGACTACTTAAGTGTAACGTCAGGCTCCTACTTTATTTACATCTGTTTGAAAGTCTAACCTGCACACCTCAGTTTGGGTATGACATGCAGCTTCAGTAGACCTGTTAGCGGTGCCCATATTCAGAATGCCTTTTGCATTTTGTACTTATTTTGATTTAGGAATACCTCAGAAAGTACTGAATGTAGTGAGACAATCTGGTAATATTGCCTAATGAGGGCTATTGAAATAAGTAAATAATTAAATGTGTATATATATATGTGTTCACAATAATGAATATGAAGGCCTGATGTGTTGTGATTTCTTAAGAGTAAGTTATATTTGCATAGTGAGTTAGTAGTTATAAAGCACAGTGTTTGTGAAATAAGTTTAAAGAATACATTACTGTTATTAAAATTATTCTCACTTAGTTCTCTTGATTTGTTTGTTTGTGTGTTTATTTATTTATTTCTGTTATTAGTGCTAGGGTTACCTCAGTTCTCATAACATGCTCAGGTTCAAGTTGTAATACCATGTGTAGACCTGGCCGGTGTATCACCTATTTTGGTATACCATGATAATGACTTGCCATGAAATTACTTTTCAGTTGAAACAGTATTTTTCCCAAACATTATTCCCATAAAATCCCTCTTTTTTAAGTTTTTTAAACTTTTAGGAATAGTTTTTTATTTCTGTTTTCTGTTTTGTTCCCACTATTTAAGAGATCCATTCATGATACCCAGATATCCTATTTGTAGAAGTTTAACAGATATAGGCAGTAAGTTAGTTTTCTGAAAATTTTGTAAACAATACTGTGTAATGCACAGTATTGTGTAATATTTTATATACTTTACACAATGCTGTGTAATTTTGTTGTCATTTAAGGAAGAAATAATGGGACACAGCAAGAAATCTAGGCTTGTTACTTTTCATACAAATTCTAATGTAATATTTAATTTTTTAAAGCCAATTTTGGTGTATCCTGTGTAATGGAGTTGCTGTGCACCGTCATACATCATTCAGAAAACAGCATTAATTATCACAAAATAGAAAAAAAACAGAGTTAATCTTGAGTTGCATCAATTTGTTTTCTGATAATGGTTTTTATGTTGCTCTTGAATTTTTCTTGCCTCTTGCCAGTTTGTTGTAATTTAAATGCTAACACGTATTTGTGCAGAAGCACACCTGTCTAAACTGTTTTTCTGTTCACATTTTTTTTTAAATTAAGGTGAGGCTACTGATGGCAGACAGTGAGAAGAACTCGGTCATATCACTTTGCTGAGCGCCTGGTTTTCCAGTCTGGACTTAAAGAACTTAAATCCCTCCAGTGGACAGTCTTATCTTTTACCTTGTCATTTCTGTTTGAACTGAATTGGAAAGACAACATTTATAAGGAACACACAAATGGGGACCATTTCTGTGAATGCCTGTGACATAAATAAGTAAGAGAACATTCCCTCACCGGTAAGATTTTAGATTGTTATGAGCAGCGAATTCTAAATTAATTTTCTGTGTTTATAACATATGAGATACTTTTTGTTAAACTTGTTGTTAAATATATCTATAGGTCATTATTTAGACTTATCTTAGACTTCCAGTATTTAATTGAAATAAGGGTGGGGTATGTCTGTCAAAATGTTGGCTTAACTGGGTTGAAAATCAACATGCTTCTTCTTTTGCAAAACAAGACAAGAGTTTTTATTAGAGTATAACATTTTTGTGAGTATAAGTTGAAAATCAGTGACTAGTCTAATAGCTTATGCATATAATTTAATTAAGTAGTGGTGTCCTTTTTACTGCAGCAGCAAAGGAACGGGAAGGAACCAGAGGAACACCCCTCAGCAGTGAGAGGGAAATGTTCCAGTTTGGAAAGTACCCTATGGACATTTTAGAAATGCTTAGTGGACACCAGGCTCACCAGTTCAAAGGCCTGGGGCTGGAAAGGCAGCTGCAGCACCAACAGCAGGTTCAACTTCAACACCAGCAGCAGCTTCAGCAACAACAGCAACAACAGGGTGAGGCCTCTGGCACGCTCCTCTCTGGACTGGGCCTAGGTTCTCTTCAAGGATCTAGAAGTAATGCATTTTCAGATTCCTCATCTATCTTTGCCAAAATGAGTGCACCACCACCACCACCCCCCATCCCACAGCAAACCCAGTCCTCTTCGTCACAAAGCTCACGCAAGTCTAGCAAGATGAGCAGCAGCAGCAGCAGCGGGAGTGGGACTTCAGCCTCGGGTTATCCACAATTCTTGCGTCCCTTTCATCCTGCAGAGGCTGCTCTAGCACAGGAGCAACTTCACTCAGGGATGGGACGCTTTGATTTTGCAGGAGGGAGTAGTAGTGGTGGTTCTGGGGTAATTGGAGGAGTTGTAACATCTGCTCCCCCTCCACCACCCTTGCACCCTGGCCTCTCTGTGCCTCAGCCATCCCCTGGACCATCCTCTTCATCACCTTCTCCTTCTAGTTCAACCACCACGTCCAATAACCCCCCTAGCAGTAGCAGTACAGTGGCTGGACTGGTTGGAGCCCAGTCTGATGCTCGAAGTTTACACCAGCAATTCAGTTGCATGCTTGCAGCCAACCAGTACTTCCTTTCTGGAGTACCCGCCAATGCCAGTTTGGAACAGTTTCTAGTTCAGCAGGGCCCCCATAACCATCTAGGTCTTTCAGACTCAAACACAGGTCTTGCTCCACCCCCGGCCCTTCACCCCTCTCACACCCATGGTCACCCGGCCCCTCAGCCTCAGCAGCAGCAGCAACAGCTACCACCCCATGCCTTGTCTCATCCTCACAGTCATGCCCACCCACACCACCCTCTTCACCCTGCACCCCAGCCTTCCCCACTTGGCGGGTTTGATTTTCAAGGTATCCCTGTCCTTTCCTCCAATCAGCTAGCTTCCCTAATGCAACAGGAAGCTGGTCTTCCTCTCCCACTCCCACTCCATCTTTCTGTCCCAAAGGATGATGGGAAGGGGGATGGTGGATCTGGGGCTGGAGGAAGCGGAGGTAGCGGCAGCAGGAGAAAGAAAGCAATGGCTGGTTACCTGCCCCAGAGGAAGACCGATGGTAGCAGTAGCAGTAGTGGAAGCAATGCTAACTGCCACAGCAGCTCTGGGGCACATAGTCATGATGGGTCATCTGGCCTTGTTGGAGGAGGTGGAGGGGTTGGGATGAGGGGTCTTGGTGGTGACCCCTCCTCCATCCTCTCCTCTTCAACACCATCCTCCTCCTCTTCTTCAACTGTCTCTTCCTCCTCTTCCTCTGCCCCCTCCTCAAACTCTGCCTCTGTTTTAGTAACAAATGTTTCACAGATGCCCAAAACTGATAATCAGTCAGCCATGACTCCCACTGTTACACAGCCTGAACCAGAGCCTCTTTATCACTGTAGAGAATGTGGCAAAACATTTACACACCTCCCTAGTCTCCGAAGACACATACGCAGCCATGAAGGAGAGGTTAATGATCCCAATAGCAGTGCTAACCCAAACCCTAATACAAGCCACCAGCATCAGTCAGATACAAGTCTCCCTCACTCAACTCAGGATGGCATACCTCACCAACATGAGCAGAATCAGCAACAGTCCAACCCAGACCTCTCTTCTTCCTCATGCCCAAGTCCAGACAAGTCTTACTGTTGCGATGAATGTGGGAAAGGTTTCAAGAAAAGAGGACATCTCCTTCAGCATGGTGTTATCCATTCTGGAGCACGTCCATATGCTTGTTCAACCTGTGAGAGATCTTTTAACCGCCGTGAATCTCTCACTCGACATGAGAAAATTCATGAAGATAAGCCTTACCGCTGTCCAGCTTGTGGTCGCTGCTTTAGAGAGAGCACTTCTCTGCTTAACCATGCTGCTTCTGGCTCATGTGGCAAACCAGGAAGGGGATCAAGATCTAGAAGCAGTGATGGCAGCAGCTCAGTGAGTTCAGAAGGCAAGGTTGAAAGTGATTTTCAAGGTCTAGGAGACGAAAAGGGTTTGGGATATGAGAAGACGGAGGGAAGTGGAGCAGAAATATCCTGTGATGCCCTGTATCAACCGGAAAGAGCAGGGAACCCCAACACTGGTATTAAAACGGAAGGAAAATATAACTCTGTGTATTCGAGAGATCTCTATCAAACATCCTACAGGGTTGATGACTATCGTCGGCCACAAGGCAACCCAACATCGTATTCTGGAGATGGCTCTTGTAGTAACATGTCAGGCCCTGCCCTCAGAAAAGCTCCCTTGGCTCCAACGCTTCACCCACACCCTGCAAATCAGCAACAGCATCATCACCACCAACAGCAGCCTCATCTTCCACTTTCTTCTCTCTTAGATGACTCTGAAGATGAAGTGACTAGTAGTGCTATGTCTGCAATTGCTGCAGCTGCTGCCGCCTCTGTCTTACCTGCTGAAATGAACACCAGTGGGGGACGAGAAGAACGTAGGGACATAATTGGGGGTTTATTAGGAGGGCTTGGATTTGGGTCTTTGAGTGGCCCGTCATCAACATCTGCAGGAAATGGAGGAAATGAAGAGTGCCTGAATGGATCCATGATGCCCTTGTCTCACCCTGCGCAGCAGCAGCAGCAGCAGCAACAACAACAACAACAGCAGCAGCAGCAGCCTAATTCACAAACAGCCACATCTGATGCCAAACCGAAGCGGCCACGTAAGCCTAGACAAAAGAGGGAACCTAGACCTGGTGGTCTCCCCGGAGAGGGTGTGAAACGTCGGAGAAATAACCAGAATGGGGCTCGTGGGGATGGCTCAGACAGGCCTTACTTATGCACGGTTTGTGGACGCGGCTTTGGCAGACGTGAGACCCTGCGCAGGCATGAACGTGTTCATACAGGGGAGAAACCATTCCATTGTGATGTTTGTGGCAAAGATTTTCGGGAACCTTTCCATCTCACTAAACATCAGACTGTTCATTCGGGGGAGAAGAATTACAAATGCTCCCTTTGTGGAAAAGATTTTGGCTACGCGCAAAGTCTGAAAAGACATGAAAAACTGCACCTAAGAGGCGATTTCAAGCCAAGGCGGAGTAAAACCAAGTCTTCTACAAACCGTGGAACAGCAAGTCAAGAAAGCAGTCAAACAAACACTGGTTCTTATTACTCTTATCCTCAGGATAAAGCTCAAGAATCTAGTGCTAGCACCTCAAACCAGCCTCCTCCTAGGCTGTACACTTGTGAAATTTGCTGGAAGTCTTTTCGCCATCACTTCCACTTGACTGCCCATCACCAAGCTATTCATGAGCATGGAGGGGAGAAACTTTTCTCATGCGAGGTATGCGGGAAAGCCTTTGCTTACTCTAACAGCCTGACAAGACATAGATTATCACAGCACGGGTTGGCACGGGCTGGACCGGCCACCCAAACAACAGGAAGTGGATCTAGTGGAAATACCACATCCTTAACCGAAAGTGAAGCTGCCACCAACGCCCTCCTTCATCTGACTCCAGACAATGGAGGCCATGGTGTACAGCAAACACATTCAACTATCTCCCATACGCAGCATCTACACTCGCAACCTGCTGGTTACTCTCCTCTCTTCTACACACCAGAATCTGGTCCTCCTTCAAATACCAATGCCCCCCCACACTCCCAACATCCACACTACTCACACTCCACTGTAGGGCCCCTCCCCCATCAGCAGCCAATAACTGGGAAAGGGCAGCAAATTTATTCAGGGGTTACAGGGAATCCCATTCATTCGGCGCCTCCTCATGTCCATATTTCTTCCTCCTCACTGTCTCAACACCAGCAGCAGCAGCAACCGCCACCACCGCAGCACTCCTTTCCGATGCTACCGCACCAGCTGCAACATTCAGTCAGTCAGATACCTGGAGATGGTGCCCAGAAAAAGAAAAAAAAAAAAAAGAAAAAAATTAGATTAGTCAGTGGGGGGCAGTTAGTGAGGGAGTTCACAGATTTCGAAAGTGTTCAGAGGCATAGATTTTTAAAAAGAAAGAAACGTCGGCTTCAGCACCAGCTTAAAGTGAAAAAGTGGATAGCCCAGCTTAAATGGGCCAAGTATACTGGAGGAATTGCAATTAATGTAGGGGGCGGTACATGGCGAGTTGGCCGTTTAAGGTTCAGAGGTCTGAGATCTTTGATAATCCCCTTAAGGTCTTTCCCATGTCCTATTTGTCCCTCCACCACTTTCACACGACGGCTAACCCTTTCAGTCCACCGTGTGACCAGGCACCCCCCAAGGAAGCATGGCTGTCGGGCTCGTCTGCGGTGCATCGTCTGTGGTAAGCGTTCCCGGAGGCTTCTGTCGGCTCTCCGCCATCGGGCTAGGCACCTTTCGCAAGGAACTTTCTCCTGTCCCCGGTGCCCCTCTCGGTTCTGGAATGGCACGCTGCTACAGCGGCACATATACATGTGCCGGCGTGTTGGCGTAGGGCGAAAAACATCACCAAAGGGGACCTATTCCCAGAAAGCAGAGGATCATTTTGCAAGAGCAGGCGGTATTCCAGTATACAGGCACTAAATCTTTTCATCTAAAAGAAAATATGACCTTTCTAACTGATGAATTTTGAGAGACAGAGAGAAACTTGTGAAAGGCATAGTGGAAAATCTGCTTTGAATCCACTACATGTTCACAGACACCTACACCCATTATGCACATGGTCTCTGGCTTCAGCCAAGGGAGTGCCTCGTATAATAAATGACTTGGTTAACTGAACATTAAGCCTGTACCTTAAAAAATTAACAAAAATGAAAAATAAAGAAGAAAAAATCCATTAAAGACATGGATCTCTAACATGGTTTCTCCAAAGGGGAAGAATATTTTAGATTATGAGACTGTTTTGGTAGCACCTTTGTTGTTATGGTAGCATCTCTATCCTCTAAAAAAATGCATTCATTATGTATTTTCGTAACTTTTTTTGTGCTGCGATGATGGATGCGAACCAGTAAGAGTGAACTAATCTAAACAGTAACAATCTTTCTCTGACTTAGTTTTCCCCTTATTACTCAGAGTTTGACCGTATAGTCTTTCATTATTCTCAAATATATGTAGCTTTCTGTTCCTTGTGGACTTGTGTTTTTATTGTCATCCCACCTCTCCCCTCTTTCTTGTTTTGGGTCTTGTTCATACAATAATACAGATGCTTGCCCTAGAACTTCATGTTGCTGTTTGGGAAACTGTTAAAGAACATAATTGTGTATTCTCTTAAGGACAACACTTACTAAGACACTTAAGTTTTTAAATCTTGACTATGCGAAACTATTGAGTTTAGTGAACCCTCGCAACCTTTAAATCATGTGAAATTTGCTGCAGAACTGATGGGGAGGGGGCAGTATAGCGCAATAGATGCCATGTTCCGTGTGTTTAATGTCTTTTTTTGTTTGTTTGTTTAAATATGTAATTTTGTAGGTATTTCTATGACAAGTGTTATATCTTCGGTTGAGATGGATTGGCATAAGAGTGGTGAAACCAGTCCGTACTGTAAAATGCGTATTATATTTTATTATGTATCAGTCATTTTTGTTTGTTGCTTTTTTATTCTTCAAAGTACAAGTTTTTTTTAATCATTTGTACTATTTGTGGGAGGGTGTGTGTATGTTGTAAGATGAGGGGATTATATGTATCAATGTGATTTTTTTTTTTCTTTGTTTCTACCCCCTTTTGGTCTGTCTAACCTTAACCAGTTTAGCACAGTTCCCCAACACTATTGTATACATTTCAGTACTTTACTTAGCTCCTCTGTCCCAATGTTTTAATCTCAGTAAACTAAAATATGAAATATAAATACTAAACTATTCTTTTCTTTTTCCTGCGTCAACAAAAATGGTGAGTCTCGCAGAAAATCAATAAAAAAAGGTGAAAATGTCATCGAGGTAGTTTGATATTGTTTTTAGGTATAAAAGCTCCAGCCTATAATAAAAGGGCCTAGAATCAAAGTAGAGGTGGCAAATGATTTGTGTGTTTGCAGCATAGAGATAAAAACGAGAAAATAAGAGGACTGACCAGGTGTCGTGCACCTGGTGCTGTGGTGCTCTGCCTTGCCTGTCTCAGGCCGTTTACTACTCACATGTGCTGGCACATGCCCTCTGCAGTGCCATACTTGGAGGCAGAATGCCTGCAGGGATGGAGGCACAGAACCGGCTGTTCGTTGAGTTTATCTCTTGGTCCAATGCAACAAAAGAGTAACGGTTGAAAGGGCTCATATCATGAAATAAAATGTTGCTTCTTTTAAATACAACTTAAACAATGTTTATAATGGTACTATACTAATGTAACTAAAATGTACAGCCCATGGCCTGATCCATACAATCCATATATCAAAAGTACAAAACCAGCATTTTTAAAAACTCATTTTCGTATAGCCACATATTCAGTAGTTGTTTAGCCAGCCTTTCTCGGTTTACCATAAGGTTTTTGCTCTCACCATGGAGGATTTCAGACAGTTTCTTTTTGCTTATCATCAAACTCTTCATCACAAGCCAAAACTCTGCTAACATTCTTTCAGTTATAAGAATTCAATTGCAGAAGCCAAATTGCAACTCTCAAAAAATGCACTAGATGGCGATAAAAGACCCATGCGGTGAGCTGCTCCTGATGCTCTCTGGAAGTAGACAATGCTCTGATATCCCTACACACTACAGTGTAATGCACCGTTTATGATAGTGCTTTAGAAATCGCTGATATTTACAGTACACCTAGTATTGCTGATAGAAGTACATGTGATGCAGTGCATATCCTACAGACCTAGTATCTCCCATTTTTAATGAAAGAAAATGTTCAATCAGTTAAGTTTTAAATATCAGGAAAGACCAGTACAGCTGCATGAGTAGCCCCAAAGCTGGCTCCAAGTTAGTAGGATGACTTGACATACATATTGTTTGTTTTATCAAGTGTTGCTGCAGCACGTATGCTGTTAATTAGAGATTACTAAATGAGGTGTTCAAAGAAATTTATGCGGTGAATAAAGTACTACATGTCATTGAGTGTGGTTTGCAAGTCATCTCTTGGTCATCTTCTCTAATTGTCTTTTTCCCATTTAAGAGCAGAGTAAGGATTATTAGGCCATCTTTCATATAGTTATTTAGATTATAATTAGGATTTACTTAGCAACTGTGGTTCGATCAGGTGTGTGGGGAGCAGAAAACCACTAAAATGTGCATGGCAGGAAAACTGCTGTAGATGCAGTGCTTCGTTAACATGC
This sequence comes from Megaleporinus macrocephalus, assembly GCA_021613375.1. NCBI lineage: Eukaryota > Metazoa > Chordata > Actinopteri > Characiformes > Anostomidae > Megaleporinus > Megaleporinus macrocephalus. Next base: position 28,185,432 of record CM038703.1, read on the forward strand.
ATTCAACTAAACATCTTCACCTTTATTTCTCCTAACCATAAACCTAACACTCACTTATCACTTACCAAACCAGGTAATATCAGTGTTCATTCACAGTGCAGATATCTATCTATCTATCTATCTATCTATCTATGCAACAGGCATTTAACTAAACATCTTTAACTTTATTATTCTACGCCTATCTATCTATCCATGTTATCCAAATTATATATATATAGATAGATAGATAGATAGATAGATAGATAGAGATAATATATACAGATGCACATATGGATTTAATACGAAACACAAATTAGAAGGAACCCACAGATGTCTGTTTTCATTTCTATGCATGCAAGGGCAAATTCTATTTGATCTTTAGATCTTACAGGAGTTGCCTGCACTAATCCACGGGATCTCGCCAGGCCTCCTTTGCATGTTGTTTTACTCCCGTCTCACGCGGCCCTAGCATGGGGAGCAGTCTGGGAGGAGCGACTGACCTACATTTGTCCAATGGGATGCGGCGAAGGGCAGACACTGACCTACTTTAAGCCAATCGCGTGGAGGCAGGCCTGCCGGTAGGCAGCAACTGCGCGTGTTGAGGCCATGTGCTCGCTCTGAGTTCTGCTGAGGGCCTTAAGGTGCCGTCGAGAGCTTTTTGTGTCGGCCAAATGGAAACGCTCACGTTTCGACGTATCGGGGCGACGTTAAACGGAACGGCGGCGTTCTGCGTCTAAAAACCACCATCATTATTGCCATTTCTACCACGTTCAGCGCCGATCTGTGCGTTTCTGATCAAAGGGAGCTGCTTCATCTTTGATCTATAAATAAAGCAAAAGCTCCTTTCAGTTGTTGGGTAGAGCTGAGTCGGAGCATGACAAGCGCTCGTGCCTGCAGCTGCAGCCTCATACTTCTTTTCAGGTAGCCTGACGGAGCAGAAACCACATGTCCGAGCATCAGCCTGAACACCCCCCCAGCCTCTCAGCAGGCGGGCAGCGGAGAAGGGGTTAACCGAGTGGGCGGGGCCTCTCGTTAATATGCAACTATAGAGCCGCCGCCGTTGGCCGCGCGCTTCTCTTCGCGTCGTTGTGGGCGTGGACATAGAAGTTCCACCTCGTTAATATTAATGAGCCCCGCCCCTCCGCGCTCGTCCCCCGTGAGAGGTGATGTCACGAGAGCTGCCCGTGTTCGTTCCAGCTGACTCCAGCCGCGGTCCGTGCGAGCGAGCGAGCGAGCCCGGAGAGGCGCGAGCGAGAGGAAAGCGCTCGCAACAAACTAACGAACGCGAGAGAGAAAGAAAGACAAACAAACAAAGAAGACAGAGCTCAACTTCAGCGCATTGTATACTTTCTTTTCAGCTTATCTGAGGAAGATCCGCATTTAATACAGTTCGATTCCTCTGGTTTGCACGAAACGCCCGAATTTCGCGAACGCGCCAGCCCGCCGCTCGTGTACAGCAGTTTATGTGTCGCTCGTCTGAAATCTGTCGGACCTCTGGCTCCATGGACGGCCGTCGTTTCCAGCTGATTCAGTTCTTCGGAGAATATCTGCGTCCCGGCCGGGAGGAGCGCCAACTCGGTTTGGTGACAAATGTCAACAAATAAACGGCCTGTCCGCTGAGAAAATAAAAGGCACCCGGGCTCGGAGGAGCGATCTGCGGCCAGTAACTTTGTTGATCGGGGCGGGAGAGAATCGATCAGGGCGGCAGGTTTAAATACTCTTAAAGGCGCTCAGGAGAAGATGGAGCGCTCTGACTGAACTGAGCTGAACACACTGTACCGGACGTAAACACGCCTTTCAGTTTCCACATGGAAATGGATTAAAGTGCAGCGTCTTTCGGGGGAAATCGCAGTTAAGGGGCTTCACATCCTCCCTCTTCTGTCCGCGCAGGCCGAAGTGAGGGATTTAGTTAGCTGTTAAGCATTCACAAGAGCTGGCCGGTCGGAGCTGATTTCAGAGTTGAAACCGAACCCAAGCCAAGTTGTTGCCAGGCTATGTCCAGGCAACTTTCTCAGCTTTTACCTCCAGAGCTCCCCGCTGGAGCCAGTCCTCAGTTTGGTCCGGCTAATCCAGCGCCTTCTGCTCCTAATGGCCACCTGAACTCTATGGCCAGTCTGAAATCTCTTCTACAGCTTCCTATTAAAGGAGACAACAAAGCTAAAGACTGCTGTGAGATGAAAGGTGAATTTCTCTCTCTCTTTCTCTCTCTCTCTCTCTCTCTCTCTCTCTCTCTCTCTCTCTCCCTCTCTCTGGCTCTCATCTGAAAATGGTTGGGCCTACAACAACCCTTCCCTCCCACTCACTATATTCCCTTTTGTTGTCAGTGGTGTTTGTCTTGTTTATCTATTGTGGGAAGTAGGGCCTACACTCTTAGCTAAAGGGTTCTTTCACACTGTAACAATAGTGGAACCCCCTTTGGTGAATCATAGAACCATTTTTAAAGGTAAAGAATCATATCCACAGCTCCATCCAGTCCTGGAGAAGAACCCAGTAACTATGCAAAGATCTATTCTTGCATTCAAACAGCTGCCCTGGTTCTGTATAGCAAAGAACCCATGAAGAACCAAAAATATAGAGCAGTCAGTAGCAGTACGATGAAATGATGAAAAAGATAGACCTAAGAGGAGTTGCTGTGTTCCAGAATTGCTGGAATCTTTCAAAGAATCTTTGATAAAATAAACTACTACAAAATGTTTTATTGAATCATTCAGTGCTCATACCAGTAGTATTTTATTTTTCAACAAGGCTGTTTTTATTTGTATTTCGTAAAGGCAAAAATGACTGACATTAAAGGGATGCCATGCTGAGCTGTTGGCCACACATACAGTAATGACTGTGTGTGCTCTATGGGTCCCTCTGGTGGATGATCAATACCACAGCATGTTTTAAGAGCCATTCTCTTTTGTAGTACCCATGGTGGTGATGATGGTGGTGATGATGATGATGAGCACTGAATGATTCGCTGAGTAAAGATGCCAGTGCTCTTCCAGCTTAGAGGACGTATAGAGAGGTGTTTGATATACATACAGAAAATGAGGTGTGTGAGGGATATTGTTCACATTTGACATGCGAAGAGCTGTACGCAGGCTCTAGCTTCAGCTGTTTTTCCGCAATCCACAATCCAGAGCTGCTTCTTGTTGGCTTTGTTCAACGCTCTCAAATACACCCACACTCTCCATCCCCCTTTCTGCTTTCTCACCCCCCACCCCACATAAGTACTACCTCTTTCTATCTGTCAGCCTTTGATTCTTTCCTGCCTTCTGCACCCGTTGAATTATCCCATACACTGACACCGTGGTACATGGTTTTTCTACACTGTAGTAATTAGAGGTTGGTTGATATATTGCTTGACTGAACTATTGGATTATGAAAGTAAAGTACATACAAAAAGAAATGTAATTGTATAGAATAGAATTGTATAGAATGGTTTAGGTATTGAATGACATAGGATGATAGATAATAATATCAAATATAGAATAATCATATAGGCTTCTTAAACTATCGTATCAGCCACAAACGTTCATGCTGTTTGGGCTTTAATATCAATGTAATCCAGGGGTAAGAAAACACAGAGGTGCAAAACACAGGTGGTCTGGGGGTTAACTCTATTAACCTCTTGGGCCCTCGAATGTCTCCAAATTCTGGAGCTGCAGCACTGGTGTACCCCAGTGTGGCACTGTATCAAAGTGGTTGGCTCAGTCGGCCTTCTATGGCCTAGCAACTGCAACTATATCATAGTGGTTCACTCAGTTGGTCTTCATTGACCTAGCAACTGTAACTATGCCCAGGACACCTCTGAAAAACTTTAGAATTGCTCCGTGAATTATTTGTAAATCTGAACACTGTTGCTCATTTCCCAAAACAAAGATAAAAGAGGAGATATGTGCAAACCCTATTACCAAACCTGACCATTTCCAGAAGCAGATTTGTTAAAAACACATTTTGTCGCCATTTGACAAGTGAGCAGCCAGGCAGCACTAGATTAGCAAGCCAACATGGGACCCCCAAATACCATGGGGTACTTCACACACTGTATATAGACATATACAAAAGTACTGGTGCTCCCGCATATTTTAATGTAAACATACAGTTTATTAGTTAAATTTAACACTTTAGATAAAAAGTTATGACACATTTCAGTTAAATTCAATAAATTAGTGATATGTTAAATTTAGTAAATTAGGGATATGTTAAATTCAGTAAATTAGTGATATGTTAAATTTAGTAAATTAGGGATATGTTAAATTCAATAAATTAGGGATATGTTAAATTCAGTAAATTATGGATATGTTAAATTCAGTAAATTAGGGATATGTTAAATTCAGTAAATTAGGGATATTTTAAATTCATTAAATTACGGATATGTTAAATTCAGTAAATTAGAAAATACAAAAAATTTCTGTAAATAAGTTTGTACAATGGAGGATTTAACATATGTTCTGTTGGAAAATCAACACAAATATAATAAAATAATAAAATATAGCATTTGCATATATATAGTTAGGGGCAGTTATGGGCTGGAGGTTGGGAAACCAGCCTTGTGACCAGAAACGTCTGAAGTGCTGTTGAGAAAGGCACCTGTGGACCACTCTGGGCAAGTGTGCTCACTGCCCCCTAGTGTGTGTGTGTATACATGTGGGTGTTACACTGTACAGATGCATAAAATGCAGAGGTGGCAAACAGTTCAAAATTAAATGTATATATTTGTATTTATACATATATATAAAAGGGCACTGGCTAAAATACTATTGGAAATTTGTCTTATAGAACGGTCTTTTTCACAAAAGCAGCATGTAATAAATTATCCATTTACTCTTGTAACCATATAGCTGGAGATAACCTAACAGCCTCTGATGTTAAAATTAAGTAACAGGCTTAAAATAAAAAAGGTGTCACTGCAAAACGGCAGCACCCATGACAAAAAACAAACCTAACTGAACGTCATTGATAAAGCTTGAGCTGCTCGTAGGACAAGCCAGCTCAGCGCTAACGTATGCTCTCAAACTAATTAGGACTGAGCATTATGGTAGTGATGGTAACAAGATGAACGAAGATTACATATAAAGCAAAATGAAAGAGTTTCTGCATTAAACATTGCTGTGTAATGAGATCACTCCCATAATATTATGACAGGTTCTAGCCTGCGGAGTAAAGAAAATAGAAGAGTTCAGGAAATGACTGGGATATCCTACGCTGTATTGTATGTTTGTACAGCACGGCTGCACTGAGCTCCGGGTCTTTGTGAGCACACGGAGCTGCCCACTAGTGGACAGCACACAGCATAAACCCACAGCAGCATGATGAGGGATTGCTCCTAATGTCACAGTGTGGTTATGTATGTTATGACTGACATGTTTTACAGACTCCAGACTTTAACAAGGCACAAAATATGGAGGGTCAGTCATAAGTAATGTGCCTGTGTCGGATCAGTAGTGAAATGAAGTGTGTGAGATGATTACGTCTTTAAATGTATAGTTTTTGTATTGCGTTGTAAATCTACATGCTTATTATGTCAATGTAATTCTCATTCTGCATCCTTCTTCCACGCTTTGAATCAGTGATTCAGGGTTGTAGCCAATGCGTTCCACTCTAGTTTTGCACTTCTGCATCCCTCCATCTGAACAGGACTGAATTGCAGCCCTCTGTTTGGCCCTGTGGGTGTCAGTGTGTGATTCCGAGCTCATGGCAGCTGTGATGGCAAAGGCTTCACGCTCTTGGCTAAGCACGAGTGTCACATTCTTATTAAAGCACTGAGCGTGGTCTTGAGAAACGCTTCTAACAGAGTAAATACATTTTCATTGGTGGGACAGTGTTAGGCGGCATGATTCAGGATCAAATTTGAAATTAGGCATTAACAGGTGCACACTAGTTCTTCACGCTCAATAACCATATAACCAATCTTTATGTTATCTGAGTAGATACTTGATGACACATAGCTGTTAACCACAAGTTTTTAAATTATTAATTAAGTAATATGTTTGGGTTTATAGGGTTAAGCTTGACATAATAAGTAAGGAAGAAGTCAATTCATTTAACAAATAGAACTTGCTCCAAACACTTATTTTGATGTTAGGTAGTCATTGTTTAGCCTGCCTCGTTCACAATTGCGGTGCTCTTAACTAATTAGAGCCGCAGCGCTGGTCTGCCTCTGGGTGGCACTGTAACAAAAAGGTTCAACCAGTCTGTCTTACATGGACTAGCAACTGTAACTACGTTGGCAATGTTTTAGACATTAAACCCATTAATTAACAGTAAAAGAATGTTTTCAAAATGATGGTAAAATCTGTTAAATTACAGTAAATTATCTTTTTTACTTTCTTACTTATAGCCTGATAGTACTTTCCTTAATAATAACATCAACAGCCATTAAAGCAATTGCAAATTTAAGTGAAATAAAGATGAGCATTGTTTTTATGAATTTACTTTATATTTCTGTACATTACAAGCATAAATAGCAATATTCAGCATATCCATGCTTTATTTACATGCATTTAACCTTTTTTTAAAGAAACATTATTGAGCATTGCATTTTACAGTAGTTTGACAATTAAAATACTTTTCATGTATGTATGTATTTTTTTTTTATTATTTAAAATGTATTCCCTTTTTTAAGAATGTATCATTGCACATAGGTGGTTAGCAAAGATATGTGAGTTTGGTGCTCAGTATGGGATTATAAGACGGGGATATTACACAGAGAATGTGACCTTCATGTCTTTTTTTTGGTCATAGATAAAGAGAAGCCCTTAGACTCCGATGAGGACTCGCTGGGCGGGGTCGGGGGAGTGGCCGGGGGTGGAGGCACCATGCGCAGCTCCTCCCAGTCGGCCTTTCTGGGACCATTACTGTGGGAGCGCACCCTACCTTGTGATGGCAGCCTGTTCCAGCTGCAGTACATGGACCTGGAGGAGTTCTTGACGGAGAACGGGATGGGCTGCATGCCATCGGGAAATGCCTCCAGCGCCCAGGCCCAAATCCCCTCGCAGAGCACACAGTCAGCCGTACCCAGCCAGAGCTCCCAGTGCCCGCCCTCTTCACCGCCCCCCTGCTCCTCCTCTGCCTCTTCCATCTCCTCCCTCTCCTCCTCATCCTCCTCTTCCTCCCTGCTGGGCCTGGACGTGCCGCAGGGCCCAACAACGGGAATGCTGGGCGGTCCCGAGTGTCTACATGGTAAGTGTGTATGTGCTTGTTTTCATGTATACTCAGGACAAAGGTGTCCTAATATTATTGTAAAACCAGAGACAACAGTGCTAGTGTGGTAAATGTTAATCGTGATTTGGCAAATAATGTTTGGTTTCCCAAATACTATGTGTTTATTAAAACTAATCCATTTGTTTTTTATGGCAACATTAAAGGTTGCCATAGCAAATGGTAATATTTGTAGCTAGTTTTTATTTACATATAGGTTGTTACATGTAATGTAACATTTTTAGCAGACAGCAGTGATGCTAAAAAAAGCTGCAGGTATTGTAGTATAAATTGAAACGCTGTAGCAACATAGGTATAGATTTAGGAATACTTCTTAAAAACATTTATTCCAATGTTAGATAAATTTGTAATTTCATCCATGAACCAAATAGAATAAAATGTTTACATTTATATGTCAATTTTATGAAATACAGTCCAGGCACAAGGGGGCGCTATTAGCATTTAAGCGTAAGTTTGCCATGAGAGAGAGAGAGAGAGAGAGAGAGAAAGGAAACCTAAACCAGCAGGAGCTTGTGATCTGTTTTATGGTTTCCTCATTACCTGCTGGATTACAACTCCCATAAACACTACCTGCTGTGTCACTGTTTACATGAGTGTGATGTGGAGATGACTTTGCCAGTGCGTGCATCATGTAGTTATAATATTTAGAAATAATTAACTACAACCACCCTCAGCACCGGCGAATAGAGATAATGTACATTACACACATGTGCACACATAAAGGTAACATTTGCACAGCATTGTACCACCCTGACGATTTACTACACATATACATACACACATATATGTGGCTGGTCCCAAATCCTGCCACTGTATATACATAGTTTGGTATACATTCCTTAAGAAATTGCTGATAAATGTAGGGTCTATATTAGTATAAAACATTTGTATATATAAAGCATTTATAAACAAGCATCCAATTAGTGTTTTATTCTGCTACTGTTTGAGTACATGTTGTGTGTATGTATTATTGTATATGATATTTCTTTATTAAAGATGAGAAAGAAAATATTGTTGCTGTCTGAACAAAACTCTGTATCTTCGATATGATAATGTTACAGCAGAAGGAAAAAAATACACTATACTTATAATGTAAGTCAACATAACCAACGTTTTCCCAAGAAATGTGGGGCTATTTATTTTTGTTCATTCTTCATGAAATTTACACACAATGCCAATGCAACAAGCCTTTCAAGATTAGTTCAAAAACTGAAAAGCAACATAACACAAGGTTTAGTCTGACTGCACTAATGTATTGGTGATGTATTGATGTTTTTAGATGGTACATGAGCATTACTTAAAATCTGAGTAGCATAGACTCGCTTGCTTGGGATTGACTGCATCATGGCATGAACTACTAGGCCTGTGACTTCTGGCCACACTAACATCCAGTGGTAGGACCTTTGGAGTGGACAGGTATTTCAAATGACATGCTATATACCAGCAATGCTCACTAGAACTATAGCTTAATGACTGCTGTTCCACACTTAATCATATCACTGCACATGCAGCACAAGTACTTTGATCCACACGTTTGGGTTAACTGTAAAGTAAATAGGCTGCTTGTAGTTACTCACTAGCTGTGACTGACATGTTTGTGGTGGAGGCCAGAAAGCTGAGTCGCAGAAAAAGCAGCTCTATAAGGAGAAATACGATTGCTGTCGCTGTCCTTTTAAACACTTCCACACTCAAAGCTACTGTAATGCACAGTTTTTTAGGTTTGATCTGACATTCACAGTAAATTCATAGGCGCCCTGCTTTGAACAGATGCTGCACTAAGCTCGCTCACGTGGAAGGCAGAAGCTTCCCATCTGAAGGCTAGTAGCCATACGATATTAATAGAAGCAAAAAAGCGAGGTAGTAGCACGCTCAAACTGGGACTGCACTATGTATTGTTTGTCAATTGCGACACTGGCCTTTGCAGCACTCGTATCGCAGAAGGCTGCAATATGCAAATGAGGTCTTTAACAAATCACAAAAATTTGCGTGCTGTGAGCATTCTGACCAACCTCAGATGCTCCAGATGAGTGTCTTGTGGGTGTTTGGATGATTCAAGCCACGTGATCCAACAAACGTGAATCATTTCGTTCCAAGTCATGCAGGCCAGTCTTTCAACCATGTGACATCAAAGGTTCACCAGTGCGTTAATGTGCTGCAAGACTGCATCGCAATGACATTGTGTGTTTTTTTTAGCATTTGTGCAGCTGCAGTGTATATTTATAGACCTATGTTTCGACTAGGTGGGTTTTGAACTGGGTGTCAGAATGAGCTGCATTTGTTTTCAATGTTAATTTCACGTTCATGTTGCAGAAACATCAAAGCCTGTAAACCACCTTCCTTGAAATGCAGTGAGTAGGGCAGTGAGTAGCATGATGTTCGATGAAATATCTTTTTAAACAAAGGCATTGTGGAGAATGCAGCAAAGAGAAAAACAGCTGAGTGATGAGCAAGAAAAAAGAAAAGGAGGGAGAGAGAGAGAGAGAGCGAGAGAAACTGGAAGGGGTGGGGGCTCTGCCAGTGTGTATTTTCCTTGCATGTTTTTGAGTCTTGTTCCCTCGCTCTCCCTCTAGCTCGCTGTCTCACACGTTGAGGCCATGTGCAGGCGACTCGTCACGTGCTGATGCAGAGAGCAATGAAGTGAGAGAGCGAGGGGAAGGGAGGGGTGGAGGAAGAGAAGGAGGAGCCACGAGGCTAGAGGAAGAGGGAGGGAGAGCGAGAGAGAGAGAGAGAGAGAGAGAGAGTACACCACTGCTGTCATTTCAAAACCTTGTTATCGTTTTACAACATTTGAAAGGGATCCACTCTTACAATAACATGGAGGTTCTTCAGGCTTCTTTAATCTTCAGGAGGTTTTTTGTGAAAGGTTAATCTCATTCACACAGAAAAAACAACTAACAAATAAAGAAATCTTTTATCCTTGCACTATGAAGTGATTAAGATGTAAACAAAGTCATTGTGTTTGGTTTGATGTGGAATGCGCCAGTCTAGCTAAACTTAGCTAGTCAGAACTGTTCACAGCAGTGTTGACAGAGCTCAGAGGAGGTCAGAGGAGTGTAATAGATTAAACTTTAATAGATAGAGATAAGCTTTTTGAGATAAGGCAGACCCAAAGTGTTGCTATAGACTTCTTTGACCTAATCACAATCCAGACCGTTTGCATTGTAGTTAGTATGTAATAATAAGGGGTTAATGTTCATCCTGATAGTGTGATATTTGCAAGATAAAATATTCCCTAAAGTAGATTTATTTTTCTTAGATTCTTTACAGCTTTACTATCATCAACATTCTATATGAAAATTCAGAAGACATGTAGGTTCACTGCTCATTATGGATTGGCATATAATGGCTGCATTTGCATTGTAGAAATCATGACTTCCGGGTGGCTGATTACATTCATGGCGTTTGGCAGATGCTTTTATCCAGAGGTACTACACAGGCAGGAGGAGGTAGTGTTAGGAGTCTTGCCCAGGGTCTCTCATTGGTATAGCGAACCCCAGTCTACAGCATGGAAGGCAGCGGGTAACCCACTATACTACACCAAACACTTACTATCAGCACCACTGTAAAGAAATAAAAAAGTCACTTATTTTCCCCACAATAAACCATCTGACATTGAGTTTACATACCAGCGACTGATTTATACCAAAACTCTGGAAAATCTGTGGAATTTGAGGAACTGAGTTTTTTTTCTATTGGCATTGTTCCAGAGAACTGCCATTATTTTTTCAAGAGTGCTTTCTCTGCTTACAGTGGGCGAACGTTTTACAAAAGAGTCGACCAACAGAAGAGCTCTTAAATGACTGACCTGCAAGTTATATTTACTTTGTTGTTGTTATACTTTCAGAGATACAAGGTCTTGATAGAGAGGTTTTGTGTTTATGTTTGCACAATGTTGGCACTGAGAAATGTAACACGATTAAATGTCTTTGTAACGTATCTCCGCTGTCGAAACAAAGGTTAGCATCTCTAAATGGATACCTTGACAGAAGAACAAAAAACCGGCTTTACTTTTAATGTTAGTCAATGGAGCCGGAGTTCTTTCCTAGTCATTGTGGTACATTTCTTTTGGTCCTTTGGTTATGAATTGAACACACAATGTAAAGAACAATAGACATTTGGAAATTATCAAGAACTGACAAAAGGTTTTGTTCTGACAGCAGCGATATGACATATATGTACATCTTAATACTTTCAGACATTTGGACCATACATGAGAAGCAACTTGATATTTCATTGTTCCGAGCTTTGTATAATATATTGGAATAAAATATAAGAGTAGTGTCACCTATCAAAAATACTAAACAATTAAAACACAGTGACTTATCATTTAGGGTGTCACATACTGCTGCACTAAATCCAATTGGATTTATGCTCTCTAAAACTTGTAGCTGAAGAGTGTTCACACCATGAATAAAATTATTTTGATAATTCTATTTATCCTCATAGTTCTTACCCCATCACGCGTATGTATATTTGTTCATTTTCATTTAGTGTGTTTGCTTTGTGTATGAAAGCATTACAGACAGCTGTACTTTTTATTTGAGATACTTCCTTCATAGACAGAAAGATGCTTAAGAAGGGTCTTCGGTATGCCCGAGGGAAGGAAGGCTGCTTTTTTTTCTTGGGTGTATTTTTAAATGCAGGAGAAGGAAAGTGTAAGCTCTTAGGAGCTGCATAATATTGCTGGGAGAGGGCCCGGATTTTGTGCAGCACTCTCATATCGCACTTCGTTTAATGTAATTTCATTTGCATGTTTTTGCTTTGAGGAAAAAAATCCAATATTTGGCTGGAGTTTGGCTGAAGCTTTGCAGGGAATGGCTCGTTAGTAAAATATACAAGGACTTACGCTGATACAAAGTGAATATGCTCTCAGATCAGCTTGCATATCTTTGAAGTTGCGCCACGTTCTGTTGTCCTGTATCCTGTAAAGATGACGGTGTCCTGGTTGTAATTTGTTGTATGGGATTTGAAACAAAGAGCGATTTGTCACAAGGAAGAAAGTGCAAGTGCCTAAAATTTGATCAGCCTTAAAAATGCAGAGGAACAGCTTCATTATGCATGGCTGTCCTAAATTTGCAGCATTTGCATGTGGAATATGCATGTGATTTAAGTCAATGGATTTGTAGTGTATAGCAGCTGCACTATGAAATACCATTATGACTAATGTATAATAATTATCGCCAAGTGCACGGCATTCAATTACTGCTCTAAAAGCATTTTTACCCTGTTTCTGTTAAAAAGGCAAATAGGCAAAAAGAGCACATGCTAAGGGAAAGCAGAGTTTGGAGTAAATGAATTTCCTGTGAGGGCTGTTGAGAGCAGAGAGATATAAAATACTTGTCTAAAAGATTCCAGTCCAGTTTGTAGATAAAATGTTGTATATTGTAAGGACTGGAGCTGTTTGTTGGCTTATGCCTGACCAGGATGGCACTTGCTGGTCTCCACACTGACCTCTGCTGCGCCCTTGTGGCTGCAATGTGTCATTGCGTCCAGTCTGAGCTCGGACATAAGATTGTAGGCTCCTAATCCCTCAAAAGCCCCTACTCCCAAAAGAAAAAGAGCTTACTTTCCAATCAGCTGCCAATAGATTTGCATTATATTTTTTTTATAAAGATATTAACCTTTGAGATATCAGTATTGAAAAATGGTGCAATATGCAATACTCTGCCCATTTGCTTGGTATACATTTGGTGACAAGGGATTAAACTGGCTTCATTCAAATAAGGCAAAACAATAGCAACGACAGAGTAACATAAAATACCTACATAAACCAAAATATAAGTTTAACACTCGTAAATGTTATATAGAAGGACTGTGCAAACATATCATAATACTGTGTATATAGTAACAATCCAATGAGTATCTGATTTTTGCTCTTTAGGAGGACAGGCTGTGCAGCAGGACCCCTCTCCAAGCTCTTCCTGCCCACCTCCGCCAGTGCCCCTGCCCACCAACGCTGCTGATGTGATGGTGAACTTTGACCCTGACCCTGCCGACCTGGCCTTGTCCAGCGTCCCAGGCCAGGAGGCCTTCGACCCCCGGAGGCATCGTTTCTCTGAAGAGGAGCTCAAGCCTCAGCCCATGATCAAGAAGGCCCGCAAAATGCTGGTGCCAGACGAGCAGAAGGTATTGTCAGTTTTCAGCATCTTTCTGTCTGTATTTGTATGGGATGTAGTTTGATGATTATATTTCTAGGTTTATGTGTTTGTGATCACGCTAGACTGTCGTTGAGTTGATTTATGTGCCCTTCAATGGTGAAAACAACGGCAACTGCGTTTGGCTTATTTTAATTTCTGATGCAATGTATTTGCAACCCTGTTAGCAAAATATATTTACACTACTAAAGGAAGAGGAGAAGCCAATGACTCATATGATCATCACCCCTGCAGGGTACACAGGACTGGGTGACAGGGTTGCACATACACTGGGATAAGATCTCGGTGTATAATAGCCGTTACTTAAAATAAGCTTATAATGCTGTATATTTAATTTCACCAGAAGACATCTGAAAAAATAATAATATACGCACGGACACACACACGCACACACGCACACACACACACACACACACACACACACACACACACACACACACACACATTATATATATATATATATATATATATATATATATATATATATATATATACAGGTATTAGGACAAATACAGTGAATGGATTTTAAAAAATATACGTTTACAGCAACTGCATTCTCACAACTATTATAAAACTTCAGAATGTCAGTGTTCATGGTGTTCATAACACTTTCATGTAATAACTTTCCATGTGGGAGCTTTTAGAGGTTTCAGACCTCGGATCACCCACACTGTGCACACTTTTGAAGTTGCTTCAGAAATATAGAAGTATCTCACATGAAACCACTCCGAATAACTATATTTAGGGCTTAATGATTTAATTTAGCAGAAATTGTGGGAAAAAAAGGAACAAATTCATGTTGGAAAAGTGCTGTAATTACAGTTACCACCCAATAACAGCTTCAGCTAATCAGTACTTGGTTAAATTACATCAGACAAGCTAGAATTCATGGAATTTAAGTAGTGACTAGGATGAGCAGTGAGGCATTAAGATATCAGGAAGCAAATCTGTCTTCGTCTAACTACATTCTTTATCATGGTGATGAAGTACTGACTTTAAACCCAAGAAATTCAGATGACTTTTTACTGTATTTATGCATTTATGTACTGTTCCAAAGACCTGTTGTTTAAAACAATGCATCCCAGCAGTAAGAGTGTTTTGCCAGTAAAACACTTGCTGTAACATTAGAGCAAATGCAAAAAACAGAAATATTGTAAAAATGCAACAACAAAATGTTCTAAATATTAGTTTATATTTTTTTACCTAGGTCGAAGAAGTTATCCTGATTTGTTTATCTATCCACAGTGTGGTCCTAAAGAGTAAGACCACATTTAAAATGATTCACTTTGGAGTAACTAAACAACAGAACATTTTAGAATCTTCCAAATTTTAACCAAAAACTTATAAACAAATTTGTGACATTAACAGCGTTGGGGCCTTTTTGTTTTATTTGATCCACTGAAACATGATGACTCTCAAGTTAATGTTCTCGTCAGATACAAAACTTCGTATTCAAATGTCTGTTTACCAGGAGAAGGAAAAAAACTTTTTTAACTTTGAATGGAAGTTAGTAGACCAAGATGGACTGCCAAGTTATATTGATCATTTTCTACTGGTCCATTTATTATATAATTTGAAGACATTGAAAAGGCTAACTGGGCAAATCTATGCTAATGTAAACACTATAAGCAAGACATGTTTATATGTTTAATGTATCACTAAAATACATCCAGGCAGTGAATCCAGAAATCACATGGATTTAAAAAAAAAAATCCAGCACATGTAATTTAACATAATAAAGTATTGATTGCTAAAGCCATGTACTCAATGATGGCTACAATTACTACTGGGCTTCCTACAGGAGAGGTTGGTAAATGGTAAAAGGAAGACACTGACATACATGAACTCACTATATACTGTCATTTGATAGAATTCTAATATTATATGCTTGCAGCCCAGATAAATAGCTTAAATAACAGAATAATCCTTTACATCATTAGTTCACTTTATTGACATATTCTTTAATTATTTACTGTTAGAGAAGAAAAGTTCTCTGGCTAATGTAATACTGAGCACTCTCCCCTTTTTCTCCTTTTTCTTTCACGCCTCAACCACGAAGGACGAAAAGTACTGGAGCCGTCGCGTCAAGAACAATGAAGCGGCCAAGCGCTCGCGAGACGCGCGGCGGCTGAAGGAGAATCAGATATCCGTCCGCGCTGCTTTCCTCGAGAGGGAGAACGCCGCGCTCCGGCAGGAAGTAGCCGACATGCGTAAAGAGCTGGGCCGCTGTCGCAACATCATCAACAAGTACGAGAGCCGCCACGGAGACTTATGAAGAGGAGGACTCAGAGGGACAAGAGGAGAAGCAATTCAGTCTTTTGGAAGAAAAGAGCAGGATTTATGGACCGGGCTGTTAAATTAGACAGCAGTTTATGTGCGTACTTGTTTCAAACTTGCACTGCGACGCTCGCAGATCGTTTCCTTGTGAGCGCGGTCGTTCTGGTGAAGGTGGTGTCGTGCAGGGCTGCAACAAGTACTTTGGCGAACAGTTGAGTAATCATAGTCGAAGGGAATGATCACAATGTCTAGACGTGAACACTGTTCGGGATACTGTTTTCCAAAACTTTCTGTACTGATCTTTTCCTGCTCTTCTTCTTCGGTGGGCAAGGCGAGCTCCTGCCGATTTTATAGGGGTGATTGTCAAACTCGTGTGCAGTGTTACCCTAGACCTTATGAACATTCCTTCATTGTTCTGACTAATTTTTCTTAGAGAGAGGAATTTATGAGATGACCCAGGTGTAATTTTTTCTACGACAACAAAGAAAAAACATTGTATATTTTTGAACTGCTTTGACAGATAAGATGGAAGGAGAGGGGGACGAGACACCACAAAGAGATTTTGACATAGGAAAAAATATATATATGTATATTTTTATACTTACTGGAGCAGACAGGCGAAGAGATTTTGGAAAATAATCTTTTTTGTATATTTTATATATGGGCGGGTAGGGGTAGTTGTAGAGAAAGAGGGCTACATGAAGATGTTTTCAACAATAATCGGGACCGAGCTTGTTTGGTTGATTCTATTTTAGATGTAAGGAATTTTTCTGGAAGATATATTTTAGATGGAGAAGATGCAGATATCGAAATGGAAGAATGAGCTGAAACTGTGGCAGATAAGGGGGACGAATGGAGGTGGACAAACTTTGCAAACGAAAACAAACAGCTGAAGGTGAAACGAAGAGCAGAACGAGAGTCGCGCAGGGTAGAACTTTGTTGTGGGTTTGTTTAAGCACTTAATTTGATGTCGTCGTCGTCTTCTTCTTCTTGATTCCTTTTTTCTTCTATCTCAGCATGTGTTTTGTCCTGAGTTAAGAGAGGAGGAAGAAAAAGAGATAGAAGGAGATGATGGAAAGCTCTGGACACTACATCCCATCACTACGTCCAAGGAATTTCATGTACAAATTGTTTCTCCATGTATATATTTTAAACGTTGAAG
This sequence comes from Megaleporinus macrocephalus, assembly GCA_021613375.1. NCBI lineage: Eukaryota > Metazoa > Chordata > Actinopteri > Characiformes > Anostomidae > Megaleporinus > Megaleporinus macrocephalus. The sequence continues at coordinate 28,202,214 of CM038703.1, forward strand.
CTACTATGTCTTCATAAATATATTGATATACACATATATTACTATATTATATATATATACATATATAAATATACACATACACACAAACTGGACCTTGGTTTGCACGGCCAGTAGGACGCAACGCACAAAAACGACTCCTCGTATGAAGTCTGCACATGCATACTCAGAGCTATTTCAGTACTGTGGTCCCTGTTTTTCTCACTCTATCTCTTTCTCTCACTCCCTCGGTTCTGCTTTTTTTCCCGACAAGCAGTGAGGCTGGTTTGGACATTTTTTTTCACCCAGGTTTAGTTGGCAGTGAGTGGGTTGCATGGTGGCGCATGCTTGCGTACTGTATGATCAGCACAGAAACAAAAAAAACCCACCCTTGTGTTGACAACTGTCTTTTTATATGGTGCTCACCCAGTTCCTCCACCCACACAAACACACACATCGACACAGTACTCGACTGCCTACAACCCTGTCTCTCTTAATGGATTCTTTTTTTCCTATTGTATGGGGGGAATAGACATAAACACATGTTTATAAAACTCCTCAAACTAAATCCAGTAACGCTTTACTGTCAGAAAGCTACATGACACCTACATAAACCTTTCTTTACTATCATAAACCTTCAAAAGGCTAATTCCACGAACTTTCTGTTGTCATAAAGTTGACTTTTGTGGATTTTATTGGGCCTCATCCACCGATAGCTTCCTAATTCGCTCTTGAGAAAGGTCCCACAACAATGTCTACATCAGATTCATGACGTGTAAGCGCAGAATTGTTCGCACCTCTATGCTTATGAGTGTGTGATTCTGTTCTTACCTAAAAACAAATAAGAGAATGTTGATGAACGTCAGAAAACTCTCTTTAGGTTAGTGAATGAGGCCTTCTGACATTTCATTTAATAATGTCTATGTAAGTTAGTCATGAAAGGCTTATGCAGGCCTTATGTAGGCCTTATGATCGCTGACCTTCAGTAAAGTGTCACCCTAAACCTTTACAGATGAAATGCACCCTAATACTACTGTACCATTAAAAACAATTGTACCATTATATAAATATATATATATTGAATATTACACTATTATTTCACTAGGTATGTGTGTGTACATGAATATATGCTTGAATATGTGATTCTAGGTGTAATTTTACATAACTTGAATACATGTAGTATCTATACAGAACATAATAATTAAAATTTCTTGCCCGATTTGCTCAGGTGTCTGGCTTCCAAAAGCAAAAATCCTAAAAATTATCTGAAACGTTATGGTTCCTGGCACATATTTTTTTTTGTTTATTTTTGGTCTGAATGTACAGTAGAGTTAAAAATTTCCATGAAAATCCATAATACACTTGGGGAAAGTTGCCAGAAAACATTGCTGGACATATTAAAAAACAGAAGTTCTTTGTTGGTTTTACACATACAAATTTCAGTGTATTTCCTTTTCTCCATTCTTGTTACTCTTATTATTGCTAGTATTATCATTGTGGATGCTATTACGATTGCTATTCGTCTGTTTCTTTTCAGCATTTTCTTGCGACAACCTTTAAAAGAAAATGCAGTGCTCTCTTACCTTTGTAGTCACCATGCCATCTAGAATAACTCAGAGACTGCTCATCGTTGGCACCATCCACCAAGACTGTAAATGGCCCCGAGTGCGTTGCAGGGGCTGTTGTCTTGTCCTTGTACGTATGAGTTTATATAAGCTGATACAAACACACACAAGATTTGAGCAACTATTGTTGTTTTATGATTTTTTTTCTCTCCTGGAGGACTTTGAACTGCTCCTTCTGCCATCATTGACTTGGTGCTGCTTTTGCTGCCAGGGCCACATGTCAAAGGAGAACATGTTTTTTTGTTACACCGGAACTGTTTGTAGAAGCTTAAACCGAAATCTTTTGACAGTGCTATTTTTCTATGTAACTCATGTGTACACATTAAGAGATTTCACGGGCATTGGTAGCCTATCCTCTCTTTGGAGTGACGGTATTCTACCAAATGTTATTGCGGGTATTGTATTCACCATTTTTTTTCTTCTCCACATGTGGAATATTAAGAGGTCCCTGTTCGTGACTGTTATGAACTACAATTCCCAACAGCATACCACTATCAAAACTTCACTGAAAGTGTCTGTTGTTCCTAACTTTAGGGATGCTGGGAAATGTGGTTTGGCTTCTTTCCTGACACACCAATAAACGATTACCCTTATTCGCTGATACAAAACCTACTTTTAATTTTCACGTCTTGCTTCTTTCTTATGTGATTATTCTTATGAGATTATGGCAGAAAACAAGATGCTGGCATGAGCTATGATTCTAAGTTGTTTTTATATTTAGGAGAAACTACTGAGGAAAATGTACAGACAAGCTGTACTTGAGTGAAAGTGTGGAGTTTGGGTCAAAATAAGTGGAGGTTTTTAAGTATATAAAGAAAAATATACCTAAAGCTATACTCTGTAGTGATTAAAAGAAGTTAGGAGGATAGAAACCTAAAATATGGTGAGCATGCACTGCTGTGATTTGTCTTGTAAAGCCTGAAATAATAACGTTCACTTGTTTCATAGCTTTAAACTGTCTCCAAATATTACACAGTAGTAAGGGTAGAACCGGGTTGTGGGGGTAGCTGTAACAGTGTAAAAGTATGTTGTTTTGAGCCGTCCTTTTTTCAAAATCAAAAAGAACCAAGGTTTGGTCCCCTTCATGGTCACCGAATAACTTAAAACAATAACAATAACCAATAAATGTGCAGTAATCTAATAATGAATAAATGTGCAGCAAACAAAGAGAAAGGAGTTGATTAGAATAAGCTTTGCTAGCATGATAACAGCTCTGCTGACCACAGAAGGCAGATCTGAGTAAGTGAAGTCATCTTTTAGTAAAGTTAGTCATCTTTTAGTGAAGCAAAGGAAAAAAAAGGTGAAATGTAACATGTTTTATGGTGTTTGCATCTGTAGCTTCATTGGCTAACAACAGTAGCTTAGCTAGCAAGCTACTGACCCAAACAGTGCCACACACTTTCTGACTAACTGCCGCTCTGCTGACAGTATAGATGATAAAAGCGAATGTCTGAGAGAGCAATAGTTACATGACCAGTGTTGGGGTGAAATCAATCTTGTTGTGTGGTGTTTGGAGCTGCAGTGTTCTAGCTCTATGTTCTATAGTTATATTTCATTCTGACAGTACAGTCTGAATATCGCAAGTCATCTTTTAGTTAAAGTGCTGCACAGAATGATCTGCAGAAACATGTAAAACTGGAGGAATTAATCCCCTATTTTTAAGATAAGACCACTTAAAAGCCCATTTTAGGATAATTGCTAAGATTAGTTGATTTTGTTGTTGTTGATTGTGCCCTTTGTTTTTGTGTGCTGTCTTTTTGGCCGTGACTCAATTGCAAAAGAGACTCTTAATCTCAATGTGAATGAAGGTAAAATAATTCAAATAAAATAAGCTAAAGAGACTTAGCTCTCCAAACAAGCTACACAGGAAAGGCCTGGTTCCTGGTAGCTAATGCTAAAATGTCAGCCATCTTAAGATATCCAAGAGGACAAAGTTGTTTGCTTTGTGGCATGTGGAGCTTTTAACTATCACCACATTACTGTTACACTTGCTGTTCCGAGGTGTTTGCTGGCTATTTTTCTATCAGAGCTCCGTATTAGCTCCCACAGCACAGTCAGTGAGCTGATCTAAAATATAAATGGGCAAAATATTTATTTTATTGAACTATTTAAGGTAAAATGATGGAAAAACTGGGGACTCTCTTGCCTGCACATACACCATAAATAATATATGACAATGAAGCAATTTAAAGTATGTTTTTTTTTAAGTATGAGGCCAAAACCTCATCATAAAACTATCATAGAACAAAGTCTCAGACAGCTGCAAACTTTTCAAGGGGGCTTTTTAGAGGCATTAAATTCTTCAGACGTCTGGTTCCCCTCACCACCACTGTGACTAATTCTGACTCTCTAAATTTAAGTATTTCACAGCAAACTACTCTGTACCTCTCTTCAGCTTACATTCCAACCATTGAATTATGTAGCATTTTGGTGGCATTCCCCTTTAAGTATTACTTCCTGAATTTCTACAGCGAATAAAAGATATCAGGATAAATGACTGATGTTCATTTATTTAGCCTATTAAATTAATAATATAAACCAATATAATATCTGTATGATACTCTATGTTTTTTGTATACTATTATATGTGTCTTTATTGCTTTTATACTTCTAGTTACTGAGGTTTTTTTATAATTTTATTGAGTATTCACTGTCATAGCACGTAGTCATTCTAAATCATTCTTAAACAAACATGCTCAGTAATCTATTTGTTTATTTTGTGTGATAAACAGGAGATAAACAAGGTATAACCAAGATTTGTGTAAAAAATATTATTTTAAATCTGAGCAAATAGTAAACAATTATGCTGATGAATACCGTTCGTGCTGTTGAGCGCTGATACGGTGAACACTCCTTCATGTTGGGTGTTTTTGTTTTGCTTTCTGTTGAGACTATAAAAATTGGATTTGGGCTGCAGGCCAAACACCATCAAAATATTCCAAATACCTGTATGCTGCTTACATCCCACTCACAACACTACTAACATGTATCCACACAGAATTAATGGCAAATAAATAAATAAATAAATACATAAATAAATGAGGCTACTACTGTAACTTTACACTATTTCTAGCAGCTACCTTAATTGGAGCCTACCACTGCCAGGGCACTTAATTATTATACTTGTCAAAGTTTGGTATCTTGAATAGGGTATGTTGGCTAATGACAGTGCTGATGAAGGTAGCTGAGTGTGTAGTGGTGCAGGCCTGTATGTAGTGCGTGTGTAGTATTATTTGTAATTATTTGTAATTTGTAATTCAAATGAGATTAATATTTGGAGAAAAACTGTACATAGGACAAGACAAGCATTGGAACTTGGTAAACACAGAAGGTGGTACAATTCAGATATATGCCTGTATATCTATTATGATCATGCTGGTATGTGAGATGATGTATGTTACTGACTGGTACTGACATACTCCTTTAGGCTACACAGGTTTGTGACATAGCAATCAATCCAGAAGAGCATTTTGCAGCGACTTTAATAATTACTGCTGTCTTTTCTCAGTGGAAGAAAAACAATACAGTACACAAGAGTAATAAACTTCTGTCTCTTGTTTAGTACTGACCCATCAGTGTAGCCAATTAATTTTGGGTCATGTTCATTCAACTATGTGACCGTTTCATTATAAAAGACACATACATAGAGCTACTAGATGTATCATACTGTAATATTAATATATAACACTACCTCTACAAGAAACAAACTTATATATAACCTACTTAACATATTTGAAAAAATACAATATCATCGCTGTCCAGTGAAAAAACAAGTACCTCCAAAATTGCAACTTTACAGAAGAGACCAAAAAATACTTTACTTTCAATGGAAGTCAATGGAACCAGAATATTTCCAACCTATTTTGGAACATTTCTATTGGTCTATTCATCATGAAACTTTCACACAATGTAAATGGCAGCTTGTGTCTTTAAATAATGTAGAAAACTGAAAATCAACAATAATGTTTTTCATTGGACAGCGACGATATACAATATAAAATGGGTTAAGGCTTTTGCAAGGATTCTTTTTTACCCCCTCCCCCCCGGTATGTTAAGTATTAAAAATTAAAATGTGCAGAAAGGTGTTCTCTGTATAGGGTGTGTCAAGATAAAAAGTAATCCAAACTTTTGACCAGTGTCAGCCAATCTTTGATGAGCCCCACATCATAAAGAAAAGCAACAATATAATGTTCCCTGCACAACTTCAGCTACCTAATCGACTGAAAAGACTTTGATAAAACTTTCTGCTTTCTTTTATAATATAAATCTCTAATTTTCTTATGATCATTGGTGAGCCTGCATCATAAAACTTAATAACAAAGTGTATCCACTCTAATTTGCATACTCTCTAATGTTCCTCAGTATCTTTAACAGGAAAATGTTAATGAACACCTCTTAGCTGTTTAAAGTCTGTTTACAGACTTCAGGTCAAGTCATGACAACATACACATTACACTGCATTATGAGTACCTGTAACCTCATGGAACATCAAAGAAACCACATGGAATCTGAAGTCCTTTTACATAACAATTCTGACTCTTTTATATTTATGCCCCAAAATGTTATATACACTAGATTACATTCAAGCCCATGAGCTCTGAAGTGGATGTCAGACGTTTAATACCCTTCCTGAGGAACTGTCAATGTGTATGTTTGATATTCATCTTTAGCCCACTTCCTATTCACCATTTACTGTGGCCAGCTTCTTAATAGGAAGTTCTTAAACGCCACAAAGCTTGCATAGTGCCAAAATGTACATGCAGCACCATTTAAGGTGGATCAGAGAATTTGCTAAACAAGTTGGCCCCACATCTTTAACAGGATTCCACACTACTTTAATTCCAAGATGTTAGTTTCACTCCAGACATTTTCTTAAAACGTTCTCAGTACTGTACAGGGTCTACTGAAGAGACTGAAGTGAGGAGCAGTTCCACTTTTATTACCATCACAACCCCAACAGTAACCTGTAAGTAGAAGCCATGCTGTGTGATTTTATCCACTTTTTGATGGCTGAAGCGGATCATCCTAAACTCAAAGTTTCATAGGAGTACCCGGAGAAAACCCACTCAAGCACAGGGAGGACAATTTTAGCTACTAGCAAGATTTAATGAACTGACATCAGCATAGCTAACTAAACAGAATGAGAACACAGCTATTTTCCTGCCTGTTTATTTCAACATGTTTCTTCTGTGTGGTCACTGCAGTGTCTGCTATTCATGATCTCACCCAATCATTCTAGGGCAAAATCATATGTTTATTTACTCTGACCAAAGTCAAATACCTTCTCTGTAGACATCAGAGAACAATTTCAAATGCTGAATAAATACATTATACATTAAAGCTTACTAGCTTTAAGAATGGCATTCCCATAAAAGTATTGATAATGTGATCATTTCCATATATATTTTTCCAAATTAATTATGTACAGTACCATAAAAGATAAATCCATCAAATTTCTTTCTATTTTCGATCAAACTCTATTTTCGTTCAAACTAGACTTGATTATTTTCAGCCCTGTTGAGTCTAAACATCACTTAAATATAACCTTTCCAACAGTGTGAAGCTCTGAACAAACAGCGATTTGAACATGCAGAGATTAAAATAAATTGGACTGGATATTTCCATAATTACTGAAATAAATGGAAAGGGTTACAAAACTATTTTAGGACTCTGGGACTCCAGTAAACTTCTTTGAGAGACATTATTTGCAAGGAAAACTTGGAACATTGGAGAATCTTTCCAAAAGAGCACAGTAACGGCCCAGCCAGAGAACCTAGATGATCATCTAAGGAACTGCAGGCCTTGCTCGCCTCAGATAAATCAGCATTCATGATTTCACTAGTAGAAACAAGAGACAAAGTGGTAAACATCAGAGACCTGCAAGGCAAAAGCCACTACTAACCAAGTGGTACATAAAGACTAAAGTCTCAAATTTGCCCAAAAATGCCCCTCAGGCCTTTTAGAATCAGAAATTGAAAAGTAGAACATTCTAGATTAGCGGAAACCTGTTACATTTGGAATAAAGTTAACACAACATTTCACAATAAAAGCATCATACCAACAGTGAAACATGGTGGTGGTAGTGCAGCGGTGGAGGGAAGCTTTGCTGCTTCAGGTCTTTTTTCCTTCAGCAAAGTCACTGTCATGTCAACATGTACGTCCATTTTGTCCATTTTAAGCACGGCAGCTGCTGTTTACATTATATAGAAATCTCATGATGAATGGACTCCAAGATATGCTCCAAGATAGCATAAAAACAATTCTGGTTTCATTGACTTGCATTGAAAGTATAGACTGATTTTGTCCTCTCTGGTAAAGTTGCTATTTTGGAGATTCTTGATTTTCTTTGGGCAGTGAATATATGCAAAAAAACCCAGAGGAAAACAGAAGGGGAGGGGTGGCAAATCCTTTTTCACTGCACTGTGTCGGCCCTTAAAAAGTGTTGACAAAATGTGTATGCACCAAGAACACCAGTGGTATTTTTAATAACACTTACAAATACATACAACTTTGTGTTTTTCAATTTTTTGAAAGACTTTCCACCGAAATGAACTGAAAAAAGGTTTAACCATGCAGCACTTAGCAGGTATTGATGAGCTTTAAGCTTTTAAGCTTTTTAAGTAGAGCTTTTACGCTTAAACACAGCACCTCTAGTAGCTGAAGTAAAATATAATATTTTTAGGATACATTATTTTAACAGTGACCCCTTCTATGGAATCATGATCAAGGATGTATAATACAATTTCAAACTCTGATTGACTGAATAAACATGACACATTTTGTGGAACGTCTCTTTGTTACACTGTAATTCTATTCATCATAACATGTCTTTATAGAGGATATTCAACTCAAAGTCAAAGGCATCTTTTTTGGCGTAGATGAAGTAGAGATTTGATTTGTACCTGCTCTTCACATAATGGACTCATCCAGACAAATTAAAAGTAACAGGCTGAAGCAAAAATGAAAATGTGATTAGAACAGTTGCATGTCCAGACCAGCTCTGGTTGGGGGGGGGGGTCTGTAAATAATGCAATAGTGTTCTCTTTATACTTCATCCAGAAAAATGTCCCCTAACTGAAAAAAATTAACTCCACTTCCAATTGAACACAGGAGTCTTAAACACAAAGCTAAGATAATCTGTTTATTATCCATGTAGCAACAGAATAGCAGACCAATACTGGCAGTAGAGCTGGCAGCACACTGGCGACCGCCACCAGTGGCCGAACTGGCTTCATGCTCAATGTTTTCTGGGCAGGTCACTCGCAGCTAAACAGACAACAGACAGTTTTAGACAAAATGCCATTTTTCACCACTTGTTTTCCAAACACTGTCCAATGTACCGATTTTCTGTTTCTATTATCTCATTTTCAACTTTTTATATATTGTTTATTACTTTACATTGTTTATATATTTTATATATGTCAATTAGTGAATCATATGAACTATTATATTAAAAAATAATAATTATAAATAATTTAGAATAATATAACATAATATATTACAAAATAAAATAATACAATAATAAAAAATTTAATTTAATACTGCATAAGCGGACGACTTACATAAGTGCTATATGTTCAGTCAGAGTATGTATCTCTATCTAGTACAAATAGGTTTAAGTCCAAACCACTCTTATACTCAAACACTGCTATAAACAAGGGCAAGTGCCTAGAAGAAAAACAACAAAATAAAAAGTTAGACACAGAGCAATACCTAGCAAGACAGGAATACCTTAAGAAGAGAATAAATACAAGAGTACATACAGTATAAGTGCAGTACTTAGTCAGCTTTCCTAGAAGATCAAGTGCAATTATGGTTCATAGGAATGCTTGACTGGCTGACTGGATACCTGAACTGTCACTGCTGTACTGCAGTAGATATCAGGCATGTCTGGCATTGCTGTTAAAAATCTTACAGTTATTCTCTACAGCTGATTTCCAGTAACATACAGTGATACTACATATGTGATCACAAACACATTGACCTCTGATGAACATTTATGCTTTAGATAATGTAAAAGTTTGAATATCTCCTTTTCTGCTGAGTGCTATCCTGAAATATTTACATGTGTTATGAATCACTGTGCAGTGTTTCTGAGGTTGCATGTGTTTTCTGTATTTGCTGTATCAGTGTTGGCATTTTGATGACTACTGTGTTGTCTGAGTTTGCAGAACGCCTATAAATGTTTGCAGTGTTTGAGTTTTTGTAAAATGCATTCATTTTGCAGTACACTGGGTTTTTTGGTCACTGTGGGATTCATCTTTTAAGGTTATATGAACTGTTATAAATATTTATTTTTAAACAATAATCACCAAACTATTCCTTTAAAATAAGCTATCTAGATTTCAATGAGTCAAAGCAGTTTCTGTATCTGTCCACTGGCCATTGAATGTCTTTCATCTCTCTGGAGCAGCTGGTTAAAATGGTGAACAGCTTCTCTTAGCGATTCATCAGCTTCATGAGGGCAATGAGCCACTGTAATGTATTATACAAGCCAAATAAGCCAACAAGCCAAACGAGCCAGCTGTAACCTGTCTAGTGCAGTATCAGTAATCATTGAACATTAGGCCTAGTATGTACTTTTTTCTTAATTGCTTTTATCTCTAATGGTAATGCTTTTTTAGGCTTAATAAAAGGTTTTATACACTCAAAACCTAGTATGCATGCAGGAGAAAAAGATATCAAATATATTTAAGCCAGCCAACAATGAGAAGAAATATATTGAAAGTGAATACACATAATAAAAACAACACACAAGGCTTTTTTGTGTATTGTTTGGATTGAAGATAGCCCAATATTTTTTTTTACTTTACTTTATTGAATATTATTACAGTATACCTTATATAATTTACAGTATAATTATAATTTCAAAGCATTTTTAAATACAATAATAAGTAACCACAGTTCTTTGGTCTACAGGAATTACAGGAAGATTAACTAATAAAGATTATTAATAAGTGCTCAGCATTCAGCTGTATTGAACTGAACACAACTTTGTTAGCAGGTAGTTTCCATTAAGTTCATTACTGAGAAAGCCTGTGAGATGTGGGATGAACACTATTTAAATTTGAGTGGTTGTTTGTGTGGTATAATAGTGAAGGGCTAAAAAGATTCTGTCTGAGACTGGCTTTGACAACTTTACTCATTTCCAGTGCACTTAATTAGCTTAGTGGTAGGTTTGTCACAATAGGTGGTGGGGTTTTGGTGGGCGGGGCTACACAGATAGCCCCAGTATCCATAAAATTCCCATGAAGCAAAGATGGCAATGCTAAAGATATATATTTCATTTATTATATCACATGTTGAAGACACCATTGAAACACATTTTAAAAAGTACAATTCTGCCTTATGTTTTGTATTTGTATCATTTTAATTGAATACTCCTGAATTTTTATGTCCTTTTGTTAGGGTATATTTTTGGATTTCACATACTGTCCCAACTGGGTTTGTAGATATGAATTTGGATGAACTATGAGAGCACAGATTTTTTAATATTGCAGTCTCAGATTTGAATCAGTACCTATCTAAAAGTCGAGTCATACATTCTGAAATGCTCATGACTGTATTGATTTGACTGTATTGATATTGTCATGGATTCATGATGTACTTGCCTTTTTGATATTGTGCACACAGTCACTACCACACCAACCTACCAACAATTGGATTGTAACCCCTTGAGGTTGGACAGGTGGTTGCTCTCTGCTCTTTAAAAAGTTTTGTAAAGCGCTGGCCTTGGGCAAGAATGTTATAATGAATGTGAAGGAAATACACAAATCGATTCTGGGGGGAAGAAAAGAGATACCCCAATGAGACCGAAACCTTGTGTTGCTTTCAGTGGTGCTCAGAGTTTTTCTCCCTCCCACAGGCCACCTAATTGCCTCCTAAGTGACATGTACTGCTATCCTAATCTTCCATCTTTCACTGACTTTTTTTGGTGTATAACAAGGTAAGAAAGAATGTGTGTGTGTGTGTGTGTGTGTGTGTGTGTGTGTGTGTGTGTGTGTGTGTGTGTTTGTCTGTTTGTCTGTTTGTTAGCAATATCATGCCCTGTTGTTTGACTATTTAGCCTGGATTTAACTTACTAGACTTGTTTAGTATGGAAGCATATTGTTTGTTAAAATTAACTGTGCAAATTAATATATAAAATTTCCATTTTATATGTACATTTCTGGAATCAGAATAAAAATTCAAATTCAGATTTTTTTCAGATGTTTTATTTACACAGAGATTTAGACAATTTTCAGATCATTTTATTAAAATTTAAATATATTTTCCAAACTCTATAATTATGCTTCATGTAAATATGCAATACTGATGAGAAAATGTAAATATTTTGAATGTAATTCACTTGTATGCATTTGGATTACAAAAAAAGCAGCATAGCTTAGTGTTTTCTTTCATAATGAAATTTCAAATGTTATATATATATATAAAGGTAAATGACATTTGAGCCAATTACATTCTTATATATGGCGTATATATATGATCCAAACTATTTAAAAACATCAAACTAAATCTTTATTATCAAAATCTGATGTTTTCTGAATACATTTGTTAGTGCATGAGCTGCATCTATGTCTCGGTCAAATAAGATTTCTGTGGACCTCAAGAGATTGTTTGCCAATGTTTATTACACTGGAGGGTCTAAATCTGATGAGCTTGGACTTCACTGATCATCTGTCAGACAAATGGAGGAAATTCAACACTACGGTTACCCTTCCGTACAGGTGTCATCCAACAAAACCGCACACACAGGCCTGATTTGGATGAAGTTTGGAAGGTGGAACTGAATTTTAAAACCAGGCCAAATTTCAGCATCATTGATGTTGTTTGTCGTGCAGTGTGAGAGAGGAAGCGATGACCGATGTCCAAATTCATTCCGATTGAGCAGTTGGACAATAGGATGGATTTCTGATGTGTTTTGTGGTCACAGTTTGAGCAGGCCCGTGAACCGATTTCTCAATGTCACACCCAAAAACAACAGAAACAGAGGCTAGTAGTGTTGACATTGGCAGTACCAATGTTCGTATATGCTGACTTTGTTTTGTTTGACTGAATAGAACTGCGGGTTATAAGTGTAAACACAATGATTTTTAATTTTCTGGTAAAACTGTTTTTCACCTGCTTTTCAGTTTCAGTTCACAGTGTGGCAAAGTTAACAACAGCAGTGCAGGGCCATTTATCAATGGCTGAATCTGAACCACCCCGCCTTTCTATACAGTGTGCTCTGTTTTCTGCACACATGGCTAAACCCAAAATGCATGGGTACCATGTGATGCGTTATGTAGAGAGCAATTCCCTTCACATGAGATTGAGGCAGTGTTGTTGCTCGGGACTCAGACATGCAGCATGTTGTTTTGAATGAATCCGCTTTATAGGAAAATGTCTATAGACATCGCTGTCTGTAGGGGCTGCATTTCACATGCAGTGTGAGCACTCATGTTGCATCCTGTCAGTTGGATCCAGCGTCAGTACGAGTATATAAAACACTGGCTTTGTCCGTACACAGCGGGGACTTTTGTCAGCAAAAGAATGGGATTTTTCCCACTGTGTGCCTGGCTTAAGATGTAGAATATTTTGGGAAATTAAAAAAGCAAAACTCTTCACAAAAGTAGTATGTATGGATTGACAGTGTGGAGAAAGCTGTTTTTTTCCAGGAACAACATTTCTGTCTGTTTGAATTTTCCGAAAGACCCCCTGGCTGAGCCAGTGGGCTATTGAAATAACGATATGTGAACAGATAAAGCAACAATGGATTTTTATGACTCAAATGAAAGATCTGCCAAAGACAAACACTTGCATTGTTCAAGAACCTCATCCCAATTTGATGGTGGGAGTATCACAGTTTGGGGCTGTTTTGTCATTATTGGACCAGGAAAGCTTGCCAGTATGCTTCTGTCTGCAGTGATCAGCTGTCTTTTTTGGGTATACCAGCTGTGCCAGCATTATTGGCCTGGGCTGATTAGGTTTAGTTTTTTCCTCATCTTTATACATTTCCGGTGTCTTATTTCAACTTGGTTGTGTTGTGTTCGTTGGGAAAACTTGTCTGTAAGTTTATGCTTTGTTGCTTGCTATTACTTTGGATCATCATGAGGTGGAAGTATAGGTAGGGAGATGACTGCACTGTTGTCAGGAATAGGCTATATGTATGATGTATTTACATTAAAGAACACAGGAAGTTCAGGAATTGTGTCTGCCAAATCTGCCTACGAAACTGCTTCAACATCTCGAACGTGCAGTTGGAAAGTGCTGCTTTCAGTGCTGACAATATTAATGAAATGCTCAGAAAAACATATCAGGGGTTATGTTATGTTTATATTTATGTCAAAATAATAGAAGCCCTAATCAAAAAAGGTTGGGACAGTATGTAAATGTAAATTTTAAAAACTTTAATATTTCATGTTTTGTCTGGTCAACTTAATTTCTTCTATTAATATACATCCATTCCTGAATTTCAAGCCTGTATCACATTCCAAAACAGGTTGGGATGCAGGCAATTTAGGGCTAGCAAGATAAAAGAAAATTCTTTGAGGAGTAAAGATGAGCCGAGTATCTCTAGTTTGTTGACAAATCAGTGAGCAAATTATTTAAATCTTTAAAATCAATGTTGCTTAAAGAAAAATTGGAAGTGATTTACATTTTTCTCCCTCTAAGGTCATTAAATAATTCACAGAATTTGGAGAAATTTCAGTGTGTAAAGGGCACAAGCCTAGGCTGAACATCCATAGTCTTTGAACCTTCAGACAGCACTGCATCAGGAAAAACAATAGCTGGTATAACTACATGGGCAAGGGATGCCACTTTAAACTGTACTGTGCAAAACAGAAACCTTGTGTTACCCCTGTTCAGAAGTGGCGTCCACTTCTTTGGGCTCTGAGGCATCTAGAACAGACCGACACACATTGGGAATGGGTATTGTGTTCACATGAATCAGTATTTCAGATCGTACTCCCATTTTCTGGAAGAAATGGATGCTGTGTGTTCCGGAACAACGACGAAAAAGAACCATCTAAACTGTTATCAGCAACAAGTCTGAAAGCCAGCGTCTGTCCTGAAATGTGATCAGTGTGTCAGTGCCCTCGGCAAAGGTCAGTTATACTTTTGTGTCAGTAGCATTAATGCAGCAGAGTACATTGAGATCAGCTCAATAACAGCAACATATACTGCCTTCAAGAAGACTCTTTTCTAGAGATTTACATACATTTTTCAACAAGACAATGCAAAAACCACATGCTGCACACATTACAAAGACATGTCTTTGGAAGTAGAGTATACAGGTACTGGACTGGCCTGCCTGCAGTACTGACCTCCCCGATATAGAATGTGTGGAGAATTTTGAAATGATTAATGTTAATCCATGTTTGCAGGAAGAATGGGACAAAATAACACCTGAAACATTTGAGTATTAGTATTACTTATTTTTTACATATTCAAAACATATTTTAAAGAATTTTACAAAGTTGTAAATGCTTTCCATCCCAACCATCTTTGATTCATACTGTCAGCAGTGAAATAAAAGTCAAAGTAAATGTAAGAAACGCTGCATTTTTTAGATTTGCATGTTCCATACTGTAAATATTCTGATGAAACTTATTTTGTCTGTTTCTTACTCATATAGCTTTAACAACATGCAAAATAATGTGATAAATTTGCTGTTAATATTTAAAAGCCCAAAAATGATATCATATAAATATGTCTACATAGGTATAACCTCATGTCCTGACATGGTATAAAAACCAGGGTGCATGTGTGTGTGTGTGTGTTCTTGAAGTGCTTCTAACGTAAGTGGGTGAGAGGTCTTGTTCATTAGAGCAGTATGATGCCTCAGTGGAAAACAGACGTGAGACTCTCTGCTGTACTTTCCCTCCAAAACCCTGCTAACTAACCCCTCGTTCTCTTTCTCTCCCTCGCTCTCCCTCTCTCTCTGTACACTGTGACAACTCAAGATCTACAACACTCTATCCCTCTGCCTCAAATTCCTGTCTCCCTAGCAACCAGTTGGTAACCTCACAATGCTGAGGCCCCATGTTCACACAAGAGGAGTAAACTCAGAGGATGTGGCAGTAAAAAGTATGCGTTATCTTCAGAATCACATTACTGGCCACTGCAGTGCTTTTTTTTTACTGTCCACTGTTTATCATCTCTATCGAGCGCATGTGTCATTACTTCCACCTATAGCTTTACCTCACTGCAGTCACACAAGGTTGCTTCTAGAGTCTACCCTCACATTCTGGCTGTCACAGGCTGCCTTATGCATCTGAAATGTTGGGGAAAAGAGTTTGGCCTGTTTTGAAGGTCATATTCAATGCAATCAACAAACAAGCATCTCCAAAGTAGCAAATTTACAGGAGAGGACAAAAACTGCCTTTACTTTCAATGCAAGTCAATGGAACCAGAAATATGTCCAAGTGATTTTGGAGCATTTCTATTGTTCCATTAACCATGAAACACAATGTAAACAACAAATGCTGTGTTTAAATGTAGAAAAATAAAATTCATGCTTTGGACAGCAACAATATATAACTTACTCAGAATACTTTTAGCATAGAATCTTGCTAAGACAGTCATGTTTACTGTATTAATTTGTTTTTTTGTTTGCAGTTTGTAATTTCATAGTTCTGTTTGTATGTTTCTTAAATGTTCTGGTAAATTAATACTGTCTCACTTTTTCCAAGATAATAGTGGTAGAAAAAATAAATATATTGATAGACACATTGATATAAACACATTTATAGCCTTCAGGAAACCAGGCTCCTCACCTCTTGTCTTCTCGGAGGTGTCCATGTTGTTACTGTCATAATCACGTGATTAGTAACTAGTTGACATCAAGCTTAAAGCATCATTGCTGGGCAGAAAATTAAACAAGATTATTAGTTGACTAGTCTTGGTCCAAGCTTTAGCTGAGTAACTGAGATTAATTACTGATCATCACATTAATTTATCAGTCTACTCAAACTTTAGTAGAGTTCAGTAACACTGAGATTAATAACTGATCATCATATTGATTTATCAGTCTACTCAGACTTTAGCAGAGTTCAGTAACACTGAGATTAATAACTCATCATATTGATTCATCAGTCTACTCAGACTTTAGCAGAGTTCAGTAACACTGAGATTAATAACTGATCATCATATTGATTTATCAGTCTACTCAGACTTTAGCAGAGTTCAGTAACACTGAGATTAATAACTGATCATCATATTGATTTATCGGTCTACTCAGACTTTAGCAGAGTTCAGTAACACTGAGATTAATAACTGATCATCATATTGATTTATCGGTCTACTCAGACTTTAGCAGAGTTCAGTAACACTGAGATTAATTACTGATCATCATATTGATTTATCAGTCTACTCAGAGTTTAGCAGAGTTCAGTAACACTGAGATTAATAACTGATCATCATATTGATTTATCAGTCTACTCAGACTTTAGCAGAGTTCAGTAACACTGAGATTAATAACTGATCATCATATTGATTTATCAGTCTACTCAGACTTTAGCAGAGTTCAGTAACACTGATATTAATAACTGATTTAATAATTTATTTAATAATTGATTTATCAGTCTACTCAGACTTTAGCAGAGTTCAGTAACACTGAGATTAATAACTGATCATCATATTGATTTATCAGTCTACTCAGACTTTAGCAGAGTTCAGTAACACTGAGATTAATAACTGATCATCATATTGATTTATCGGTCTACTCAGACTTTAGCAGAGTTCAGTAACACTGAGATTAATTACTGATCATCATATTGATTTATCAGTCTACTCAGAGTTTAGCAGAGTTCAGTAACACTGAGATTAATAACTGATCATCATATTGATTTATCAGTCTACTCAGACTTTAGCAGAGTTCAGTAACACTGAGATTAATAACTGATCATCATATTGATTTATCAGTCTACTCAGACTTTAGCAGAGTTCAGTAACACTGATATTAATAACTGATTTAATAATTTATTTAATAATTGATTTATCAGTCTACTCAGACTTTAGCAGAGTTCAGTAACACTGAGATTAATAACTGATCATCATATTGATTTATCAGTCTACTCAGACTTTAGCAGAGTTCAGTAACACTGAGATTAATAACTGATCATCATATTGATTTATCGGTCTACTCAGACTTTAGCAGAGTTCAGTAACACTGAGATTAATTACTGATCATCATATTGATTTATCAGTCTACTCAGACTTTAGCAGAGTTCAGTAACACTGATATTAATAACTGATTTAATAATTTATTTAATAATTGATTTATCAGTCTACTCAGACTTTAGCAGAGTTCAGTAACACTGATATTAATAACTGATTTAATAATTTATTTAATAATTGATTTATCAGTCTACTCAGACTTTAGCAGAGTTCAGTAACACTGAGATTAATAACTGATCATCATATTGATTTATCAGTCTACTCAGACTTTAGCAGAGTTCAGTAACACTGAGATTAATAACTGATCATCATATTGATTTATCAGTCTACTCAGACCTTAGCAGAGTTCAGTAACACTAAGATTAACCCTGAAACTTTTTTAGATATTTTAACATATAACTCATGCAGAGATTATAATGACTTTTAATGAACAATGATGAAGGTAACTTGTAGTTATGGCTTGGTTTACAACAAACACACAAAGTCTGCGGACAGCTGTACCCAAATGAAATGACTCCTGTGACATGAAATATCATGTAGGAGATAGGATAAAAAACAGAACGGTTTTGATTTATTCAGCTAGTGTCTTCTGAGCCAGACGGTTCAGGCTGCTGCCGCTCGATACTGAGTTTGCTCCCTTCATATTGGCAAACAGCCAAGAGAACAGCACTCCAAAGGAATGTGCAGCCCTGGAGGAAACTCGGGATTATGAGAAGAAAGTAGTAAAGAGGGAAGGAAAACTTTTGCTTATTGTAATAACTTTACTTGTATGTGTTAAACAAAGATAACTTCTTTTTTATTTTATTGTACTAATCTTTACATGGTTTCACTTGATAATTTTAATCATACACAAGTTATTAATACAATTTAAAATAAAAATGACAGAGAAGTCTTAACAACTAAACATTCCACTCTTTGCCTAACAGCATCTATTTAAATTTCTGCTTTTTTTCATGCTTTGGGTTGGCGCAGGGATATTTTTATAAACCTCCAAAGATGATTTTTCAGGGAACACCAGCAGCTTCTTTGATTTGCAGATATCCTCTTTATTGACTGTTTCCTTTTCTCAGTGAGTGTTTTTTGACAGCTACACTTTCAGACCGAAAGCATTGAGGTATCTTCTCAATAGTGATATGTATTGGCAATAACCTGGCAATACAATATGTGTCATGATAAAGCGGTCATAATTCAATATTTTGCGACACACTGCGATATTGCAAGCAAAGTGATATATTGCGATTTTTAAAATCATTCTATAAAATCACACCACTATATGCACAGGTTTCGCCAAAGCTTACAATAGCATTGCATCCTTGTGTTGCTTGTTTATGTTGGAGTGGAGCTGAAAATGGATTACAACTCTCCATCTAGTGGTCAGAGGTTCAAGTTTAACTGTCTGCGAGGAATCTTTGCATGTAAACTGTTTATTAATAATCAGTACTGCGATTTTGAGAATCGGAAAAGTATCGCTCAAGAGTATAGGACCTATGAATCCTCAACGTTAGAAATGCTAATAATATCCTTGCACAAGGCTGCAGTTTTCTCTGACAGAGAGTTTCACCCGAAGTTGGACGTGCTACTCTTGACTGTAAGAGAACTGACAGTTGTCAGTTTGTTGTGCAGTTAATTTCCAAACCAGGTTATTCATAACTACAGACGATTGTAGCCTGCTGTATGCTGTTCCACAGCACCTAGCACTGCCATTAACAAAAATGTGACTAACACGTTTTTGTGGATTTATTCAGATAAATAGTGAACATGTAATCTCACTAAAAAGCACTAAATCTAGTGATTTAATTTATAGGACAGTGCCAGGCTTTTTGCTTTTGTTTTCTGAGTCATCTTTAATTTTACTTTTGACACCAATTTATCCACGTTCTATGTCCTCTAGAGTCTATCACTGACATTAACTGAGACTTTACACCGCCATTGTACCCTAAAATGCAGCTTGAGAATTTTGCATGGCAACTATAAAGACCCTAAACGTCTCTAAATATGCAAAGCTTTCACAGAGAAATGACAAGATAAATCTCAGTGTGCAAAAAGATAATGTTTAAGATAATACATTAACTGCGGTGATCCACTACTTCATTGTGGCTGGCTATGTGGCATGTTGCTTTTACATACCAACTATCAGTGATGATTATTATAATCAACTACACTAACGCAGACACTGTTGTGTAGTTATGCTTTGAGATTCTCAAGACATTGTGTGTATAGGATCTTGATACTCTGTCAACTCATATTTCTATATTCACACACATTTCTACATGGAAAACAATGGACAAGGCATTTCTCTGGGCCTGCTGTAGGTAGGTTTATAGGGTTATTGTTATTTTAAAATATTTGCTGTTGTAATGTTACATTTAATTAAATTTGTATATCTTTAGACCACAGACTACTGATTAATGTGTGCTAGCTTTGTTTTTATGCCCAATAAACAGACAATTGATGTTAGCTTGGGCTTATGCAGCCGTTTTATATATATATATATATATATATATATATATATATATATATATATATATATATATATATATATATATATATATAAAATCATATGTTATTCAGACTCTCCTGTGTTGTAATTTTAATAGCTCCAGCAAGCAATTTGGAACTTTGCCATTTGTCCTCACATCACAGCCCTTTGAATCTACATTCACAGCTGAATCATCTAGATAGTCTGAGGCTTCACACCACACCACAACCACAATGCCTTCCTTAGATCTATATCTGCATAAGGCTTGTATTTCTCACTATGTCGGCACACGACTCATTCTAGTCTGCAGCATCGGAGTCAGACTGTCCCCTCTGGTGGCCATTCGTATTTGCAAATTAACCACATTTTCATCAGTCCAGGAGCTGCCTGCATTTACTGCAAGGTTCCTGAGAAACTGCAAAATAACACCTATGTGGAATAGATTATGTCACATCAAAGCCTTAAACACAATAAAGCTGTATACAAAATAAATTATATAATTTTAAAGTCATATGTACAATAAATGATTCCAAATAAAGCGTCATATGCAACAAATTATACTACTTTAAAGCCTCTTACACAGAAAATCATATCCTCATACATATACAATAAGTGACAGTACTTGTCAGTAGTTACTGGTTTATTATAAATCCCACTAGTTTTAGCTTGAAATTTCAGATTTTCCATAATTGCATAATTGTAACTCCAAAACGGAACAAACTCTTTCAGTTTGTCTTTGACCTTCGACCCCTAACTAAGCTCTTACATCCCTTGTTCCTCTCTCTCTCTCGTTCATCTCCTGCTGTGCTGCTTTTCTCCTGGTATTCTGCTGGCAGGCCTGTTAAGAGACAGCTCACTCCTCTCAATTGGTTGTTGCCATGGAGACCAGCGCTGTAGCAGGGAGGGCCTGTTTCCCCCTGCAGAGGTGGGCGAGGTGAAGAGTCGGAGTGAGTAGTGAATGCGTGTGTGTTTGTGTGTGCGCGAGAGAGGTTAGAAGGAGTGAGGGAGCTGGAAGGTTAGGGAGAATGTGTGTGTGTGTATGTGTGTGAGTGAGAGAGCGAGAGAGAGAGAGAGATAAAGAGAGGGAGAGAGAGAGGGGGGTAATGAGCCTCTGTCTGTCAGCTGAAGCTGCAGTCTGCTCTTGGGAGCACTGTCAATGATCAATGTTGCTCAGCAGTGTAAGCGTGTGTGCACCAGGTTTATGCCACATTGTGGGGACCAAAACCTGATCATATACTCGCATACTGGAAGCCCCTCTTTCTTGTGAAGAACACAAGCTGTCCCTCATGATGCACATCGTTAAATGTTAAGGTCGGGGTAAGGTCAAGGTTTTGTTTAGTAAGGTTTGGGTAAGTATGCAGGAAATGAATGGAAGTCTTTGTAATGGCCCCACAATTCACAGCATGTGTGTGTATGTGTGTGTGTGTTTTGTTAGTCAGCTCAGGGGTGGGTGCTCTACAAGGCAGTGGGCTCAGGTGTGTGTCAGTGTGCCTGTGCAGTCAGGCAGGCCCTCCAAATAAATTTGAATGCAGCTCCAGTGTAATCTCTTCCATTTTGTGCCCATCGTTTTATCTGTGCGACTTTCTGTGCTGTGAACTGTGAACACCTATGAATGATGCTGTGTGTATATTTTTTACTCTTCATACTTTAGACATAAAAGGGCAAAAAACAGAACTGATGGTTAACTGTTACCATCTTTACAGCCCCCAGCCCCAAATGATGCTACAAACATCATTTACTGCCACTGTCACAACGATTTGTTTCATGCAACCTATAGCGAAACACTAGTATTCCAACATGTGGAACATAACTCACCATTTAAACATGTTGGGTGAACTAATATCCTTCATACAGACCTGGTCCTAAACTACTTGGGACTCTTAGCAAAAATCTGCCTTCCTGCCTCACCTGTGAGACATGTAAAACATTTACAGTTGGCAAACAATCACACCTGACACCCCAGTCCTCCCACCACAATCCTCCCTCCCTTGAAACCGTTAGCTCCATCTGTCACCCCAAGGATAAGTAGACCTATACAGGGGTGCGTTTCCTGACAACGATTGATCTTAGTGATTTATGAACAACTTTAAGAATGGCGTAACTTTAAGAACCCCAATTTTGCGAGTGTTTCCCAAAAGCCTTCTTAGTCTCTAAACTTACAAACTACTCTTTGTTGACTCCACCCTCTCGTCAGCACTGAATAGACACTGCCAGTCGAAAACTGAACCATCGATTTACGTAAGTTTCCTCATTAGTATGCCACAAAAGTATCATTATGTAAATAATTATAATAAAAAAAGAATAACAAATAAGGATTTACATTACTTTAATGTCAAAAAAAATAAATAAAAACATTTCACTTGCAATTGTTGTCTATAGCACGCCCAGCCTATAAATAGGCACACGATTAACCTGCCTAGCACGGCACACCGGCCACGCAAAGGATTAACCCAGGATGAAATAAAAGCCAAATGCTTAAAGAAATAGAGAAAAAAACTAAACATACTATTTTCCAAAGCTCTGAGAAGTTCTACAAATAAAGAGAAATGGGAGGAGATTGCTAGGAACATAAGTGCCTGTTCATCACATACTCACCTTTCCAGCCTGCCGATTGGTCATTTATATGTGTACGTAATTGATCACTTAGTTTGATTGGTTAAGGGATTGCAAGCTAAGTAATTTTTTTTTATAAAATAATATATGTATTCATTTACTACTACGACTGTAACACTGGAGGAAAATCAATTTAAAATATGTAAATTTATATGTATATATCAACAAATAATGTATTGTACTTTACGCAGTTTAAACTGTTTGTTTCAGGTGATTACGATGATTCCAACCTTGAAAAAAAAATAGTTAAATGAACATTTATGCGCAGTATTGAACTCAGGACTTTCAGAGTGGTAGGAAGTTTACTTCCCACGACAGCATAATACAAGCAAACACCTGTTTATTCTAGAAGTTTACTGTTTACATAGTTCAAGCTGTTGGATATATTTTTTGAGGTTGGATGTAATTTACTTAATGTAATTACGCTTTCAAAAGTGTTTTTGAATCTTCATGAATTCATGTTTGTATAAATACGTGTAGGATGACTCGCGGCCTATTTTGTTTTTGAGATAGAACTGCACGTGAACTTTGAGTTAAGAAGTACTTACCGAGTTACGAGAGTGTCGGATTACTCTTACATTTACGAACGCCTTTACGTACTACGTTAGTTACGAAGGCTTTCTGGAAACATTCATAATTTTAGGAATGTTCTTAAGTATGAAGTTACGAAGTACTTAGCGTTACGAACGTTTTGGGAACTGAATGAGGTATAAACAAAGTATGTTAAATTTTTATTAATAACTTGAGTGGTATCAGGTCTCATGGCTCCCCCGGATTTTCTTTATACCTTTTTAAATATATATAAAAAACTATTTATACTATGGGGTGGTTGCCGGTTGTAATTTACTGAGAGATGTGCAACCAGCATCTCCAGAGCACTAGTGCTGACTCCGCCCCTCTTCCCTCACCTGTTGTTCATCTCCCTCATTAAGATATTTAGACCTGGACTGTCTCTCTGCCTCCTTGCAAGGTATTGCCAATCTCTGGTGACTTTATTGAGCTGTTTACTCCCATTTGTCTTGACTTTAGAAATCTTGTCTGTTTATTACTTACTATTTTGGATTTGCCTCTGATGTACTGTTTGCCTGGTGGTTTCCTGGCTTTTACATGGTTTTTGGATCTTGGCCTCCTGGTTTTTCTGCCTCTTTGTTTTAGTAAAATTCGCATCTGAACACTGTCTGAGTGTTACACACATGCCCAGTTAATCAACATTTTAAATTCAGAATTTAATCAACAGTCAGTCTCGGTCTGCTGTTTTCCTTTTGCATTAGTGCAGAGTTGGACTAACCATTACCAATGCCTTGTTTTTATGAAGAGCCATCACATCATATATTGTCTGGCCTGGTCTTCACAGTATGAGTTCAATTTGTGTCCATATGAGCACACATGTTTTCACAAGGCATGACAATTCTCATAGGACTACCTATCATCAAACCTAGGTAAGAGTTGTATCTCACTGACAGGTTTTTATTTGCTGACATAAAATTTAAAGAACTGTTTGCTGTTCCTACAGCTCACTCTCACAGTGCTTCTGATATTTTGTAGTGTGAATAGTTGGAAAGATGGAGTCTCTTATCCTTGACACGAAGTACTGGCGAAGTCCTTGCTATATTTGTGGAGCCCAACGTAACATGCTTAGTGAGCATATAGGCCTAACTGACTCTGCCTATACTAATACTACAGTTACTGTACCTGACAGTCATATTCAAGTATTTGAACAATGCTGATTGAAGTAATTGAGCCACAAACACCAGAAACACTTTTATTTAAACAAAATAATAATGTAAGTTTTACAGAACATCTGTAACACTGTGCTACACTCTTTTTTTAATTGAGTAATGATAAAAATGGCATGTTTTATCTTGAATCAAAGGTGAGTTCATGCTTGAAACATTGAAATAGCTTTTGACATTGTGTGATACACCCTTTAACATGATAAGGACATAAAATTAACTTTATGTTCAATGCTCACTGGACACGTCTGTGCGGGGAGGACGTACAATTTTATCTAAAACACTGACCATATGAAACAGGAACCAATCAACAGCGAGGACTGCAGTGGATGCATATGCTTTTCCACACTCAACAATTAACTCAGACACAGATGGAGCCTTCTGTCTGAGTTCATACGTATTTGTGTAAGTTCAGACTAATTGGAGAAACAGTGTAGTGTAGATAACAGTTCAAGTGAGACACAACATCTGTTTCTCTCATTGGTCCACATGTCCCAGTGTGTTTAATGGCCTTACTGACTACCTCCACCCACAATGCTGCATCTTTCATCTCTTTCATAGTGGGCATCCTGATAGCTAGAGGATAGCAGACCATTTTTGGCCCACTGATGACAAAGTTAGTGGTGCACTGGTATCTTGTTTAGTCTGCAGTTAAACAGATTGTTAGCAAAAGTGTTACGTTTCATCACGTTTACACTGACAGTTCAATATACTTGTTACTTCATTCATTTCTTACTTTCGTTATTCTATTTTTAGCGTCAGCAATAACATTTTTATCCAATCAATTTTATAATCGATGCAGTTATTTTTGTGATAGTTGTGTTGATTTCTTTTCTAACCTGAAACGCTTTACACATTAAAATCTGTTTAAGTTCTTCAGGACAATAATCTGTGCGGTCCAAAGATGAACCAGCAGTGGCAAACGGTCAGCGAGGTGTCGACCTTAGCAAGCAAGTGGACTGAGATGGTCTCGCTATCTAGCTACATTAATACAACCCCCTTCTCCATTGCCATGTTTGTTGCTGTTGGAAGCTTTTGACTCTGGATTGCCCTCTAGTGGATGTATTGCTTGCCAACATTCATGCCAATGTCAAAGATGCATGGGAGTATGTGGGCCGTGCATTGTACAGAGAGTACCTCATGTTCCTCTGTGAGCTGAGGATCTGTTGACCCCTGAGCGATATCCCCTGATAGGCATCTACTGCTCATTAAGAGACAGGAGACTTTCTAGGTTCCGAGAGTGCACTGGTCCTTGTCGCGATACCCAGAAGGATCAACAAAGGGCTGGCGCTTACAGCTGGGCCTCTCTATCACGACCCCAAGGACAATACTGAATGTAATTATACGTTTTTTTACTGCTTTTGCTTCTCAAATCTTGGCAGACTGATTGTCCTCTGATACTGTGATACTACAGAAGCAGGTGTAGTTCTTTATGTATGAGCTAGTCCTCCTTGTTTTGTTCAAGTGATGTCTTCATTATTCTGTGTCAGCTTATCTTCCTATGCTGGTTCTATACATGTCTTGCATTAGACTTGCTTTTACTCATTGCTTTATTGTTAAACTTTCTAAACATTTTACACACGTATGATTTTAAAACAGAGGTTCTACTGCTAGGAAAAGTATCCCACATGCTTCAGATAACTGAGAATACTGTTTATTTTTGATTGTTTATTCATATTTTCTAGGTGTTAATCATGAAGTTCATCTCATTTTGTGCGGTTATAAATAATAATAACACATGAATTCATTAATTGTAACAATTCACCCCTACAGTAGTAATAACCCAGAAGTTGTTAGGGAGCCCCCTGGTGGCTGCAGGGCCCTAAGCATCTCATTTATTAAGTATGTATTAAGTATTAGTTTTGTTCCAAGCCGAAGTGGACTTAAACATGACTGCTTTCTGTTTAATTTGCATTTCACATACTGCCCACACCTGGACTGAGGTTTATAAATATTTTAATACCTATGTAATGATACTGTGGAAGCGGGCAGAAGAAAAAGGGGATGCCATGGCTACGATTCTGCTCAGGAAGACTCTTATACATTTCAGGCTAAACACTGGGAAGGTCATGAAAATCTCCAAAACCCATGCTGATGGTGACCACCCCAACATCATCTACAAACCCACTACATAATAAAACACAAATAACACATTTAACATGTACACACACTTTAAACTAGGGTACACCAACATTGACTACAACTAAACCACAACAATAACTCGCCTGTTAAAGAGTCGAGGCGCAATCTGCATACCATATCCCTAAAGGACTTTCTTAACATTCGAGCGTGTACCTGCCACCAAAATACTTCACCTTGTGTATTCTACATGGAATGAGGGTACACTGGACACGGAAAGCAAATGTTCCTATACTTTCACAGCAGATATATAATTCTGGATCATTTCCTTCAATATGCACACAATTAAATATTCTATGTTTGTTTCATGTGTTTAATTGGGTTCATTAATTATGGATGGATTATGTTTTACATCATATTTCTGCAGAAATATATACAATTCTAAAGCGTTTACAAACTTTCAAGCACCCCTGTATGTATGCAAATGCAAATATATTGTTGCTGTTGGTACAAACCATCATCTGCCCCACTTATCTATCATCTTATTCACTCTTTTTAATGAATTATTATTTTTAATAATTTGAACATGCCAGCTACCCTTTACATCAGGCAGACAATTACTTTTTAATGCACTAAAACAGTTGGTCTAAAGTAGCTCTTCTCTCTCTCTCTCTCTCTCTCTCTCTCTCTCTCTCTCTCTATATATATATATATATATATATATATATATATATATATATATATATATATATATATATATATATGAATATATATATTTTTTTTTCATCTTGTTCTCTCTCTTACTTCCTATATTTCTCTCTCTCTTTTCTTTTCTCCCTCTCTTCCCCTCTCCCTCCCTCTCTCCCTCTTTTTTCTTCTCTCTAGCTCTCTCTTCTTATTTATCTCCCCCCCTCTCTCTATCTCTCTTTTCATCTTTCTCTCCTCCTATATTTTTCTCTCTCTCTTTTTCTTTTCTCCCTCTCCCTCCCTCCCTTCTATACTCTCTCCCTCTCTCTTCTCTTTTCTCTTTAGGACACTCAAGGCTCTTGGATGTGTCCCAAACTTGTTTCACATATTAAACTGTTGTATAATGATGTATAACCACTACCCTGTATATAGCTCGCTGAAAATAAATCAGAGCCTCACAAGGCCTTTCCCTGGAAACAGAGGAATACACCAAGGCTGTGGTCTCTCTGGACCATTTGTACACCATTCAGCTAAGCCTGGTGGCCTTCCGGAAGCAGCTTTGTGGAGTTTTAGGATGTAAACAGTAAAACTGACAGATTACACTGATGATGTTACAGTTATTATTAAGACTGACAGTGACGTGACAAATTCCAGAAACCTGCATCAGCCTGGATAAACAGCCCATCTTTGTTATTAGAACAGTGGACTTACGAGAGCCCACCTCGACTCCCAGAGCAGTGCTCCTGGGTTTAAAGTACTTGGTGTCTGTCTTGGTATGTGTGTATATATGCAGAAGAACTGTGAGGGGCTGAGAGAGCAAATCCTGGAGAGACTGTAGTGTTAGGATTAGGTTCAGATGTAAATGGGCTCTCTTCCAGTTATCATACTGTGGAAGAGTGCTGGAGATTAGTAACCTCGCAGATGAGGCACAGGTTACCTGTACTGGACCCTCCAGTGGAATTTCTGAACCCGTACCTGCCCCTGGTTGAAGGAGGCCATGGGCTTATATAGGTTTTAGCTGGAGTGAAGGCCATGTGCCTCCAGACTGATCTAAGGCTGCTTCTGGGTGAGGACAATACTCTTTGGATTAGTTTTGGTTTTGCAGAATACGTTGAAGCAAATAGCTGCTGGTAGTTTTTACGGCTTGGGTTTACATATAGAGGCTGTTTAAAGTAAACAAAGGGCCAATGATGCACATCATGGACTTGATGAGTCTTTATTCTCTAATTCTTTTCTCCTTCATCAAGCCGTTCAGCACAAATGCAGTCTTTATAAGAGCAGTAGCAACATGTATATGACACCTTACTGATTTAGAGGCGGAAGAGCGGTAATCATCTAATCATCACACAGACAGAGAAATCAGGGGGCTTCTGTGTCTCCACCTGTGAAAACATTTGTGACTTGTGATTTGTGCTCTGGCCAGCGGACAGACTCCAGTGTCCTTCCCAGAGTTGTTTGTAAGCTCCCTTGTCTCTGAGCCTGGGGGGCTCCATGGGAGTCTTTCTCTGCAGATGGTAATAAAGCAGTATACTCAAAGCTGTGTAAGTGTTGATTGAGAGGGGGACGTGACTCCAAATGGAGAACTCATTTTTTTGGCTCCTGAGGGTCTGCGGCCTTCATAAATTGCTCCGAAGACCCCCAGTGCATGCTTTTTTACTGTGCTGTGTCTTGTCACTGTCCAGAGAAAAACGAATATCTCCAAAAGGTAGTAACTTTACAGGAGAGGCTGAAAACCTTCTTAACTTTCATTGTAAGTTACTGTAAAGAGATTTTTCAACATTTTTATTTCTCCATTCATCATGAAACGCTGAGAAGATATAAAGAGCAGCTACTGAGTTCAAATGATAAAGGAAATAGGAATAGACTAAAATGGAGATATAAGTTTCTTTTATCTACATTCTGCTGTACCACTCTGTATAGTCTGTATTAGTCCTGACGCTGTTTTTGGACTGTCCGAGGCTCAGTGCCATGAATGAGTGTTAGGGGGGCTGGAGTTTCTCTTCACCTAAACTATGCTCATTTATGGCTGTAAATACTTCAGAGCTTTGTGTTGTAAAAGTAGCTAATTTCTTAGCCGGACAAGCAAAGCTAGCAGTCTGTAAATCCTCTGGTTGGTATCTGTAGGGCAGTAAGGTGATGTTGTAAAGTACTGTTAATTCTTATGCTTACTTATAGTATTTCTGGTTTTAATATTTATATTTTATTTCAAGCTTTATAACTAATGATGCTTCTGTCTTTTCCTCTCTCACCCTCACTCTGTCTCATTTTTTCTATCTCTCTCTCTTTCTATCTGTTTTTATATCTCCCTCTTTTTTTCTATCCTCTCTTTCACCTTTGCTCACTTTCTCTTATACTCCCTTTTTAATTTCCTTCAGCCCTCTCTTTATTTCTGCATCCCTCATTTTCTCTCTTCCTCTCTCTTTATCCCTCCCCCCTCTCACCTTCTTTCTTTCTCCATCTCTTACGCCACACTCACTCTCTCTACATACAATGACTCTCTCTTTCTCTCTTTCTCTCTCTCTCTCTCTCTCTCTCTCTCTCTCACTCCCCCCAGGGTAGCCCATTGTAAGACAGGCAGGGAGGTCTGTGAGGATGAGTGCTCTACAGGTGGCTGAGAGAGAGTTTAGATAGAGGAGTTTTCTGAATCCATAACGTCTCAGCAGCAGCTTTTCTGTGCGAGTGCTGCTGTTCATCGTTCATCAGCATAATTTATAATTAAGCGTTGGTAATTACATTGTCTCAGAGTCTGGCACCATGCCGCTCCGCATAGTCACTGCGCACAGACGCACACGCTTACGCTCACACACACAATCTCCCTCACATTGCCCACACTATCATTCTCTCTCACTGTACACCATCATTCTCTCTCACTGTACACCATCATTCTCTCTCACTGTACACCATCATTCTCTCTCTCTGTACACCATCACTGTACACCATCATTCTCTCTCTCTGTACACCATCATTCTCTCTCACTGTACACTATCATTCTCTCTCACTGTACACCATCATTCTCTCTCACTGTACACCATCATTCTCTCTCACTGTACACCATCATTCTCTCTCTCTGTACACCATCACTGTACACCATCATTCTCTCTCTCTGTACACCATCATTCTCTCTCACTGTACACCATCATTCTCTCTCTCTGTACACCATCACTGTACACCACCATTCTCTCTCTCTGTACACCATCATTCTCTCTCTCTGTACACCATCATTCTCTTTCACTGTACACCATCATTCTCTCTCTCTGTACACCATCACTGTACACCACCATTCTCTCTCTCTGTACACCATCATTCTCTCTCACTATACACCATCATTCTCTCTCACTGAACACCATCATTCTCTCTCTCTGTACACCGTCACTGTACACCACCATTCTCTCTCTCTGTACACCATCATTCTCTCTCACTGTACACTATCATTCTCTCTCACTGTACACCATCACTATACACCATCATTCTCTCTCACTGTACACCATCATTCTCTCTCACTGTACACCATCATTCTCTCTCACTGTACACCATCACTGTACACCACCATTCTCTCTCACTGTACACCATCATTCTCTCTCACTGTACACCATCACTGTACACCATCATTCTCTCTCTCTGTACACCACCATTCTCTCTCACTGTACACCATCATTCTCTCTCACTGTACACCGCCATTCTCTCTCACTGTACACCATCATTCTCTCTCACTGTACACCACCATTCTCTCTCACTGTACACCATCATTCTCTCTCACTGTACACCATCATTCTCTCTCACTGTACACCATCACTGTACACCATCATTCTCTCTCTCTGTACACCATCACTGTACACTATCATTCTCTCTCACTGTACACCATCACTGTACACCACCATTCTCTCTCTCTGTACACCATCATTCTCTCTCACTGTACACCATCATTCTCTCTCACTGTACACCATCACTGTACACCACCATTCTCTCTCTCTGTACACCATCATTCTCTCTCACTGTACACCATCACTGTACACCACCATTCTCTCTCTCTGTACACCATCATTCTCTCTCACTGTACACCATCACTCTCTCTCACTGTACACCATCACTGTACACCATCATTCTCCCTCACTGTACACCATCATTCTCTCTCTCTGTACACCATCATTCTCTCTCACTGTACACCATCACTGTACACCATCATTCTCTCTCTCTGTACACCATCGCTCTCTCACTGTACACCATCATTCTCTCTCACTGTACACCATCATTCTCTCTCACTGTACACCATCGCTCTCTCTCACAAATCCCATTTTAAAGATCTCACTGTAACTGCACTGTCAGTATTCTTCTGTAATTTTTTTATTTTTAGCAGAGCAAATCATTTTAATGTCTTATGTTTAGCTGTCCTGTGCAGGCCGAGGAGATTTAGTCATGTGCCAAAGGGTTCTTCGGAGCGATGGCATAGAATTAAAACCTTTAGTTCTCTGAAGAACTTTTCCATAGATGAAACTCCTTATTCTTCTTATAATTTAAATATACCATATTATTATTATTATTATTATTATTATTATTATTATTATTATTGGTCGTCAATTTGATTATTTGTAACATATAAAAATAGTACAATTTGGGATTGTCAATGTTATTATACTACTATTAATTGTCATTTGTATTACAAACAACAAAAATGATGACAACAACAACAACAACAACAACAACAATAATAATAATAATAATAATAATAATAATAATAATAATAATAATAATGATAATAATAATAATAATAACATTTACTGATCCTACCACTAATAATAACTCTTCCTTTTATTGTTATTACTATTTATAATTATCATTAGGATTACATGAAGCAAAGGGCTGAGAAAAACTCTCTAAAACAATCAATACAAATTTTAATACAAATGTCAATACCATTAATAATTACATTTTTTATAATAATAATAACTCATTTTTTTCCTTTTTAGTCTTCTTTTCTTCTTTTTCTTTCTTCTTCTTCTTAATATTATTATTATTGATCATGCCTTGGATTACTTGGAAAACAACAACAACAGCAACAACATTATTATTAATATTATTATTATTATTATTATTATTATTATTATTAATAATAATAATAATAATAATAATACATTATTTATATTAATAATATTATTTTATTTTATTTTTTATTTGTGTTTTATTGTTGTTGTTGTTGTTGTTGTTGTTGTTAAAAGCTATTGATATCTTAATAAATACTGTGCACTCACATTAGCCTGTAGAGAGTACTGGTTGGCTGAGACACAGAGCTTGAAGGTGTTAAATGCTCAGGGCACGTGGGATCAGGACATGATTAGCATCATTTAGGGGATGATAATTATCTAATTAGAGTAATTAAGGGTTTGGATGTAGTGTAAAAAAGAACAGACTGAATGTGATGTATGCAGACTGTTTCTGGAGGCTATAAAAAGGTCCACTTATCATCTGATCTGAAGGCTGTTCCAGTTGTTGTTTTACTGAATGGATGCTCAGTCCACGTAAATGGGTTAGAAAATTATTTTAAAATGTTTGTTTTTTATCCTTGGAGAAGTCTCTGAAATTGAAAATAGTCTGAAAAAAAGATTCTCTAAAAGGAAGCAAAACAGTCTAAATGCCTTCCAGAGGACCTTAATTGGCAGAGCTTTGTGTCTTTTTTGTTGTTCTTAAATATATAAGAATAGACTCTTAGTTACAGCAACCACTAGAAATGCAGTCACTGGCTTTAGGCTTACTGTTGTAATTGGGAACTGTTGTACCTTTAATTTCTAATTTAAATGGTTGGTTAATTTAGGCTTCCGACTGGCCAGTACGATGACTCTCTGGCATGCATTTCGTTCTCTAATCAGGGGTACATTTCCCGAAAGTGTTGTTGAACAACTATCGTAGTTAAATGAAATGAAGACTCCATTGTTTCTGCACTGGCTGCCCCATTATGGGTGGCATTTGGAATGGAAAAAAAGAAAAACCTATTTAAATTAATGATATTTTTTAAATTTGTCTGGTAAATAGATTAAATGAAAGATATTTATTGACTAAATCATGTCAATGGATGAATTTTTAATTTATTCTTTAATATGATGGAAAAATTAAAAAATAGATGAAAAACTTTCAATGCAGATTTAGGGACCCTTTCAGCCTTATCAAAATAAAGAATCACAATACAGGATTGTAACACCACTTGCTTTATATGTAACACCAGAAACTCTATAAAATACTAACACAGAACTGTAACACCAGGAACTCTATTCAACACTAACACAGAACTGTAACACCAGAAACTCTATACAACACTAACACAGAACTGTAACACCAGTTACTCTATACAACACTAACACAGAACTGTAACACCAGGAACTATATACAGCACTAACACAGAACTGGAACACCAGGAACTCTATTCAACACTAACACTGAACTGTAACACCAGGAACTCTATACAACACTAACACAGAACTGTAACACCAGTTACTCTATACAACACTAACACAGAACTGTAACACCAGGAACTCTATTCAAAACTAACACAGAACTGTAACACCAGAAACTCTATACAACACTAACACCGAACTGTGACACCAGGAACTCTATTCAACAATAACACAGAACTGTAACACCAGTTACTCTATACAACACTAACACAGAACTGGAACACCAGGAACTATATACAGCACTAACACAGAACTGGAACACCAGGAACTCTATTCAACACTAACACTGAACTGGAACACCAGGAACTTTATACAACACTAACACAGAAGTGTAACACCAGTTACTCTATACAACACTAAAACAGAACTGTGACACCAGTTACTCTATACAGCACTAACACAGAACTGTAACACCAGTTACTCTATACAACACTAACACTGAACTGTAACACCAGGAACTATATACAGCACTAACACAGAACTGGAACACCAGGAACTCTATTCAACACTAACACTGAACTGGAACACCAGGAACTTTATACAACACTAACACAGAACTGTAACACCAGTTACTCTATACAACACTAAAACAGAACTGTGACACCAGTTACTCTATACAACACTAACACAGAACTGTAACACCAGTTACTCTATACAACACTAACACAGAACTGTAACACCAGGAACTTTATACAACACTAACACAGAACTGTAACACCAGTTACTCTATACAACACTAACACTGAACTGGAACGCCAGGAACTTTATACAACACTAACACAGAACTGTAACACCAGTTACTCTATACAACACTAAAACAGAACTGGAACACCAGGAACTATATACAGCACTAACACAGAACTGGAACACCAGGAAGTCTATTCAACACTAACACTGAACTGGAACACCAGGAACTTTATACAACACTAACACAAAACTGTAACACCAGTTACTCTATACAACACTAAAACAGAACTGTGACACCAGTTACTCTATACAACACTACCACAAAACTGTAACACCAGTTACTCTATACAACACTAACACAGAACAGTAACACCAGGAACTATATACAACACTAACACAGAACTGCAACACCAGGAACTCTATACAACACTAACACAGAACTGTAACACCAGTTACTCTATACAACACTAACACAGAAGTGTAACAACAGGAACTCTATACAACACTAACACAGAACTGCAACACCAGGAACTCTATACAACACTAACACAGAACTGTGACACCAGTTACTCTATAAAACACCAACACAGAACTGTAACACCAGTTACTCTATACAACACTAACACAGAACTGCAACACCAGGAACTCTATACAACTTTAACACAGAACTGTGACACCAGGAACTCTATACAACACCAAGACAGAACTGTAACACCAGAAACTCTATACAACACTAACACAGAACTGTAACACCAGGAACTCTATACAACATTAACACAGAACTGTAACACCAGTTACTCTATACAACACTAACACAGAACTGTAACACCAGGAACTCTCTACAACACTAACACAGAACTGCAACACCAGGAACTCTATACAACACTAACACATAACTGTAACACCAGTTACTCTATACAACACTAACACAGAACTGTAACACCAGTTACTCTATACAACACGAACACAGAACTGTAACACCAGTTAATCTATACAACACTAACACAGAACTGTAACACCAGGAACTCTATACAACACTAACACAGAACTGTGACACCAGTTACTCTATACAACACTAACACAGAACTGTAACACCAGTTACTCTATACAACACTAACACAGAACTGTAACACCAGGAACTATATACAACACTAACACTGAACTGCAACACCAGGAACTCTATACAACACTAACACAGAAGTGTAACACCAGTTACTCTAAACAACACTAACAAAGAAGTGTAACACCAGGAACTCTATACAACACTAACACAGAACTGCAACACCAGGAACTCTATACAACACTAACACAGAACTGTAACACCAGGAACTATATACAGCACTAACACAGAACTGGAATACCAGGAACTCTATTCAACACTAACACTGAAATGTAACACCAGGAACTCTATACAACACTAACACTGAACTGGAACGCCAGGAACTTTATACAACACTAACACAGAACTGTAACACCAGTTACTCTATACAACACTAAAACAGAACTGGAACACCAGGAACTATATACAGCACTAACACAGAACTGGAACACCAGGAAGTCTATTCAACACTAACACTGAACTGGAACACCAGGAACTTTATACAACACTAACACAAAACTGTAACACCAGTTACTCTATACAACACTAAAACAGAACTGTGACACCAGTTACTCTATACAACACTACCACAAAACTGTAACACCAGTTACTCTATACAACACTAACACAGAACAGTAACACCAGGAACTATATACAACACTAACACAGAACTGCAACACCAGGAACTCTATACAACACTAACACAGAACTGTAACACCAGTTACTCTATACAACACTAACACAGAAGTGTAACAACAGGAACTCTATACAACACTAACACAGAACTGCAACACCAGGAACTCTATACAACACTAACACAGAACTGTGACACCAGTTACTCTATAAAACACCAACACAGAACTGTAACACCAGTTACTCTATACAACACTAACACAGAACTGCAACACCAGGAACTCTATACAACTTTAACACAGAACTGTGACACCAGGAACTCTATACAACACCAAGACAGAACTGTAACACCAGAAACTCTATACAACACTAACACAGAACTGTAACACCAGGAACTCTATACAACATTAACACAGAACTGTAACACCAGTTACTCTATACAACACTAACACAGAACTGTAACACCAGGAACTCTCTACAACACTAACACAGAACTGCAACACCAGGAACTCTATACAACACTAACACATAACTGTAACACCAGTTACTCTATACAACACTAACACAGAACTGTAACACCAGTTACTCTATACAACACGAACACAGAACTGTAACACCAGTTAATCTATACAACAATAACACAGAACTGTAACACCAGGAACTCTATACAACACTAACACAGAACTGTGACACCAGTTACTCTATACAACACTAACACAGAACTGTAACACCAGTTACTCTATACAACACTAACACAGAACTGTAACAACAGGAACTATATACAACACTAACACAGAACTGCAACACCAGGAACTCTATACAACACTAACACAGAAGTGTAACACCAGTTACTCTAAACAACACTAACAAAGAAGTGTAACACCAGGAACTCTATACAACACTAACACAGAACTGCAACACCAGGAACTCTATACAACACTAACACAGAACTGTAACACCAGGAACTATATACAGCACTAACACAGAACTGGAATACCAGGAACTCTATTCAACACTAACACTGAAATGTAACACCAGGAACTCTATACAACACTAACACTGAACTGGAACGCCAGGAACTTTATACAACACTAACACAGAACTGTAACACCAGTTACTCTATACAACACTAAAACAGAACTGGAACACCAGGAACTATATACAGCACTAACACAGAACTGGAACACCAGGAAGTCTATTCAACACTAACACTGAACTGGAACACCAGGAACTTTATACAACACTAACACAAAACTGTAACACCAGTTACTCTATACAACACTAAAACAGAACTGTGACACCAGTTACTCTATACAACACTAACACAAAACTGTAACACCAGTTACTCTATACAACACTAACACAGAACAGTAACACCAGGAACTATATACAACACTAACACAGAACTGCAACACCAGGAACTCTATACAACACTAACACAGAACTGTAACACCAGTTACTCTATACAACACTAACACAGAAGTGTAACAACAGGAACTCTATACAACACTAACACAGAACTGCAACACCAGGAACTCTATACAACACTAACACAGAACTGTGACACCAGTTACTCTATAAAACACCAACACAGAACTGTAACACCAGTTACTCTATACAACACTAACACAGAACTGCAACACCAGGAACTCTATACAACTTTAACACAGAACTGTGACACCAGGAACTCTATACAACACCAAGACAGAACTGTAACACCAGAAACTCTATACAACACTAACACAGAACTGTAACACCAGGAACTCTATACAACATTAACACAGAACTGTAACACCAGTTACTCTATACAACACTAACACAGAACTGTAACACCAGGAACTCTCTACAACACTAACACAGAACTGCAACACCAGGAACTCTATACAACACTAACACATAACTGTAACACCAGTTACTCTATACAACACTAACACAGAACTGTAACACCAGTTACTCTATACAACACGAACACAGAACTGTAACACCAGTTAATCTATACAACACTAACACAGAACTGTAACACCAGGAACTCTATACAACACTAACACAGAACTGTGACACCAGTTACTCTATACAACACTAACACAGAACTGTAACACCAGTTACTCTATACAACACTAACACAGAACTGTAACACCAGGAACTATATACAACACTAACACAGAACTGCAACACCAGGAACTCTATACAACACTAACACAGAAGTGTAACACCAGTTACTCTAAACAACACTAACAAAGAAGTGTAACACCAGGAACTCTATACAACACTAACACAGAACTGCAACACCAGGAACTCTATACAACACTAACACAGAACTGTAACACCAGGAACTATATACAGCACTAACACAGAACTGGAATACCAGGAACTCTATTCAACACTAACACTGAAATGTAACACCAGGAACTCTATACAACACTAACACAGAACTGTGACACCAGTTACTCTATACAACACTAACACAGAACTGTAACACCAGTTACTCTATACAACACTAACACAGAACTGCAACACCAGGAACTCTATACAACACTAACACAGAACTGTGACAACAGGAACTCTATACAACACCAAGACAGAACTGTAACACCAGAAACTCTATACAACACTAACACAGAACTGTAACACCAGAAACTCTATACAACACTAACACAGAACTGTAACACCAGAAACTCTATACAACACTAACACAGAACTGTAACACCAGTTACTCTATACAACACTAACACAGAACTGCAACACCAGGAACTCTATACAACACTAACACATAACTGTAACACCAGTTACTCTATACAACACTAACACAGAAGTGTAACACCAGGAACTCTATACAACACTAAGACAGAACTGCAACACCAGGAACTCTATACAACACTAACACAGAACTGTAACACCAGTTACTCTATACAACACTAACACAGAACTGTAACACCAGTTACTCTATATAACACGAACACAGAACTCTAACACCCATTACTCTATACAACATTAACACAGAACTGTAACACAAGTTACTCTATACAACACTAACTCAGAACTGTAACACCAGTTACTCTATACAACACTAACACAGAAGTGTAACAACAGGAACTCTATACAACACTAACACAGAACTGCAACACCAGGAACTCTATACAAAACTAACACAGAACTGTGACACCAGTTACTCTATAAAACACCAACACAGAACTGTAACACCAGTTACTCTATACAACACTAACACAGAACTGCAACACCAGGAACTCTATACAACTTTAACACAGAACTGTGACACCAGGAACTCTATACAACACCAAGACAGAACTGTAACACCAGAAACTCTATACAACACTAACACAGAACTGTAACACCAGGAACTCTATACAACATTAACACAGAACTGTAACACCAGTTACTCTATACAACACTAACACAGAACTGTAACACCAGGAACTCTCTACAACACTAACACAGAACTGCAACACCAGGAACTCTATACAACACTAACACATAACTGTAACACCAGTTACTCTATACAACACTAACACAGAACTGTAACACCAGTTACTCTATACAACACGAACACAGAACTGTAACACCAGTTAATCTATACAACACTAACACAGAACTGTAACACCAGGAACTCTATACAACACTAACACAGAACTGTGACACCAGTTACTCTATACAACACTAACACAGAACTGTAACACCAGTTACTCTATACAACACTAACACAGAACTGTAACACCAGGAACTATATACAACACTAACACAGAACTGCAACACCAGGAACTCTATACAACACTAACACAGAAGTGTAACACCAGTTACTCTAAACAACACTAACAAAGAAGTGTAACACCAGGAACTCTATACAACACTAACACAGAACTGCAACACCAGGAACTCTATACAACACTAACACAGAACTGTAACACCAGGAACTATATACAGCACTAACACAGAACTGGAATACCAGGAACTCTATTCAACACTAACACTGAAATGTAACACCAGGAACTCTATACAACACTAACACAGAACTGTGACACCAGTTACTCTATACAACACTAACACAGAACTGTAACACCAGTTACTCTATACAACACTAACACAGAACTGCAACACCAGGAACTCTATACAACACTAACACAGAACTGTGACAACAGGAACTCTATACAACACCAAGACAGAACTGTAACACCAGAAACTCTATACAACACTAACACAGAACTGTAACACCAGAAACTCTATACAACACTAACACAGAACTGTAACACCAGAAACTCTATACAACACTAACACAGAACTGTAACACCAGTTACTCTATACAACACTAACACAGAACTGCAACACCAGGAACTCTATACAACACTAACACATAACTGTAACACCAGTTACTCTATACAACACTAACACAGAAGTGTAACACCAGGAACTCTATACAACACTAAGACAGAACTGCAACACCAGGAACTCTATACAACACTAACACAGAACTGTAACAACAGTTACTCTATACAACACTAACACAGAACTGTAACACCAGTTACTCTATATAACACGAACACAGAACTCTAACACCCATTACTCTATACAACATTAACACAGAACTGTAACACAAGTTACTCTATACAACACTAACTCAGAACTGTAACACCAGTTACTCTATACAACACTAACACAGAACTGTAACACCAGGAACTCTATACAACACTAACACAGAACTGTAACACCAGGAACTCTATACAACACTAACACAGAACTGCAACACCAGGAACTCTATACAACACTAACACATAACTGTAACACCAGTTACTCTATACAACACTAACACAGAAGTGTAACACCAGGAACTATATACAACACTAACACAGAATTGCAACACCAGGAACTCTATACAACACTAACACAGAACTGTAACACCAGAAACTATATACAGCACTAACACAGAACTGGAACACCAGGATCTCTATTCAACACTAACACTGAATTGGAACACCAGGAACGCTATACAACACTAACACAGAACTGTGACACCAGTTACTCTATACAACACTAACACAGAACTGTAACACCAGGAACTATATACAACACTAACACAGAACTGCAACACCAGGAACTCTATACAACACCAACACAGAACTGTAACACCAGTTACTCTATACAACACTAACACAGAAGTGTAACACCAGGAACTCTATACAACACTAACACAGAACTGCAACACCAGGAACTCTTTACAACACTAACACAGAACTGTAACACCAGAAACTATATACAGCACTAACACAGAACTGGAACACCAGGAACTCTATTGAACACTAAAACTGAACTGTAACACCAGGAACTCTATACAACACTAACACAGAACTGTGACACCAGTTACTCTATACAACACTAACACAGAACTGCAACACCAGGAACTCTATACAACACTAACACAGAACTGTGACACCAGTTACTCTATACAACACCAACACAGAACTGTAACACCAGTTACTCTATACAACACTAACATAGAACTGCAACACCAGGAACTCTATACAACACTAACACCGAACTGCGACACCAGGAACTCTATACAACACTAACACAGAACTGCAACACCAGGAACTCTATACAACACTAACACAGAACTGCAACACCAGGAACTCTATACAACACTAACAAATAACTGTAACACCGGTTACTCTATACAACACTAACACAGAAGTGTAACACCAGGAACTCTATACAACACTAACACAGAACTGCAACACCAGGAACTCTATACAACACTAACACAGAACTGTAACACCAGGAACTCTCTACAACACTAACACAGAACTCTAACACCAGTTACTCTATGCAACATTAACACAGAACTGTAACACCAGGAACTTTATACAACACCAACACATAACTGTAACACCAGTTACTCTATATAACACGAACACAGAACTCTAACACCAGTTACTCTATGCAACAATAACACAGAACTGTAACACAAGTTACTCTATACAACACTAACTCAGAAGTGTAACACCAGTTACTCTATACAACACTAACACAGAACTGTAACACCAGTTACTCTTACAACACTAACACAGAACTGTAACACCAGTTATTCTATACAACACTAATACAGAACTGTAACACCAGTTACTCTATACAACACTAACACAGAACTGTAACACCAGGAACTCTATACAACACTAAGACAGAACTGTAACACCAGAAACTCTATACAACACTAACACAGAACTGTAACACCAGAAACTCTATACAACACTAACACAGAACTGTAACACCAGTTACTCTATACAACACTAACACAGAACTGCAACACCAGGAACTCTATACAACACTAACACAGAACTGTGACACCAGGAACTCTATACAACACCAACACAGAACTGTAACACCAGTTACTCTATACAACACTAACATAGAACTGCAACACCAGGAACTCTATACAACACTAACACCGAACTGCGACACCAGGAACTCTATACAACACTAACACAGAACTGCAACACCAGGAACTCTATACAACACTAACACAGAACTGCAACACCAGGAACTCTATACAACACTAACAAATAACTGTAACACCAGTTACTCTATACAACACTAACACAGAAGTGTAACACCAGGAACTCTATACAACACTAACACAGAACTGCAACACCAGGAACTCTATACAACACTAACACAGAACTGTAACACCAGGAACTCTCTACAACACTAACACAGAACTCTAACACCAGTTACTCTATGCAACATTAACACAGAACTGTAACACCAGGAACTCTATACAACACCAACACATAACTGTAACACCAGTTACTCTATATAACACGAACACAGAACTCTAACACCAGTTACTCTATGCAACAATAACACAGAACTGTAACACAAGTTACTCTATACAACACTAACTCAGAAGTGTAACACCAGTTACTCTATACAACACTAACACAGAACTGTAACACCAGTTACTCTTACAACACTAACACAGAACTGTAACACCAGTTACTCTATACAACACTAATACAGAACTGTAACACCAGTTACTCTATACAACACTAACACAGAACTGTAACACCAGGAACTCTATACAACACTAAGACAGAACTGTAACACCAGAAACTCTATACAACACTAACACAGAACTGTAACACCAGAAACTCTATACAACACTAACACAGAACTGTAACACCAGTTACTCTATACAACACTAACACAGAACTGCAACACCAGGAACTCTATACAACACTAACACAGAACTGTGACACCAGGAACTCTATGCAACACTAACACAGAACTGTAACACCAGAAACTCTATACAACACTAACACAGAACTGTAACACCAGAAACTCTATACAACACTAACACAGAAGTGTAACTCCAGGAACTCTATACAACACTAACACAGAACTGTAACACCAGTTACTCTATACAACACTAACACAGAACTGTAACACCAGGAACTCTATACAGCACTAACACAGAACTGCAACACCAGGAACTCTATACAACACCAACACATAACTGTAACACCAGTTACTCTATACAACACTAACTCAGAACTGTAACACCAGTTACTCTATACAACACTAACACAGAACTGTAACACCAGGAACTCTATACAACACTTACACAGGACTGTAACAACAGGAACTCTATACAACACTAACA
Source organism: Megaleporinus macrocephalus (assembly GCA_021613375.1). Classification (NCBI taxonomy): domain Eukaryota; kingdom Metazoa; phylum Chordata; class Actinopteri; order Characiformes; family Anostomidae; genus Megaleporinus; species Megaleporinus macrocephalus. The sequence continues at coordinate 28,246,098 of CM038703.1, forward strand.
CAGAACTGTAACACCAGTTACTCTATACAACACTAACACAGAACTGTAACACCAGTTACTCTATACAACACTAACACAGAACTGTAACACCAGTTACTCTATACAACACTAACACAGAACTGCAACACCAGGAACTCTATATAACACTAACACAGAACTGTGACACCAGGAACTCTATACAACACTAAGACAGAACTGTAACACCAGAAACTCTATACAACACTACCACAGAACTGTAACACCAGTTACTCTATACAACACTAACACAGAACTGTAACACCAGGAACTCTATACAACACTAACACAGAACTGTAACACCAGGAACTCTATACAACACAAAGACAGAACTGTAACACCAGAAACTCTATACAACACTAACACAGAACTGTAACACCAGGAACTCTATACAACATTAACACAGAACTGTAACACCAGTTACTCTATACAACACTAACACAGAACTGTAACACCAGGAACTCTCTACAACACTAACACAGAACTGCAACACCAGGAACTCTATACAACACTAACACATAACTGTAACACCAGTTACTCTATACAACACTAACACAGAACTGTAACACCAGTTACTCTATACAACACGAACACAGAACTGTAACACCAGTTAATCTATACAACACTAACACAGAACTGTAACACCAGGAACTCTATACAACACTAACACAGAACTGTGACACCAGTTACTCTATACAACACTAACACAGAACTGTAACACCAGTTACTCTATACAACACTAACACAGAAGTGTAACACCAGGAACTCTATACAACACTAAGACAGAACTGCAACACCAGGAACTCTATACAACACTAACACAGAACTGTAACACCAGTTACTCTATACAACACTAACACAGAACTGTAACACCAGTTACTCTATATAACACGAACACAGAACTCTAACACCAGTTACTCTATACAACATTAACACAGAACTGTAACACAAGTTACTCTATACAACACTAACTCAGAACTGTAACACCAGTTACTCTATACAACACTAACACAGAACTGTAACACCAGGAACTCTATACAACACTAACACAGAACTGTAACACCAGGAACTCTATACAACACTAACACAGAACTGGAACACCAGGAACTCTATACAACACTAACACATAACTGTAACACCAGTTACTCTATACAACACTAACACAGAAGTGTAACACCAGGAACTATATACAACACTGACACAGAATTGCAACACCAGGAACTCTATACAACACTAACACAGAACTGTAACACCAGGAACTATATACAGCACTAACACAGAACTGGAACACCAGGAACTCTATTCAACACTAACACTGAACTGGAACACCAGGAACGCTATACAACACTAACACAGAACTGTGACACCAGTTACTCTATACAACACTAACACAGAACTGTAACACCAGGAACTATATACAACACTAACACAGAACTGCAACACCAGGAACTCTATACAACACCAACACAGAACTGTAACACCAGTTACTCTATACAACACTAACACAGAAGTGTAACACCAGGAACTCTATACAACACTAACACAGAACTGCAACACCAGGAACTCTATACAACACTAACACAGAACTGTGACACCAGTTACTCTATACAACACTAACACAGAACTGTAACACCAGGAACTCTATACAACACTAACACCGAACTGCGACACCAGGAACTCTATACAACACTAACACAGAACTGCAACACCAGGAACTCTATACAACACTAACACAGAACTGCAACACCAGGAACTCTATACAACACTAACAAATAACTGTAACACCGGTTACTCTATACAACACTAACACAGAAGTGTAACACCAGGAACTCTATACAACACTAACACAGAACTGCAACACCAGGAACTCTATACAACACTAACACAGAACTGTAACACCAGGAACTCTCTACAACACTAACACAGAACTCTAACACCAGTTACTCTATGCAACATTAACACAGAACTGTAACACCAGGAACTCTATACAACACCAACACATAACTGTAACACCAGTTACTCTATATAACACGAACACAGAACTCTAACACCAGTTACTCTATGCAACAATAACACAGAACTGTAACACAAGTTACTCTATACAACACTAACTCAGAAGTGTAACACCAGTTACTCTATACAACACTAACACAGAACTGTAACACCAGTTACTCTTACAACACTAACACAGAACTGTAACACCAGTTACTCTATACAACACTAATACAGAACTGTAACACCAGTTACTCTATACAACACTAACACAGAACTGTAACACCAGGAACTCTATACAACACTAAGACAGAACTGTAACACCAGAAACTCTATACAACACTAACACAGAACTGTAACACCAGAAACTCTATACAACACTAACACAGAACTGTAACACCAGTTACTCTATACAACACTAACACAGAACTGCAACACCAGGAATTCTATACAACACTAACACAGAACTGTGACACCAGGAACTCTATGCAACACTAACACAGAACTGTAACACCAGAAACTCTATACAACACTAACACAGAACTGTAACACCAGAAACTCTATACAACACTAACACAGAAGTGTAACTCCAGGAACTCTATACAACACTAACACAGAACTGTAACACCAGTTACTCTATACAACACTAACACAGAACTGTAACACCAGGAACTCTATACAACACTAACACAGAACTGCAACACCAGGAACTCTATACAACACCAACACATAACTGTAACACCAGTTACTCTATACATCACTAACTCAGAACTGTAACACCAGTTTACTCTATACAACACTAACACAGAACTGTAACACCAGGAACTCTATACAACACTTACAGAGGACTGTAACAACAGGAACTCTATACAACACTAACACAGAACTGTAACACCAGTTACTCTATACAACACTAACACAGAACTGTAACACCAGTTACTCTATACAACACTAACACAGAACTGTAACACCAGTTACTCTATACAACACTAACACAGAACTGCAACACCAGGAACTCTATATAACACTAACACAGAACTGTGACACCAGGAACTCTATACAACACTAAGACAGAACTGTAACACCAGAAACTCTATACAACACTACCACAGAACTGTAACACCAGTTACTCTATACAACACTAACACAGAACTGTAACACCAGGAACTCTATACAACACTAACACAGAACTGTAACACCAGGAACTCTATACAACACTAACACAGAACTGCAACAGCAGGAACTCTATACAACACCAACACATAACTGTAACACCAGTTACTCTATACAACATTAACTCAGAACTGTAACACCAGTTACTCTATACAACACTAACACAGAACTGTAACACCAGGAACTCTATACAACACTTACACAGGACTGTAACAACAGGAACTCTATACAACACTAACACAGAACTGTAACATCAGTTACTCTATACAACACTAACACAGAACTGTAACACCAGTTACTCTATACAACACTAACACAGAACTGTAACACCAGTTACTCTATACAACACTAACACAGAACTGCAACACCAGGAACTCTATATAACACTAACACAGAACTGTGACACCAGGAACTCTATACAACACTAAGACAGAACTGTAACACCAGAAACTCTATACAACACTACCACAGAACTGCAACACCAGTTACTCTATACAACACTAAGACAGAACTGTAACACCAGAAACTCTATACAACACTAACACAGAACTGTAACACCAGTTACTCTATATAACACGAACACAGAACTCTAACACCAGTTACTCTATACAACATTAACACAGAACTGTAACACAAGTTACTCTATACAACACTAACTCAGAACTGTAACACCAGTTACTCTATATAACACGAACACAGAACTCTAACACCAGTTACTCTATACAACATTAACACAGAACTGTAACACCAGTTACTCTATACAACACTAACACAGAACTGTAACACCAGTTACTCTTACAACACTAACACAGAACTGTAACACCAGTTACTCTATACAACACTAATACAGAACTGTAACACCAGTTACTCTATACAACACTAACACAGAACTGTAACACCAGGAACTCTATACAACACTAAGACAGAACTGTAACACCAGAAACTCTATACAACACTAACACAGAACTGTAACACCAGAAACTCTATACAACACTAACACAGAACTGTAACACCAGTTACTCTATACAACACTAACACAGAACTGCAACACCAGGAACTCTATACAACACTAACACAGAACTGTGACACCAGGAACTCTATGCAACACTAACACAGAACTGTAACACCAGAAACTCTATACAACACTAACACAGAACTGTAACACCAGAAACTCTATACAACACTAACACAGAAGTGTAACTCCAGGAACTCTATACAACACTAACACAGAACTGTAACACCAGTTACTCTATACAACACTAACACAGAACTGTAACACCAGGAACTCTATACAACACTAACACAGAACTGCAACACCAGGAACTCTATACAACACCAACACATAACTGTAACACCAGTTACTCTACACATCACTAACTCAGAACTGTAACACCAGTTACTCTATACAACACTAACACAGAACTGTAACACCAGGAACTCTATACAACACTTACAGAGGACTGTAACAACAGGAACTCTATACAACACTAACACAGAACTGTAACACCAGTTACTCTATACAACACTAACACAGAACTGTAACACCAGTTACTCTATACAACACTAACACAGAACTGTAACACCAGTTACTCTATACAACACTAACACAGAACTGCAACACCAGGAACTCTATATAACACTAACACAGAACTGTGACACCAGGAACTCTATACAACACTAAGACAGAACTGTAACACCAGAAACTCTATACAACACTACCACAGAACTGTAACACCAGTTACTCTATACAACACTAACACAGAACTGTAACACCAGGAACTCTATACAACACTAACACAGAACTGTAACACCAGGAACTCTATACAACACTAACACAGAACTGCAACAGCAGGAACTCTATACAACACCAACACATAACTGTAACACCAGTTACTCTATACAACATTAACTCAGAACTGTAACACCAGTTACTCTATACAACACTAACACAGAACTGTAACACCAGGAACTCTATACAACACTTACACAGGACTGTAACAACAGGAACTCTATACAACACTAACACAGAACTGTAACATCAGTTACTCTATACAACACTAACACAGAACTGTAACACCAGTTACTCTATACAACACTAACACAGAACTGTAACACCAGTTACTCTATACAACACTAACACAGAACTGCAACACCAGGAACTCTATATAACACTAACACAGAACTGTGACACCAGGAACTCTATACAACACTAAGACAGAACTGTAACACCAGAAACTCTATACAACACTACCACAGAACTGCAACACCAGTTACTCTATACAACACTAAGACAGAACTGTAACACCAGAAACTCTATACAACACTAACACAGAACTGTAACACCAGTTACTCTATATAACACGAACACAGAACTCTAACACCAGTTACTCTATACAACATTAACACAGAACTGTAACACAAGTTACTCTATACAACACTAACTCAGAACTGTAACACCAGTTACTCTATACAACACTAACACAGAACTGTAACACCAGGAACTCTATACAACACTAACACAGAACTGTAACACCAGGAACTCTATACAACACTAACACAGAACTGCAACACCAGGAACTCTATACAACACTAACACATAACTGTAACACCAGTTACTCTATACAACACTAACACAGAAGTGTAACACCAGGAACTATATACAACACTAACACAGAATTACAACACCAGGAACTCTATACAACACTAACACAGAACTGTAACATCAGAAACTATATACAGCACTAACACAGAACTGGAACACCAGGAACTCTATTCAACACTAACACTGAACTGGAACACCAGGAACGCTATACAACACTAACACAGAACTGTAACACCAGTTACTCTATACAACACTAACACAGAACTGTAACACCAGGAACTATATACAGCACTAACACAGAACTGGAACACCAGGAACTCTATTCAACACTAACACTGAACTGTAACACCAGGAACTCTATACAACACTAACACAGAACTGTAACACCAGTTACTCTATACAACACTAACACAGAACAGTAACATCAGGAACTCTATTCAAAACTAACACAGAACTGTAACACCAGAAACTCTATACAACACTAACACCGAACTGTGACACCAGGAACTCTATACAACACTAACACAGAACTGTAACACCAGTTACTCTATACAACACTAACACAGAACTGGAACACCAGGAACTATATACAGCACTAACACAGAACTGGAACACCAGGAACTCTATTCAACACTAACACTGAACTGGAACACCAGGAACTTTATACAACACTAACACAGAACTGTAACACCAGTTACTCTATACAACACTAAAACAGAACTGTGACACCAGTTACTCTATACAGCGCTAACACAGAACTGTAACACCAGTTACTCTATTCAACACTAACACTGAACTGTAACACCAGGAACTATATACAGCACTAACACAGAACTGGAACACCAGGAACTCTATTCAACACTAACACTGAACTGGAACACCAGGAACTTTATACAACACTAACACAGAACTGTAACACCAGTTACTCTATACAACACTAAAACAGAACTGTGACACCAGTTACTCTATACAACACTAACACAGAACTGTAACACCAGTTACTCTATACAACACTAACACAGAACTGTAACACCAGGAACTTTATACAACACTAACACAGAACTGTAACACCAGTTACTCTATACAACACTAACAATGAACTGGAACGCCAGGAACTTTATACAACACTAACACAGAACTGTAATACCAGTTACTCTATACAACACTAAAACAGAACTGGAACACCAGGAACTATATACAGCACTAACACAGAACTGGAACACCAGGAAGTCTATTCAACACTAACACTGAACTGGAACACCAGGAACTTTATACAACACTAACACAGAACTGTAACACCAGTTACTCTATACAACACTAACACTGAACTGGAACGCCAGGAACTTTATACAACACTAACACAGAACTGTAACACTAGTTACTCTATACAACACTAAAACAGAACTGGAACACCAGGAACTATACACAGCACTAACACAGAACTGGAACACCAGGAAGTCTATTCAACACTAACACTGAACTGGAACACCAGGAACTTT
>CM038703.1:28254377-28496877 GCA_021613375.1 Megaleporinus macrocephalus
CAACGCTAACACAGAACTGTAACACCAGGAACTCTATACAACACTAACACAGAACTGCAACACCAGGAACTCTATACAACACCAACACATACCTGTAACACCAGTTACTCTATACAACACTAACTCAGAACTGTAACACCAGTTACTCTATACAACACTAACACAGAACTGTAACAGCAGGAACTCTATACAAAACTTACACAGGACTATAACAACAGGAACTCTATACAACACTAACACAGAACTGTAACACCAGTTACTCTATACAACACTAACACAGAACTGTAACACCAGTTACTCTATACAACACTAACACAGAACTGTAACACCAGGAACTCTATTCAACACTAACACTGAACTGTAACACCAGTTACTCTATACAACACTAACACAGAACTGTGACACCAGTTACTCTATACAACACTAACACTGAACTGTAACACCAGGAACTCTATACAACACTAACACAGAACTGTAACACCAGTTACTCTATACAACACTAACACAGAACTGTAACACCAGGAACTCTATTCAAAACTAACACAGAACTGTAACACCAGAAACTCTATACAACACTAACATCGAACTGTGACACCAGGAACTCTATACAACACTAACACAGAACTGTAACACCAGTTACTCTATACAACACTAACACAGAACTGGAACACCAGGAACTATATACAGCACTAACACAGAACTGGAACACCAGGAACTCTATTCAACACTAACACTGAACTGTAACACCAGGAACTATATACAGCACTAACACAGAACTGGAACACCAGGAACTCTATTCAACACTAACACTGAACTGGAACACCAGGAACTTTATACAACACTAACACAGAACTGTAACACCAGTTACTCTATACAACACTAAAACAGAACTGTGACACCAGTTACTCTATACAACACTAACACAGAACTGTAACACCAGTTACTCTATACAACACTAACACAGAACTGTAACACCAGGAACTTTATACAACACTAACACAGAACTGTAACACCAGTTACTCTATACAACACTAACACTGAACTGGAACGCCAGGAACTTTATACAACACTAACACAGAACTGTAACACCAGTTACTCTATACAACACTAAAACAGAACTGTAACACCAGGAACTATATACAGCACTAACACAGAACTGGAACACCAGGAAGTCTATTCAACACTAACACTGAACTGGAACACCAGGAACTTTATACAACACTAACACAGAACTGTAACACCAGTTACTCTATACAACACTAACACTGAACTGGAACGCCAGGAACTTTATACAACACTAACACAGAACTGTAACACCAGTTACTCTATACAACACTAAAACAGAACTGGAACACCAGGAACTATACACAGCACTAACACAGAACTGGAAAACCAGGAAGTCTATTCAACACTAACACTGAACTGGAACACCAGGAACTTTATACAACACTAACAAAGAACTGTAACACCAGTTACTCTATACAACACTAAAACAGAACTGTGACACCAGTTACTCTATACAACACTAACACAAAACTGTAACACCAGTTACTCTATACAACACTAACACAGAACTGTAACACCAGGAACTATATACAACACTAACACAGAACTGCAACACCAGGAACTCTATACAACACTAACACAGAACTGTAACACCAGTTACTCTATACAACACTAACACAGAAGTGTAACACCAGGAACTCTATACAACACTAACACAGAACTGCAACACCAGGAACTCTATACAACACTAACACAGAACTGTAACACCAGAAACTATATACAGCACTAACACAGAACTGGAACACCAGGAACTCTATTCAACACTAACACTGAACTGTAACACCAGGAACTCTATACAACACTAACACAGAACTGTGACACCAGTTACTCTATAAAACACCAACACAGAACTGTAACACCAGTTACTCTATACAACACTAACACAGAACTGCAACACCAGGAACTCTATACAACTTTAACACAGAACTGTGACACCAGGAACTCTATACAACACCAAGACAGAACTGTAACACCAGAAACTCTATACAACACTAAGACAGAACTGTAACACCAGAAACTCTATACAACACTAACACAGAACTGTAACACCAGTTACTCTATACAACACTAACACAGAACTGTAACACCAGGAACTCTATAAAACACGGACACAGAACTGCAACACCAGTTACTCTATACAACACTAACACAGAACTGTAACACCAGTTACTCTATACAACACTAACTCAGAACTGTAACACCAGTTACTCTATACAACACTAACACAGAACTGTAACACCAGGAACTCTATACAACACTAACACAGAACTGCAAAACCAGGAACTCTATACAACACCAACACATAACTGTAACACCAGTTACTCTATACAACACTAACTCAGAACTATAACACCAGTTACTCTATACAACACTAACACAGAACTGTAACACCAGGAACTCTATACAACACTTACACAGGACTGTAACAACAGGAACTCTATACAACACTAACACAGAACTGTAACACCAGTTACTCTATACAACACTAAAACAGAACTGGAACACCAGGAACTATACACAGCACTAACACAGAACTGGAACACCAGGAAGTCTATTCAACACTAACACTGAACTGGAACGCCAGGAACTTTATACAACACTAACACAGAACTGTAACACCAGTTACTCTATACAACACTAAAACAGAACTGTAACACTAGGAACTATACACAGCACTAACACAGAACTGGAACACCAGGAAGTCTATTCAACACTAACACTGAACTGGAACACCAGGAACTTTATACAACACTAACACAGAACTGTAACACCAGTTACTCTATACAACACTAAAACAGAACTGTGACACCAGTTACTCTATACAACACTAACACAAAACTGTAACACCAGTTACTCTATACAACACTAACACAGAACTGTAACACCAGGAACTATATACAACACTAACACAGAACTGCAACACCAGGAACTCTATACAACACTAACACAGAACTGTAACACCAGTTACTCTATACAACACTAACACAGAAGTGTAACACCAGGAACTCTATACAACACTAACACAGAACTGCAACACCAGGAACTCTATACAACACTAACACAGAACTGTAACACCAGAAACTATATACAGCACTAACACAGAACTGGAACACCAGGAACTCTATTCAACACTAACACTGAACTGTAACACCAGGAACTCTATACAACACTAACACAGAACTGTGACACCAGTTACTCTATAAAACACCAACACAGAACTGTAACACCAGTTACTCTATACAACACTAACACAGAACTGCAACACCAGGAACTCTATACAACTTTAACACAGAACTGTGACACCAGGAACTCTATACAACACCAAGACAGAACTGTAACACCAGAAACTCTATACAACACTAAGACAGAACTGTAACACCAGAAACTCTATACAACACTAACACAGAACTGTAACACCAGTTACTCTATACAACACTAACACAGAACTGTAACACCAGGAACTCTATAAAACACGGACACAGAACTGTAACACCAGTTACTCTATACAACACTAACACAGAACTGTAACACCAGTTACTCTATACAACACTAACTCAGAACTGTAACACCAGTTACTCTATACAACACTAACACAGAACTGTAACACCAGGAACTCTATACAACACTAACACAGAACTGCAACACCAGGAACTCTATACAACACCAACACATAACTGTAACACCAGTTACTCTATACAACACTAACTCAGAACTATAACACCAGTTACTCTATACAACACTAACACAGAACTGTAACACCAGGAACTCTATACAACACTTACACAGGACTGTAACAACAGGAAATCTATACAACACTAACACAGAACTGTAACACCAGTTACACTATACAACACTAACACAGAACTGTAACACCAGTTACTCTATACAACACTAACACAGAACTGTAACACCAGTTACTGTATACAACACTAACACAGAACTGCAACACCAGGAACTCTATATAACACTAACACAGAACTGTGACACCAGGAACTCTATACAACACTAAGACAGAACTGTAACACCAGAAACTCTATACAACACTAACACAGAACTGTAACACCAGTTACTCTATACAACACTAACACAGAACTGTAACACCAGGAACTATATACAACACTAACACAGAACTGTAACACCAGGAACTCTATACAACACCAACACATACCTGTAACACCAGTTACTCTATACAACACTAACTCAGAACTGTAACACCAGTTACTCTATACAACACTAACACAGAACTGCAACACCAGGAACTCTATACAACACTTACACAGGACTGTAACAACAGGAACTCTATACAACACTAACACAGAACTGTAACACCAGTTACTCTATACAACACTAACACAGAACTGTAACACCAGTTACTCTATACAACACTAACACAGAACTGTAACACCAGGAACTCTATTCAACACTAACACTGAACTGTAACACCAGGAACTCTATACAACACTAACACAGAACTGTGACACCAGTTACTCTATACAACACTAACACAGAACTGTAACACCAGTTACTCTATACAACACTAACACAGAAATGCAACACCAGTTACTCTATACAACACTAACACAGAACTGTAACACCAGGAACTCTACAACACTAACACATAACTGTAACACCAGTTACTCTATACAACACTAACACAGAACTGTAACACCAGTTACTCTATACAACACTAACACAGAACTGTAACACCAGGAACTTTATACAACACTAACACAGAACTGCAACACCAGGAACTCTATACAACACTAACACAGAACTGTAACACCAGTTACTCTATACAACACTAACTCAGAACTGTAACACCAGTTACTCTATACAACACTAACACAGAACTGTAACACCAGGAACTCTATACAACACTTACACAGGACTGTAACAACAGGAACTCTATACAACACTAACACAGAACTGTAACACCAGTTACTCTATACAACACTAACACAGAACTGTAACACCAGTTACTCTATACAACACTAACACAGAACTGTAACACCAGTTACTCTATACAACACTAACACAGAACTGCAACACCAGGAACTCTATATAACACTAACACAGAACTGTGACACCAGGAACTCTATACAACACTAAGACAGAACTGTAACACCAGGAACTCTATACAACACTAACACAGAACTGCAACACCAGTTACTCTATACAACACTAAGACAGAACTGTAACACCAGAAACTCTATACAACACTAACACAGAACTGTAACACCAGTTACTCTATACAACACTAACACAGAACTGTAACACCAGGAACTCTATAAAACACGGACACAGAACTGTAACACCAGTTACTCTATACAACACTAACACAGAACTGTAACACCAGTTACTCTATACAACACTAACTCAGAACTGTAACACCAGTTACTCTATACAACACTTACACAGGACTGTAACAACAGGAACTCTATACAACACTAACACAGAACTGTAACACCAGTTACTCTATACAACACTAACAAAGAACTGTAACACCAGTTACTCTATACAACACTAACACAGAACTGTAACACCAGTTACTGTATACAACACTAACACAGAACTGCAACACCAGGAACTCTATATAACACTAACACAGAACTGTGACACCAGGAACTCTATACAACACTAAGACAGAACTGTAACACCAGAAACTCTATACAACACTAACACAGAACTGTAACACCAGTTACTCTATACAACACTAACACAGAACTGTAACACCAGGAACTATATACAACACTAACACAGAACTGTAACACCAGGAACTCTATACAACACTAACACAGAACTGCAACACCAGGAACTCTATACAACACCAACACATAACTGTAACACCAGTTACTCTATACAACACTAACTCAGAACTGTAACACCAGTTACTCTATACAGCACTAACACAGAACTGTAACACCAGGAACTCTATTCAACACTAACACTGAACTGTAACACCAGGAACTCTATACAACACTAACACAGAACTGTGACACCAGTTACTCTATACAACACTAACACAGAACTGTAACACCAGTTACTCTATACAACACTAACACAGAAATGCAACACCAGTTACTCTATACAACACTAACACAGAACTGTAACACCAGGAACTCTACAACACTAACACATAACTGTAACACTAGTTACTCTATACAACACTAACACAGAACTGTAACACCAGTTACTCTATACAACACTAACACAGAACTGTAACACCAGGAACTTTATACAACACTAACACAGAACTGCAACACCAGGAACTCTATACAACACTAACACAGAACTGTAACACCAGTTACTCTATACAACACTAACTCAGAACTGTAACACCAGTTACTCTATACAACACTAACACAGAACTGTAACACCAGGAACTCTATACAACACTTACACAGGACTGTAACAACAGGAACTCTATACAACACTAACACAGAACTGTAACACCAGTTACTCTATACAACACTAACACAGAACTGTAACACCAGTTACTCTATACAACACTAACACAGAACTGTAACACCAGTTACTCTATACAACACTAACACAGAACTGCAACACCAGGAACTCTATATAACACTAACACAGAACTGTGACACCAGGAACTCTATACAACACTAAGACAGAACTGTAACACCAGGAACTCTATACAACACTAACACAGAACTGCAACACCAGTTACTCTATACCACACTAAGACAGAACTGTAACACCAGAAACTCTATACAACACTAACACAGAACTGTAACACCAGTTACTCTATACAACACTAACACAGAACTGTAACACCAGGAACTCTATAAAACACGGAGACAGAACTGTAACACCAGTTACTCTATACAACACTAACACAGAACTGTAACACCAGTTATTCTATACAACACTAACTCAGAACTGTAACACCAGTTACTCTATACAACACTTACACAGGACTGTAACAACAGGAACTCTATACAACACTAACACAGAACTGTAACACCAGTTACTCTATACAACACTAACAAAGAACTGTAACACCAGTTACTCTATACAACACTAACACAGAACTGTAACACCAGTTACTGTATACAACACTAACACAGAACTGCAACACCAGGAACTCTATATAACACTAACACAGAACTGTGACACCAGGAACTCTATACAACACTAAGACAGAACTGTAACACCAGAAACTCTATACAACACTAACACAGAACTGTAACACCAGTTACTCTATACAACACTAACACAGAACTGTAACACCAGGAACTATATACAACACTAACACAGAACTGTAACACCAGGAACTCTATACAACACTAACACAGAACTGCAACACCAGGAACTCTATACAACACCAACACATAACTGTAACACCAGTTACTCTATACAACACTAACTCAGAACTGTAACACCAGTTACTCTATACAACACTAACACAGAACTGTAACACCAGGAACTCTATACAACACTTACACAGGACTGTAACAACAGGAACTCTATACAACACTAACACAGAACTTTAACACCAGTTACTCTATACAACACTAACACAGAACTGTAACACCAGTTACTCTATACAACACTAACACAGAACTGTAACACCAGTTACTCTATACAACACTAACACAGAACTGTAACACCAGGAACTTTATACAACACTAACACAGAACTGCAACACCAGGAACTCTATACAACACTAACACAGAACTGTAACACCAGTTACTCTATACAACACTAACTCAGAACTGTAACACCAGTTACTCTATACAACACTAACACAGAACTGTAACACCAGGAACTCTATACAACACTTACACAGGACTGTAACAACAGGAACTCTATACAACACTAACACAGAACTGTAACACCAGTTACTCTATACAACACTAACACAGAACTGTAACACCAGTTACTCTATACAACACTAACACAGAACTGTAACACCAGTTACTGTATACAACACTAACACAGAACTGCAACACCAGGAACTCTATATAACACTAACACAGAACTGTGACATCAGGAACTCTATACAACACTAAGACAGAACTGTAACACCAGAAACTCTATACAACACTACCACAGAACTGCAACACCAGTTACTCTATACAACACGAAGACAGAACTGTAACACCAGAAACTCTATACAACACTAACACAGAACTGTAATACCAGGAACTCTATACAACACTTACACAGGACTGTAACAACAGGAACTCTATACAACACTAACACAGAACTGTAACACCAGTTACTCTATACAACACTAACACAGAACTGTAACACCAGTTACTCTATACAACACTAACACAGAACTGTAACACCAGTTACTCTATACAACACTAACACAGAACTGCAACACCAGGAACTCTATATAACACTAACACAGAACTGTGACACCAGGAACTCTATACAACACTAAGACAGAACTGTAACACCAGAAACTCTATACAACACTACCACAGAACTGCAACACCAGTTACTCTATACAACACTAAGACAGAACTGTAACACCAGAAACTCTATACAACACTAACACAGAACTGTAACACCAGTTACTCTATACAACACTAACACAGAACTGTAACACCAGGAACTCTATAAAACACGGACACAGAACTGTAACACCAGTTACTCTATACAACACTAACACAGAACTGTAACACCAGTTACTCTATACAACACTAACTCAGAACTGTAACACCAGTTACTCTATACAACACTAACACAGAACTGTAACACCAGGAACTCTATACAACACTAACACAGAACAGGAACACCAGGAACTCTATTCAACACTAACACAGAACTGAAACACCAGGAACTCTATATAACATTACCACAGAACTGTAACACCAGGAACTCTATACAACACTAACACAGAACTGTAACACCGGGGACTCTATATAACACTAACACAGAACTCTAACACCATTTAATCTATACAACACTAACACAGAACTGTAACACAAGTCATTTTTTATAACACTGACCTGTTTGTAACACCTGCGTGAGAAAGTTCACTGTTAACTTACTGTAGTAATTAATAATTACTTTCATGTAATGTAATTGAGAAATCAGCAGGTACATTTAGCTGTATTGTGTCTGGTTACCTTCATGAGTATATTCCTTACTGTTAGCTGGTGTTCAGTACAGAAAATATTTTAATATATGCTTGTTTAGTAATTTGTGAGCGCAGAGAAGGATGACAGAAAAGAGATATGCTGAGAGGTAAATGCAATAAAATCAGTGTAACTATCAACTGATTTAGTATATAAAGTTCTCAGCGGAAAAGAATTGGGTAAATAAATAGTTAAAATAAATAATTTAATAAAATGCAATTGCAATGGTTTGAATCAGTAATAACAAAATTACATACAAAGGTACATATACATTAACATTCTGAGTTGCTCTGCTCTGGTAGCCTCTACATTTATCCCCACTTTCTGCTTGGCTCTCTCAGGTTCTGGCCTCAGCCTGGCACTACCAGCTCATTATCACTTGCACCTGAGTCCTGTTACAGTGTAATTCTTGTCTGTATGACTGGATCATTCTAGCAAATTGGTTCAAAGTCAGAGTTGAAAAGACATTTTGTACTTTTACTACACTTGGACTTTTGGCTGAAAATGTGCTTTGAGCGATGCTCTGCTTTAATATAGTTTATTTTATTAGAATCAATGATTTTGTCATTACCAAAACCACCAGAACACTGATGATACTTTATCAAATGTTTCTTTAGTGACTGTTTAGCTAGCCACAATTTTTTAACAGCTGTACACACATAGAAAAGAAAATCTGAGTTTTGGTAGTGCCAGTTCTAAATGTTACACTTTGATTCTCAGTTGATGGAACATGTTTACTTCAGTACTGTGAGATTTAACTGGCAGTGAGGTACAGGGATGCAGCCTCAGATCTTGCTCTAAAATCAGGGGTTCTATCTATGGACTTAAACTCTAGCTGTGTTCACACATTTTTATGGGCGAACCCCCATTTAATTATGTCCTATTGGTTAATTGCAATAAAGATCATATTTACGGTGACTGCCCACTGAACCACAGACCAAAAACAGTGACTAACCCCTCCAAATCAACACAACACAAATAATAACAGCAATAATTAATTTCTGTTAGGGTTGAATGTGCTTATTTATCCACTTTTTTTATTTAGTCAACTTACTTGTGGTTAAAATTCATGATTCTATGGCTTCAGGGTGACCCCCGGCCAAAATAACAAACAAATCATCTCAAAGAAAAACTAATACTACTAACTTACCCTAAAAAAAAGAATAAAGTAAAAGATGACAACATATATCAGATCATGCTGCAAATTCTGTTAATATATCAAAGATAAGACCAAAAAAACCCCAAATGTTTGGTCTGGGGTTGAGTGGGCTGTCAACTTAAAATGATCTTTATTGCGTCTAAGCCCCCGAGGGCATAATCCTCATACAGACAAAGCACCTCTGAACTGAGCTGCAAAATGTGGTCAATTCAGTCATATCTACCACTGACTGAGGCACTTAACCATTTACACTGTGAGGATCCACTGGTGACAGATTTCCTTTCCTTTGTATAACACATATTAATTATAGTACTTACTAATTAATTTACATGGTACCTGAATAATTAGGTTTACTGTTCATTAATGAAGAATAAGACCAGTGTTTAAGGGCTTAATCCATTAATCACTTAATAAAATAGCTCCAGGAAAGCCTCCCTGCTAAAGCCTCAAACCAGAAGCAAACATGGGTATTTAATGGACTGAGGTGAAATCTCCAGGTAGTACTAAAATATTCATAGTTTAAGAAAAATACCATCATGTGCATTTTATAATACACAAAACAATCCAACAAATCCAAAATATACTCAGCAGTATGTACATTCTATAAATAAAATAGAATTTGTGAATTAGTAACATGGACCACGCACACATACTGCCGCCCAGCATATGTACTGTGTTAACAGAGACACATCCGGTCCGAGAGTTCCAGCAGTGTCATTTTAAGAATGAATAATCTTTGTTCATTACTTATCCCTCTAATGTGACTGGTTTTATTTGTTAGAGCAAGTTTCTCAAAAAAACACATTCAAACACTAACATAAATCTATAGGAGAAAAAAACAGCCACCATGCTGATCTCTGCACAATATGTCACTTACGATGTCTCCACCCCTTTTGGTATGAGTTTTGTGTGGCCCTCTCTGAAATCCATATGCATGAGGGTAGCCGTTAAGTGGACTGGCCAATAACCCTTTCATGCAAGGTGACTGTTAAAAATAGTTGCTCTAGTGTAACATAATCCATTCTCCTGAATTCTTTTGTACTCTTGAGTGCTGAGGCTTAGAATCTAGGATGACTGACATTAGTAAAAATGCAGAAAATGTCTATATTCAAAGTTTCTACTCAAAAAGGTAAAATCAGGTAAAAAAATATTTGTGTGTCGAACAGACTCTAATAAACATGATTTGATATATTAAACTTCTTTTTCCTTATTTTAGATGTTTTTATGGCTCAGAAACCAACTGTCTACATATGTGGACATCATGCAACAAAGGCTATAAAAATAAAATGCACCATTTGTATGTCATAGGTTTTTTTATATGTTGTGTGGAAGTATAAAAATAATACATTTATATAAATGTATGTGTGCAATATCAAGTTCACCTCTGTCCAGACTGTTTTGAGGGATTTCACAGCAGGAAATAAAAGTACTGTTACAAGCACATCTTGCTACCGCCGGCCACCTATATCTATCACAGGATTTGCTGCAAAATTCCAGCCAGATGTTAATGTTTCTAATAATTGTGCTTTAGCATGCTTTTAACAGAACCAAAATTATTTTATTTTATTTTATGAAAAGAAGCTTAAAGTTCACAATTGTTTGTATAAAATGTTAGTTTTACAATATAATACATGTAAAGGTTCATGTAAAGATTTGAGGAAAGATATAAGCATTCTTGGAAACACTTTAGATGTTTTTAAAAATCGTATAATCTCCTTTTTTTATTCCGCTAATGCATGGTGTCCACATATGTGGACAGTTCAATAACTTTTTACTAAAATTGAAATTAAATTTCATATGATTTTTTAGGCAGATCTGAGCAAAAAAGCCACATGCTACAAATTCACATTTTTAGCCATGTTTTGATTTTAATTGAAAAAAATCTACTTTAGAGAACATAGGGACCAAAAACACTTTTATTACAATTTCAAATATGGATATCAATGTGTTAAACTGCCCACAGATCTGAAAAAAACTTCTAACACATGTACATTTTTCTGGGTCACATAAACACTCAAACGGATATATTAACCTTTCTGTTGTTTAGCCAGTTACAACAAAACTTACACTTTTCTTCTGTAACAGCATATGGTGTTATATTTGCTTGTCTGTATGGGATAAACTTCTCATTCCAGTCCCCTCAAAACAAGCTATAAAACACACTGTAAACCAGTGCTGCATCCTCTAAACCTATAGCAGCTTTATTCTCCTCTTTCCACGCTACCACAGTAATTGCTTAACTTCACAGAGCTATGCAGATGGCCTGACTCTTCAACACGGCATTGTATGCAAGATAATGAGTGACCACTTCAGGCCCGTCCTTCCCCTCTGGGAATAAAGCCAGATGCGCGCCCCTTTTTTCACAGTAAAGAAAGTCACAAAGTGGTACAAAGTTTAAACTTTATGCTGAAGCTCCTGTTGTGTATTTGCTCTTCTAACACTGAAGTTGGACAAGCCAAGTAAAAACTGCCAAAAGTCATTTAGACTGGCATTTTTAAATATATTATTTATAAGATCACATTGTCTAATGTGATCAGTTATAAATAAGGGTCAGTATCTTTTGACTTTGTACTTATAAATATAAACACAAAGTATTGACCGTATGTGTATTTTGAGCAGGTCCACTGTGTAGTGGATATATGCACTGAATGTATAAGACAGTTAGGACCATAAGTATCTGCAAAGTAACTTTTATGCTGTCTAGCACCGGATATTGTAGTTGAAAATAAATAATTCTCAAATTGCAGACATTCATCTTAACTTTAAGGTATTTACATCCAAGTCTGGTGAACGGTGTAGGAAATAGAAACGATTTCCATGCATAGTCCTCGTTCAGTTTAGTGTAATGCCTTTTAACAAAGAATTCAACGTACACATGTGAAAAGTACATTTTATAATTCATCTGAACAGCTTATCTTTCTGGGTTGTGGGGGTTGCTGGAGCCAATCCCAGCACTCGTTGGACAGAAGGCAGGAAACTCCCTGGACAGGCTACACAGACATCCACTTCCACACATAAACACACCTAGGGGTTTTAGCAATTAGCATCTCTAATTCACCTGACTGCATGTCTTTGGACTGAGGGAGGAAATCCAAGTAAACACGAGGAGAAACATGCAACTCCAGTCAGGAAATGGAACTTAGGCCCATCTTGCTGCAAGAAAACACCACTACCCACTTGGCCACCATGCTGGCCCTATTGTGTTAGTAAAAATTCACTAATTAACTTAATTAGTTTTAGTTAAAAACATTAGAAGTAAATATTTAATATTTAGTTATCAAGAACTGAAAGAATTAAAAGCTCTTATCCAAACAATTTACTACTATATGCCAGCATTTGTAGCTCTGTTTTCTCTTGCTATGGGTCTTTAGTATGTTGGATCTTATTTTCCTGCAGATTTTGCTTGACTCTTTTCAAGGACACCATGGTAAAAGACACTAGTGCACTAATAGCCACTATGAATAGCTCTTATCTACCATAAGCCCCACATTTTGGGTGGTGTAGTGCTGTTACTGACTGGCAGGTTTTATTGATCTGGCCTATAGGCCCATATTATGTGAAACCATATAATACCTGAGTTCACCCTAGAAGAAGGAGACAAAGAGTGAAGAACAGAGTGAAGAACAGGGCTTCTACAATAAGTCTGCATTGACACTTTGCGGCAAAAACAGGTTGCTGCAAACATCTAAATCACTGAAAATATCAAATCAGCAGCTTAATAAACATCCTCCAAAAAGTTGTATCAAACAATGAAGACACTGAGTTCCCATATGGAATGCGTAAACACAAGTTGGTGAAGAAAAACCCAATTGATGTTCGTTATGTGCCTGTTATGCAGCGATAATTTACTGCTCACTGGTGGATGTATTGAGATGTAACATCTTTTCTAATTATCTCCACTGAGAGTCCACGGCTAATTGGGGCCCCATGGCAAAAGAAAGCACGTACCCACAACGTACATACTAATTTGACATAAAACCGCAGAGAATACAAAACTGTACATGCCAATTCACATTCTTTAGATATATATTCTGAGACTTGAAATGCAATCCTTACATAAATAGTTTGAAAAGTGATGACTATATGTTTAAACTCCCTTGTCTCAGCAATCCATGGTTCTGCAACAAGGACACACAGACTCCTGGAGGTTTCCTGAACTATTGCAGTCTGGTGGGCTGTTTATTCTATGAAAAAGTTTATGTAGGCATGATTCATGCTACCATATACTGCCACACAATGCTATCAATAGTGACCACACAAAGTATTTGAAATAACTATGGGCTGTTTTAGCCTGTGTTATATGAACCCATAGACGTTGCATGTGTCCCTGTCAATCAGCAACACAAAACAAGATAAACAAGCACACAACATCTGAGCGTTAAGTATATAAAATATAAGGTATTGTTAATAACCTTGTTGATCCACTTCTTAGATGTTTAGGCAGATGTGATATGTTGCTGCAACGCTCGTGTAAGTCACAGTTTGCGTTAGCCGTATAACAGTGTTGGTGGTTAGTGGATATTGTGGATTGGCAGACTATTCACGGTCCAGTGGCCACAATAGACTGTAGGAAAAAATCAGGAACACTGCTGTGTATAATCCAGCTTGTGTTCTACTGATCCAATACCATGTGCATCTGTGTCACTACAGTGCTGAGAATGATCCACCATTCACTCTGTGGTGCTCCAGCAGGCTTTCTTAACATTGATGAAGGGGGTGGAGGGGTGCAGGGGAGCGAACTAACATAGAGAAACAGCTGCATTACAATGTGTAATTGTACAGCTACACCTGCACCTATATGGAGCTGATACAATTGACATTAAGTGTACTTGATGAAGTGGCCAGTGACTGAGTAATGATTAAATGTATGAGGCTGTAACTCTCTAGCTTATCAAACTCATCTTTGGCATCTTTCTCTGTATGTCCCAATATCTGTCCGAAGCTGACACTGTCTGATAACATGTGTTGACCTGACGGTACTCTGGCATGAGTGCTGTCATAGCTAGAACCGTACAGTAGCCACTTGTAACCCGCAGTTTGTGGGTTTAAGTTGTCCGTACCTCGCCAGGGCACATTTCTTGGCTAAATCAGAATGTTCTCCCCGTGGAAATAACTCAGTAAAAATCACAATCATCTTGGACGAGTAAGATCAGCATTCCAAGATCCAAGCCTATAATACTGACTATTGTTGAGTAGAATCTCACTACCAGACCAACTAGCTAGCTACCAAAACGTCTGATCTCCTTTGACCAAGAGAAATAGAGAGATATATACTTTGTTAGCCCCCTTTCACCCCCAGAGGACCACCACAGAGCAGATATTATTTGGGTGGCGGGTATTTGGGAAACAGCAGACACTGTTATACTCTGGACCCCTATATCAGTCATCAGACACTGTTATACTCTGGACCTCTATATCAGTTATCAGACACTGTTATACTCCAGACCCCTATATCAGTCATCAGACACTGTTATATTCTAGACCTCTACATCAGTCATCAGACACTGTTATATTCTAGACCTCTATATCAGTCATCAGACACTGTTATACTCCAGACCCCTATATCAGTCATCAGACACTGTTATACTCTGGACCTCTATATCAGTCATCAGACACTGTTATATTCTAGACCTCTATATCAGTCATCAGACACTGTTATACTCCAGACCCCTATATCAGTCATCAGACACTGTTATACTCTGGACCTCTATATCAGTCATCAGACACTGTTATACTCCAGACCTCTATATCAGTCATCAGACACTGTTATACTTCAGACCTCTATATCAGTCATCAGACACTGTTATACTCTGGACCTCTATATCAGTCATCAGACACTGTTATACTCCAGACCCCTATATCAGTCATCAGACACTGTTATACTCTGGACCTCTATATCAGTCATCAGACACTGTTATACTCCAGACCCCTATATCAGTCATCAGACACTGTTATACTCTGGACCTCTATATCAGTTATCAGACACTGTTATATTCTAGACCTCTATATCAGTTATCAGACACTGTTATACTCCAGACCTCTATATCAGTTATCAGACATTGTTATATTCTAGACCTCTATATCAGTCATCAGACATTGTTATACTCTGGACCTCTATATCAGTCATCAGACACTGTTATACTCTGAACCCCAATGTCAGTCATCAGACACTGTTATATTCTGAACCCCTATATCAGTTATCAGACACTGTTATACTCTGAACCTCTATATCAGTCA
This sequence comes from Megaleporinus macrocephalus, assembly GCA_021613375.1. Taxonomy (NCBI): domain Eukaryota; kingdom Metazoa; phylum Chordata; class Actinopteri; order Characiformes; family Anostomidae; genus Megaleporinus; species Megaleporinus macrocephalus. The sequence continues at coordinate 28,270,953 of CM038703.1, forward strand.
TCAGACACTGTTATATTCTGAAGCCCTATATTAGTTATCAGACACTGTTATACTCTGAACCTCTATATCAGTCATCAGACACTGTTATACTTCAGACCTCTATATCAGTCATCAGACACCGTTATACTCTGAACCCCTACATCAGTCATCAGACACTGTTATACTCTGAACCCCTATATCAGTTATCAGAAACTGTTATACTCAGAACCTCTATATCAGTCATCAGACACTGTTATACTTCAGACCTTTATACCAGTCATTAGACACTGTTATACTCTGAACCTCTATATCAGTCATCAGACACTGTTATACTCCGGACCTCTATATCAGTCATCAGACACTGTTATACTTCAGACCTTTATATCAGTCATCAGACACTGTTATACTTCAGACCCCTATATCAGTCATTAGACACTGTTATACTCTGAACCTCTATATCAGTCATCAGACATTGTTATACTCCGGACCTCTATATCAGTCATCAGACACTGCTATACTCCGGACCTTTATATCAGTCATCAGACACTGTTATACTCCGGACCTCTATATCACTCATCAGATACTTTTATACTTCAGACCTTTATATCAGTTATTAGACATTGTTATTCTCCGGTCCTCTGTATCAGTTATCAGACACTGTTATACTCCAGACCTCTGTATCAGTTATCAGACTGTACTGTATTATATATTTATTTCAGATTTATCTGTATAACTGTATGTTATATATAACCCAAACATACAGGTGGTTTTAATGAAGTGGCTGGTCGGTGTATGTTGTGTATTTATATTGATGTTACGTAAAAGAGGAATGTGTAGTATGTAGCTTTATTATTTACAGGCGCACAGCAGGTACACATTAGGTGTGAACCAGTAATGATATATTAATGGAACTATAATATTATACTTAATACGTTTTTTGTGGCTTTAAACTTTTCACATTTTGTAGTGTTTGTAAAAACTGTTTGCTAACCTTGCAAAATATCTTCGAGCACAGCAGACAAGAGCCAGAAGGCCTTCCGAGGAAAATCTTCAGTTACAGTGAAATCTCAAATGAAGTCTGCTAATGTCTTCAGTGTCAGAATGTTTTGGACTTATGTTTTATAGATCCCTCTAGAGACGATTTAAAAATACATGCGTGTAGGACAGAACCTCCTTGAGTTGTTGCAGTTTTTAAGCAGGACTTCCAGTGAATGGTCAAGTTGGTCCAACTCAGTATTCTGTTAACACAAAAGAAAAAAAACATAAACAACTACCTTTTACAGTGAAAATTAAAACTTTATATTAAATATAACATACGGTTTGTATTATTATTATTATTATTATTATTATTATTATTATTATTATTATTATTATTATTATTATTATTATTATTATATTGTGTCTGATAAATGTTTTATTCCATGTAACTATATTATGTGATGGTAGACAGGAAGTCATTCTTTTATTAGGTGTTGTGCACAACATGGACTGCTAGTAAAACTAATGGCCAGTGCTACAGACAATCGTAATGAGATCAGGATCCCCCGATATCTGTTATTAAGAATTATCTGTATATTTTGTGTAGTCTACCACAACCTGTGACCTGTCAGCTGTTCACTGTGTAACTATATATCAAGTGCACATGAATCTATTTTTGTATGCCCTTCACATTTTGGAATCATTCCCTATTTCACAGTGGTGGTTCTGTTTATCCAGGTGAATCAAGGCTACACTGTAAAAAAAATCATGTCTCCCCCCGCTGGGAGGATTCTACACGGACTCTACCTGGCTCTACCCGGTTAGTTTTAATCTTAACTGAACTTCTTTCTTTTGTTGAATAAAGGAGGCTGGTGGCTTGGTTGCAAAAAGGCTTTATTGGGGTGTTCCAACACTCATAGTCCACACAACAGGCATACTCATTAAGACTCACTAGGACACCCACAATTATTACCTTGTTTGACCTGAATGTTATAAAGTATATCTGAGTTCAGAGCATTTTACTTTAAGGTGTTTGTGATTCTAGCTTGTCCTAGCTTTAATATAGATCTGCTTTTGAATTTGACCCCCGCCTGTTGTAGTATATGTGGGATTCTTAATGAGTCTTAACGAGTCTGCCTGTTGTGTGGACTATGAATATTGGAAGCAAGGGCGTATTGGTGGGGACTTTTGAATCTGCTTGTTATTCATAGCTACAGTCGATGTTAGCATGCGGTAAGCTGAGCGCCAAAGTCTAGCATCGCCAGTAACGTTCCTATCATGGATTCATTTCATTCATTTTAGTGAACTAGACTTTAAGTGGCTGAGACATTTCTTCAAAAATAGCTTTTGTGCTGCTATCCTTACTCGCTGTCGACACACATGTGTCACCCACGTTGGAACTGAGTCTTGCACAGTGAGTCTTGCATATGACTGGAAAGCTTTCCTTCCAGTTTTGGTGCTGCTAACAACCAAACGTAGCTACAGAGTCTCATGTGACAGCAGGCACAGCCAATCACACTGGCCGTATGTGTTACTGTGAGGCAGGACTCCATTAGAGAACGTGATTTAACCCTTTCTGCACCTCTGGGTTAATGAGATGTTGACTGATCAGGGTTTTTTTTGGAGGGGATCAAATTATTGGTGGGGACAATTCAATAATCGCTGGATATTGGGGACACATCACTTCAGTCCATGGTAATGCTAGGCCCTTGATTGAAACGCTCCAATAAATGCTTTTTGCAACCAATCCACAAGCCTCATTTTATTCAACTCAGATAAATACTTTTATTGAATAAGTAAAGAAGTTTAGTTGAAATTAAACTTTCATATTATATTAATTATATATAATTTTCATTATTATTATATAACTTCTAGATTAAATATAATGACATTTTACTAGATTTTGAAAATTATTTACTGCAATTAAAATTCTTAACAATCCAAATGAACCAGTTCCACCTTTTACAAGTGTATTCTATACTCTATGTTGCACCATGGTCCTGGAGGAACGTTGTTTCGTTTCACTGTGTACTCTGTATGTAGTTGAAATGACAATAAAACCCACTTGACTTGACTTGACTTGATGTATATGTATATTAAGTTCCCATTGAATACGGTGCATCTAGCATTTATAATTATCAACCATGGCCCATTAGTTGCTCCACAGTTGATCTGCATTCAATTCTTCAGAGAAAAGCGACTCTAGAGGGTAAGGTGGTGTTGAATATACTGACTATGCTTATGTGGTAGTGTTTTATAGGTGTTTCTGAGAAAATGGCTGGTTTGTGTAGACAAACCTAATACCTAAAAAACTGACAACTCACTGTATATGTACTGCATGTCCCTCAGTTCAGGTGAGGTTCCTCAAATGTGGAAGTCTGAATCCCCCTTTTCTAACACATTAGTGCTTAAGGATGTTATAAAGTGGGACACAGTCTCCCTATGGCCTCTTCACAAGAGACACATCTGCCCACTCTTCCCCCGTACCAAGAGCCTCTGAGGTAAAATAGATCAAAAGAATGTGGATTAAAGACTAAACAGCACATTAACAGTAGCTGAAAACAGAGACCTTTCGGTGCAATTCCATACCACAATAACTCGCCGCATTCCTTGTCATGCCTTTATAAATGATCCCAGCTTTGAATTTATTATTCTGTTTTAGAGGAAGTGAGTATATAAATGTCACCTAATCACATATTTCAAGTTGATGAAGTATAGATTTGTGTGACCTAGATCTGCTGCAACACTGTTTCCCTTGTGCCTCTAGTCGCAGTCTTTGCTTGAATGCTGCTTTTTGCTCAGCTCGTATCTGTCAAATGCTAATCCAGATCCACTCTGCATGCTGCTATGTGTATGTGTGTGGGCATTTAAGGACTGTTATTAATTCTATCCATGATATTACCTCTATTATGCTTTGAGTGACTTATGGACAAAGCTTCCTGGACACAGAAAATATATTAAATGCTAATAAAGCCCTTACATGAAATATAGAAGTACAATAAAATACAAATAATGGTAATTGTTGGGATGCTCCAGTGCTTGTGTGCACATTTTTGTGATACATTTGTCAACAGAACCCTGAAGCTTTGAGAGAGATTCTTATTTTTTAGCTTACACAAATTGCTTACATGATCATTCCGTTTTCGATGTTTAATTGGTGTTTACACTCACAGCCAAAACTGTAAAGTTGTCACATCCTGTCTTGTCTTGTCTTGGTTCTGTCTGATTTTGCTTTTGTTTACCTCCTTTTTCCCATGCACTTTTGTTGTTGTTGTTGTTGTTTTTTTTGGTCTGGCTTTGCATTTGGAATGCTTCACTCAATAACTCATTCTCTACTTACTATACAGCATTTGCTCCCTACTGAACTAACTAAGGGACGACCAAAAGACTTTTCAGACTCTGTGTTTAGAAATGTTTATATTCTCTCATAAAATATCTCATAAACAAACCAAACATGACTACCATATAAACTGCTGAACAGAACGTTAGGCTCTTCCTGATTTTATGAAATACATGCTGTAATTAAGAGGTTTACACGCCCAGTTATAAAGTAAATGATGAAAGCTGAATCATGTGCAGTTTTTAATTGGTTGATATTCTAATGGCTTTCTCATGGGCTTAGTAATACATAAACATGCTAAACAGCTGTAAGCAAGCATTAACTAGCTACAAGGCTATCATACATCTACCAAATTTATGTCTCCAAAGATTTAAATCTGTATATGAAGTAACTTAATATGCAGACACTGTCAATTCATTAACGTTAACATAAGCACCGTTATCTACTTACAGTTGTGTATAAAACTGCTGTCTAGTGCATTTCCTGCTGCTCTGGGAAAAGTCCAACGCAACACAACAGCTTCTTCTTCGTCAGCAGTAAGACGCCAATGCATTGCATTATGATCTACATTGGAAATTGTAGCGTACAGATTGTTTTGCGATGCCTCATGGGTGATCAATAGTGAACCATATAGAGAAAGAAATGTACTGTTGAAATTACAAACAAAACTACAAAATTGCTGACACATTATATAGTCCACTATTTCTTTAATAGGAAGTGAGTTAGTCCAAGTGTTTCTTGTTGGTTCATTGTGTATAATAGCCCTTGTGTTTGTCTTGTTCATATTTTGGCATAGTTTTTTGTTGTTGTGATCATTCACGATTCACAATCATTCAGGTTTTAGTTCAGTGTATTTATTCCAGTAGTTTGTTCTTTCTTTTGGTTTCTACTTGTCTTCAACTATTTTATAGCTTAGTTTTTTTCACCATGAACACTAATAAACACCCCAGCTTGCACTTGCATCCTACTTTCTTGTGTCCTTTACTCTCACCCATAATATATTAATTTGCTTAAGTCTAACAATTAAAAGCACAATTAAAATCACTGTTATTTTCATCATGGTATGGTATTGGCCAGCTAGTGGGATTATTTTTGGTGGTTTATGTATCTTTTTCACATAGAGCTGTGCTTTCCTCCAAGTTTTAGCAGGGTAAAGATCCAAATAAGTACTACAGAAGTGATTTCAAAATGTTATTGTATAGTATTGTACCACTCAAACACCAAACTACAACCACCTGGTTTAGATTTCATGCACTGCAGAGTGACAAATAGATAGTATCTATGAAACCTACTGTAGAAGAAGATTCCCGCAGCCACATTGTTGACATTCTGTTAGCATTCGGTTATTCATGTTCAAGCAGTCAATGCTGGCCAAGGCCTCAAAATGAAGATATAAAGCTTGATCAGAGGTGTAATCTTTGAGTCCTGCTTAGATTTTATTGCGTAAGACAACATTTCCAGATATCAGTATTTTTTTTATAAATACTGCACCGGCCTCCTTACAACAGTATCTAAAACCATATAACCAGCTACAGTGCTGCTTCAGAGAAGTTTGTAAAACTTTTAGCATTTTGCAAATTTCTACATAAATGTGACCTAAAACATGATAAGATCCCTGGATAAGTTGTAACAATAGATATAGAGAACCCGATTAAGATTCAAATTTAGCTAGAACACAATTATTTAGAAATTTACAAAATTTCAAGCAGCACTGCATCTATCTATGTTTGATGAGGTTAACCCCTTAGAATCCCAGACACTTACATAGTGAGACTCATTTCTCAGTAATTTCAAAGACTACAATGTAGACTGGTTGGGTTTTTCTTAGGTTACAGAAGTGTGTAGTAACACTTTGGATCTTTAAGGGGTTAATGAGGCGATCTTGGAATTAGCCTAGGTTGTGCGAGCCCTGCTGGTGTTCTAGCATTCATTCAGATCTAGACCTAAAGAACTGGACAACAATTTTCTGTCAATCGTGAACAATTTTGAACACTCAGAAAGGATCAAAAAGTACACAATTAACTTGTGACAGGCTGATGAGAGCAGACTTGGGTAAACGAAGGCGACTGAAAGGTTTTTCTGTTTTTTCTTGCGATCCAAAGATTTCTCAGTTGCTGACTCAGCTCTTCAACCTCTCTCTTCTCACAACATTAGACAGTCAGGATGCTATGAAAGCTTATGCTATTTATTTATTTTTGTTGCTGTTGTTGCAATAATGAACCATGCAGCGCAATATGGATACAGTGCTGCATGGTTCATTATATGCTGCTGTTGCTGTTGGCTGGCGGTACACTGCTGTGCAGCAGTCTTACCTAATACCTAAGCTCATTGTTTAAAACCTTATTTTGGAAGAGATAGATCATATAAGTTTGTTTGAAGAACAAAGTTTAGGTCTAGATTTCTTCTGGACGCCCCAGACACTGTATGAACTTATTCAATTCCTTCACCGGCAATGTTTATTTAGCTTAATGAAGTACTGAGTAGTCAAAGCAGGGATTAGATAAGAACTGTAAAAAATACTGGGTTTGATTCCCTAGGAGAAGCTCAGAAAGGGTTAAATAAACACACTGACATATGTAGACACACTACTTACTGTATTAATACTATTTAAATATGTAAAAATATAGTGTTTTGCTGTGCAAGTAAAAACTTCTTGTCTGGAAATATAAAAATAACTTTTAAAATATAATGATGTCCCCGAATGCCTAAAACTTTTGCACAGTACTGTATGTGAACAACATGGTGGCAGTGACAGCTGAATAGTGAGAGTAAGCAGTGGAGGTAGTCAGCGTAAATGCTGTATGTGTGCAGTAGCGTTCACTGTTGTTGCAGCTGCCAACGTGTCAGCCATTCTTATACAGTTCATGTTTTATAAAGAAAGCCGAACAGAACAAATGTTGTATGAGCTGCATAGACTTCCACAAACCCTGGAAGAAGCTTCCCGTAGCCACATTGTTGACATTCTGTCAGCAGAATGGGTCCAAGTCAGTCAATGCTGGCCAAAGCTTCCAAGTCAAGATAAGAAGTTTGATCAGAGGTTATGGGTGCAGGTGAAGGACACAAGAACCACTCGAACACTAAACGACTGCAGCCTGATCTTAGTTTTCGTGCACTGCAGAGAGACAAACAGATAGTATCTACTAAACCTGGAGGAAGCCATAACATTGTCCATTTTATGGTCAGGACCCCCACAGGATCACCACAGTGCAGGTGGATCATTATCAGCACTGCAGTAACACCAATATGGTGGTGGTGTGTTAGCGTGTGTTGTGCTGGTGTGAGTGGATCTAACACAGCAGTGCTGCTGGAGTTTTTAAACATCTCAGTGTCGCTGCTGAACTGAGAATCTTCTACCAACCAGCAACATCCAGCCAATAGTATCATGTGGGCAGCGTCCTGTTACCACTGCTGAAGAACAACCTGTGCAACAACACATCTACAAGGTGGACCAGCAAGGTACCAGTACAACACACACTAACACACCACCACCACCACATCAGTGTTACTGCAGTGCTGAGAATAATCCACCACTCAAATAATATATGCTCTGTGGTGGTCCTTTGGGGGTCCTGATCAGAGAATCAGATGGACTACAGTCTGTAAGTGTAGAACTACTACATGCTCCTATATAGTAAGGTGGTTTTAATGTTGTGGCTGATCTGTGTATGTTTGATGAGGTTAATTGGTCTTAGCTTGCAATTAGCTTAAGTTCTGTGAGCCCTGCTGGCGTTCTGGCATTAATTGCATTTGTGGTCCAGCTAAAAAGATCTAAACATTAAGAGCTAGACCACCATTTAATGTCAATCGTGAACAATTCTCCACACTGGAAAAGGAGTGCTCTGGGGAAGCGTAAACAGACAGTATGTTGAATGGGCACAGATGTTAATGCTAATGTAAGAGGGGGACAATTGTCTTCAAAGTGTCCCCGAGGTGGACACAGAAAAAGAAACACATGAACAACTTGGAGCAGCCTTCTTTAATTTACTTAGAAAAAGAACCTAGAAAACAACAGCACAGCACAAGCAACTCTACGGTGTGGTTGTCTCTTTCTCTTTCACGTACTGCACACTACCCTCCCACGTAGGACCGCTTTCTCTCTACTGGTTAAACAAATCTCACACTTTCTTTTAACAGAAATGTCTCAAATCCTTTACAAATTCACCAAATCTCACACTAACATCATTTAACATCACATTCATATGTCCAATGAAGCTCTGTTTGTAATGCTTGTACATTGCCCTTCTTGCCATATTTTCACCTCGACTGTGCTGTAGTGACAGTAACTTTTGGATAATGTGTTGTTATGGTAACAGACTAGGAGGGTTTTGGTTAGCTAACGTTTATATTAACTTTTGTCAGAAAAAGATACATTCCTCTCTGGCCACGTCCCAAACTGCAGACTGCTAATACACTAAATAAATAAAAAATAAAATATATTAAATAAAATAAATGAATGAATAAATAAATAAAAGGACACCAATAAATAAATAAAAGGACACTACGAAGCACTGTCAGTAGTGCAGTATGTAAGGTTCGGGAGCGTGCTGTTTGGGACACTCTTAACATTAATGTTAGTCTTGTCAAGTCAGGAAACCTTAACATATACACTGCCTGACCAAAAAAAGGTCTCACACACTAATATTTTGTTGGCCCGCCTTTAGCTTTGATTATGGCACGCATTCGCTGTGAAATTGTTTCAACAAGCTTCTGCAATGTCACAAGATATATTTCTGTCCAGTGTTGCATTAATTTTTCACCAGGATCTTGCAATGATGATGGCAGAGTCTGACTGCTGCGCAAAGCCTTCTCCAGCACATCCCAAAGATTCTCTATGGGGTTAAGGTCTGGACTCTGTGGTAGCCAATCCATGTGTGACAATGATGTCTCATGTTCCCTGAACCACTCTCTCACAATTTGAGCCCAATGAATCCTGGCATTGTCTTCTTGGAATATGCCCGTGCCATCAGGGAGGAAGAAGTCCATTGATGGAATAACCTGGTCATTCAGTGTATTCAGGTGGTCAGCTGACCTCATTCTTTGAGCACATCCTGTTGCTGAACCTAGACCTGACCAATTGCAGCAACCCCAAATTGTAGCACTGCCTCCACAGGCTTGTACAGTAGGCACTAGGCATGATGGGTGCATCACTTCACCTGCCTCTCCTCTTACCCTGATGTGCCCTTCACTCTGGAACAGGGTAAATCTGGACTCATCAGACCACATAACCTTCTACCATTGCTCCAGAGTCCAATCCTTATGCTCCCTAGCAAATTGAAGCCTTTTTCCGGTTAGCCTTACTAATTAGTGGTTTTGGTAAGGCTACACAGCTGTTCAGTCTCTATCCCTTGAGTTCCCTTTGTATTGTGCATGTGGAAATGCTCTTACTGTCACCAAACGTTTAAGTGATAGCCGATCACGTTCATTCATTCATTTTTTTGTGGCCACATTTCCTCCTTGAAGACGATGGGTCCCCACTATCCTTCCAGGTTTTAATGATGCGTTGGACAGTTCTCAACCCAATTTTAGTAGTTTTTGCAATCTCCTTTGATGTTTTTTCTGCTTGATGCATGCCAATGATTCGACCCTTCTCAAACAGACTAACATCTTGTACACGACCATGGAAAGTGTCTTTCGACATGGTTGTTTAAGACCTTAGAAGCAACTCATTGCACCAGTTGGGGTTAAAAAACTTGCCAGCTGAAAGATAATCGCCCATGCAGTAATTATCCAATAGGAGGCTCGTACCTGTTTGCTAAGTTACATCCAGGTGGTGACTTTTTTTTTCAGTGAATTTTTTTGTTATTTCATGTCAGCATTATGCCGCCAAAGAAAATAATATTTTTGTGGTTGTATATGTATATAATCCAAGCATTGCATGTATAATTTAAAAGTTTTCTGACAACAGTACCATGTAATGTGGAGTAACTAGTTTAGTTTGTAAAGTGGCCTTAACCCGGATTTATCTAATAATAATCATATGTACAGATAATGTTGTATCTTGTTTATTTATTTGTAATTTACTGTAATTCTACAAATGTTGTTCTATGTCACTATACATACAGTGATTTACTACCTTACCTACAGTGTGTCCCCCCAAAGTCAAACCCGCTTCTACGCTCTTGGGTGGATGTATGCAAATGTGTTTTGTATCACAGAAGTAAAACATTCATAGTATACTATCTACTTCATTTACTATATACTAGATATACTATATGGAACTCTTTTCATTGATGGAGCTTGAGTTTTCTGAGATATGGGCTCTTTAAGGTTCTGATGTTTCTGTGTGTGTTCACTTGAGATTGTGCTTTTGTGTGTGTATCCTGTATCCTTTAACGCGACAGGGATGTTGTGTGCTGCGACTGTGTGCACTTTGCGGGTCCCCTGGTGTCAATTCCCCCCACCACACAAACACTGTGTGTAGCAGTCACAGTTAATGTTCTCACTGTCAGAAAGAGAACCGGTCCCAGCGTCCAGGTCTCACATCGCCCCCGCGTCCCTCGCTGTCACCCCTGCTTACCCCCCTCCTCTCTTTCTCTCCTTCCTTTCTCACCCTCCAGCCCCTCCTGAGAGGAGCTGCCAGATCGCAGGTGCGGTTGAGCTCCGTGTAGAGGAAATAACGAAGAGCCTTACAGACAGGAATGTTTCCACACACACAGGCAGTTGTTAACACTGTAGCAAACAAACATAAGCAGAGGCGAAGCGAACACGCTCCCATCTTTCAAATTCAGACTTTCCAACCATTAAAGAAGTCTAGAGTTCGGCTGCCTCTCTGTAGTGGCATCAGTTATAAAGTTCTGCCTCGTACACTAAAATAGTCTAGAATGGAATCATACACGTATCTGAATCCTGAAAGACTTTAGGTTGGGCTGTTTGGGTGCAGTAGTACTTTCATTCGTACCTAGTGCAGCACATAGCGGGAGGAGAGCCATTAGAGCTTTAGCCTTACTGTCAACACTCTCTAAACTCCACAGAACTCCTCCAAACAATCCTGCCAGACTGAGAGCAGCAGTGAATTAGTAATAATTATTATTAGCCTGATACTGAGGAACGTGCAATACCGGACACACAACATCCTGATCACCTGGATAACAGTACTGTTTTATTAATAGTGTTTCAGTAAAATCATAAGAGCTGCTCGTTCTGTAGGTACCGTTAGTCTATCTTTCCTTTTCTGCTGAGAGTTTATTTCAATAAGAACCATATTAATGCTGTTACTTACATTCTCCATTTTTTAATCTCATCCCTCTCTCTTTTCTTTCTCTTTTTCTTTCATCTTTTCCCTCTCTCTCTTTTCTTTCTCTTTTTCTTTCATCTTTTCCCCCTCTCTCTTTTCTTTCTCTTTTTCTTTCATCTTTTCCCTCTCTCCCTCTTTGCTTTCTCTTTTTCTTTCATCTTTTCCCTCTCTCTCTCTTTTCTTTCTCTTTTTCTTTCATCTTTTCCCTCTCTCCCTCTTTTCTTTCTCTTTGTCTTTTATCTTTTTCCTCTCTCTCTTTTCTTTCTCTTTTTCTTTCATCTTTTCCCTCTCTTTCTTTTGTCATCCTGCATCTCTTTCTTTTTTCTCTTTTTTTGTTCATCTGTCTTTTACAAATCCTCCACTTTTTTCTCTTTCTTTCTTCATCAGTCTTTCATATTTCCTCCTCTATTTTCTTTCTCTCTTTCTTTCTTCATTTGTCTTTCATATTTCCTCCTGTTTTTTCTCTCCCTTTCTTCATCTGCTTTTAATATTTCCTCCTCTTTTCTTTCTCTCTTTCTTTCATCAGTCTCATATTTCCTCCTCTTTTTCCTTTCTCTTTTTTGTTCTTTATCAGTCTTTCATATTTCCTCCTCTTTTCTCCTTTCTCTCCTTCTTTCACACCTTTCTCCCTTTCATCCACTTTCACATACTCTCTATACCGCTGTTTATTTTTTTCTTTTCTGTCCTTCTTTCTCACCTTTTTCTTTCTTTATTTTTTCTCTTTCTACCTTTCCCCCTTCTTTGTTGCCTTTTTCTTTCTCTTTCTTTTACACCTATCTCTCTTTCTGCCTCTCTCTTTTCTCTTTTTCTGTGTTCTCTCTCTCTCTCTCTTTCTCTCTCTCTCTCTCTCTTCATGCCTCTTTCTCCCCCACTTACACAAACTCACAGCATTCCAGATGTTAGCTGCATGTGTGTTTTGGATGCTTTTGCACACACACACACACACACACACACACACACACACACACACACACACACACACACAGTTTTGCTTGTAAGAGATTTCCAGCAGATTGCTTTGACATTGTGTGGGATTGCCTCTAAAGCTCAGCTGATGGGAGTTTGAGTGCATTTGAGTGTTTTTCAGGCTTTGCGTGTGTGTGTGTGTGTGTGTGTAAGTAAATGTTGATGTCTGCCAACACGTTAGAGGGGAATATATTTCTGTGTAATTCAGTGAAGAGCAAATGTTTACACTGATGATGTACATTTATATTCGTACTTTTGGGGATTCTCGCTCCGTATCAGTCAAACATCCGCAAAGCCTCCCAGTATTTGCGAGAACGTCAGCGCTGCTGTGCATGTGCGAGGATCACGTTTGATTTAATGTGATTTGTTTACCTGTGCTCATTACAGTAATCCGCTAAATGCCGCCATGCGATTTGAAAATCCCATCAGCAGTAATACAGCGTGCTGCAGTTTAATGCCTCGTCCATACATCCACTCCTATTACGGTCTCTGCTAGAGCAGCTCGGCCGAGAAATAAAATGAAATCAGCAGATCATCCTTACTTCTCTACTGATTGCAGAGGAGCTGTTTGGTTGGTGATATGTACAGACTGTGAATCGGCTTTCCTCTTTGGAGGATATCTGCACTGGTTAAAACGGTTTGCATGGTGTAACTATGATGTAGCTATTAAGCTGTTAATAAATCCTGGGTCTCTGAAAACAACCTCCCCACAGCCACCCAGCATAAATGCATCATATAGTGACACAGTGTTATATTCTCTTCAATCAGTAGGGTTTTTCACTGATCCACTGTACACGCGATCACAGGTATCTATTCATTTGTTATAACTCTGGTTACATTTTCATTGCTTTCATAACAGAATTTGCTTATCTTCCACTAAACTTCTAAACACTTCTAAACACTTTTAGTGTGAAATGATTAAAACCCCATTTCTAAACAGCGCTTTGTGAAATGCAAATAAACACAGAATTCAATGGTGTGCAAAGCATTAAAATCTCATATTTAATAAAAAAAATAGTAAAATAGTACAAAAGCAACATATCTAATGTTGACCGATCAGCATTTTTGAGGCCGATTCCAATCGCCGATCACCTTTCAATGTGATCGGCGGATAGCCGATACTGATCGACGGCAAGGCTACATGCAATTATTATCGCAAGCAAGTCCTAAAACCTGGTCTAAACTGGTTTATTACCATTTTTAACAAGCTCATAATATTTTTAACTAAATTAGAAGTTGGTCTATGTAGGCGTAACCCGCTTGATACAGCTCCGGAAGAGCAACATCTGAAAAGTATTTCCTACTAGGAACAGCGTGGATATATGTATAGCGGGGATCCAGGTGGAATATTAAGCGGCAGAATGCCACACAATGCCTTCTACAGCCGAGAAGAGCTGCTTATCTAGAACTAAAAACTCAATCACTCTGGTGATCCTTTAGCTCTCTGGCTGTTGCTGTATTGTTCGTACCAGTCAGATCTGGTCTGCATGGTTCTCTGGGTTATTTGTTTTGTGCTAGCTGTGCGTGCTAGCTCTGCTGTTTGCTGATACTCACTGTATTCAGTCGCGTGGTGTACCCGCCGTACCAGATCAGTAGTGTTAAATGTCTTTGTCTTGGTTCCCCAAGGAGACACGTTGATGTTATCAGTTTACAGATGTTATAAACGGCCCTGGATGAGAGTCACAAACAGACGACGTTTTCTATCCACACATACGGGTGAACGTCGCAAACTGTTCTCGCAAGGCCGCTGCTTTAGTCAGTCTGTGGAAAATGAAAGGATGTGTGTTTCCACCTAGTGGTTCAAATAGGAATTGCAGAGAGCTCGCCGGAGGGCTACTCTTCCTGGATGAAACACTAGGTGGAAATACAGAAATTAGGCTAATTTGTTTAACACCATCAATCAGCTCTCGAGAACGGCTAAATTGGAGAAATATCAGCCGATCACATATTTTGATTAAAAATCGGCCGATACCGATACATAGCCTATCGATCCTTCCATCTCTAGTTGAGACGAAGAAAATTATTTTTATTTTATTTTTTTTAACTACATGCCTATCTTGAGATGGTTGGGACAGGTTCATGTTTACTACTGTTTTCATCGCCTCTTCTTTTAACCACAGATCTGAGAACTGAGGAGACTAATTGCTGTAGTTCTTACAGTGAAATATTTATAGGATTTCAGCTGCTCAACAGTTCGGGGTCTCCTGTATCATGTTTCCTTTCAGAATGTGCTGAATGTTTTCACTGGGTGAGCAGTCTGGACAGCGGGAAGGCCAGTTTAGCACCTGTACTCTTTTACTGTGGAGTCATGCTGTTGTAATATGTGTAGAATGTAGTTTGTTATTGTATTAATGCAGTGCCAGCTAAGGGCCTGGAGACCACAGATATTCTGGGCTTTGTCTCTTACATAAAGAAATTTCTCTGATTGTCTGACATTATCTGATATTTAACCATATTATGAAGCCTGATTGATGGAATGAACAAATTCTTTGCTGTTTACTTTGAGAGGCTTTATTCTTGAGCTGTTGCACTGCCTGTGCAGTCATACACATAGTGGTGACCCCCAAATCCACCCACCATGGCCAACTTGCGACACTGATATGGTCTTTTCTTACCCAGTCATGTTACTGACCTGATGCCAATGAACTTTTTTTTATTTATATTGCATTTTGCACATCATTTTTTGGGGTAAATGGGATCCATAAATATTAAATGTGCTGATCAGTGTAGGTCCACTCATTTGTTATGAAGTCATTTGTTTAATAATAAAACACTTCCCGTTGGTCAAAGACAAATATGGAGCCAAGTGATTTAGGGTCAAGGTCAAAAGTCAGATATGCTTACTGTCAGCCAGTAACCATGATGTACCTACTTTGTCCAGGACTGGGTGGCTAGGTCAGTACTTGAGGATGAATGAGGTGTGAATTGAGTGAGAATTATTAAATATTAACATGCTGAATAGTAAATACATAAGCATACCATCCATCAAGTCCTATATGCTTAGAGGGAATTTGAAGTGCTGAAAGCCATGGATAATGAGACATATTGATAATAATCATGTTAAAAGTTTTTCAAATATTTTCCACATAATTACCTCAGTAAGACGTAAACAACGTGATTCAGAATAGTTTGATGTGAAGTGCTCAGTTCTACAGAGTCAGGATGTTCACAGTGGTGCCGAAAGGAACCCGACATCTGATCAGGGATTAATGCCTCTGAAAGCTCCCTCACAAAAAGTTCTCACATGAAATGCTTATGAATACGCTGCTTGATGTCTGAGAGTGGAGCCAGCTCTAGCTAATAAGCAGCACAAGCAGCTGCTTTGGGGTTCGAGACTGCCAGGAGGCCCACTAACAATTTCTGGGTTAAGTTAACTTGCAGTTACTGCTGGAAAAAAAAAACCTGATCATATCTCAGAAAAAGATAAAAGACGGGGAGAAAGCCAAAAGACGAAGGTATCTGGGTTAGATTTTTCAGTGACATTATGCTCTTTTGCTTTTAGTTGCCAAGCAAATAGTAAGGTTAGTGAATGTCAATGTTGTATTTTAATTGTAACCCATTAGAACTCTATACTCCTAAACTTACCATAAACAATGTCTCTGGCGGGACTCTCTAGGGGCCCTATGCAGGATTGTAGCCATGACTACCACAAACAGTCTAAATAATGTAATTATGTAAGTTGTGACTGATAAGTGGCTACTAATGAATGTCCATTCACCGTATGGAAGGCCTGCGAGGGATGGGCTCATATAGGCGTAGTATCATATAGGGCAGGGGTATTTTATAAGAATTTAGTTCTTCTCAAGTCCAGTCAGAAGACATTTCCTCAGGATTCTTTCCTTGTGAAAAGAATCAACATTGATGTCTCGGTCCATTTCTGGGTGAAAAGTCGGTTTTTGCCGCAGGATTGTCTTTTTTTGGAGCACATTATTCTTTCTGACTCGCTCTATTCTCTGACTGCTGCTTCTCACCTTATACCTTGCCTGAATCTGCACAGCTCTGATACGCTGCGGAGCACCTTTGGTGATCTTACACTGCATGTGATTGGTCAGTGAGTTTACTGTGCTGCAAAGCCCGTATACCGTAAACACAAGAAAAACTCCAGCGCTTAAAATAAACACTGTCAAAATGAAGTCGCTCTCAATTATCGCTTTGGGTCCGCATTGGACAACGTCTGGGTCCAGACCTGGACCACAGACCGCCTATTAGTGACCTCTTACATAGGGGGTACTTTTGGCCAATAGTCTACATAAATGTAATAATACAATTTTCTCATCATTTTGGCTCATTTCTATTAGTCCATTCATCATAATAGCTTCTCACAGTTTAGTGTGAGATACTTTCAAGTGGGGTAAAACAAATTAGACACAAAAAGTGTGTTGCATCACAGTCCTTTTTTAGAGAAGCAGGCAGTAGCTAAACACATTCAGAAAAAAGGAGGCGTTACGAGTCCTCATGTCCTCACTAAATCACTCATTGTTGTTAAATCAATCATTCTCCCTCCCCCTGCTATCATGCCTCCCCCTTCCTATCTGTGAGCTATTCCGCCAGTGTGTCATCATATCAGTCAGTTACACCATCCTTTTTTCATGTTCACCCTTGTCTGTCTGTCTGCCCTCTTCTCTTTCTCTCCGACTCTCTCTCTCTCTCTCTCTCTCTGTCACTCACTCACTCTCTCCTTCTCTCATATTGGATAGTGTTGGCCGCTCTCAAGGGAATGCGAGCTGGCAGTGGCCTGTCCCATCTGTCAGAGAGAGGAGGAGGGGTGAGTGTGTGTGTGTGCACTGGTGTGTGAATGAAGTGTTTTGGTATCCATGTGGGAAGGTACTGCGTGTCAGGATGTATGGATACGGACATGTGAATGTATGAAATAGGAAGCTCCATATGTACACTCAGCGCGGTACATTCAGTACAGCACACTGATAGCTTCAGAATGAAGACACATTTTTGATAAGTGCTGTTCATTGAGCTTATATAATAAGGATTTATACTGTACATGGTGTGGCCACTTTTAATGCTACACAAGCTGCAACCTTTCAGTGAAAAGGATCATTAAGAACCTGGGTGTTCATTTTACACCATCATTCATTTTTCTGCAAAAGCAGAAAACATATTGTCAGTGTTGCATTAAAACCTTGTGTCTTTATTGATGATGTTTCTAAAGTTACTAATTGCATTGAGCTGAAATTTCATGATAAATGCACCAACACAAATAGTCCAACATGACTGGCAAACCATTCTTGTTACATTTCTCTTGTTTAATTTACTGTGTTTATCTTTTAACTATTTATTTACCCATTTTTGTTCTGCTAAAACCTATACACAGTATGCTAAATCAGTTACACAGATTTTATTCCACTCACCTCTCTGTCTCTCAGTTTCCGTGCCTGTCTCTTTTGTTCTCTTTCTTCTCTGCCCTCACAGATTACTGATAATGCATACAATAAAACACTTTATAAAAGGCCATCAGGCTGCTGAACAGCCAGTACTACTGGAGTATCGGTCAAGGGGCCTGTCGCTACACCTCTTACCTGAATCATTATCATGATGATCTCCATGGACAATTCAGTCCACATCCACACTTCAATACTTCACTGATACTTTAAATCTAGCACATCTACACCTGCACATTCTGATCCCTTTATATCTTCTGTCTTGTATAATGTGTAATATATATATGACTATATTATGTCTCCTAGATACTGCATGTCTTATCTGCTCCAGACTTACAGACCAGTTGCATATATGGAAAAGTGTACATCTGTGTATATCAAAGACTTTTATGACTGACTGTTATACAAAATGAATCTTTGGGAAAATTGGTGCAGCACTGATGCATGTAAGTATATAATATGTATATAGTGCAGTGTATATGTGCTGTATTAAAGGTTTGTGTATATATACACTACCGCTACAAGTTTAGGATCACTTTGGAATTTCATTTTATGCTATTTTCATGCAATTCACAAACAATATTGTCCAATTGACAATTAATTTAAGTGTATCAGAGGCTTATTTTGCATTTAGTCCTATTATTAGCAATTCTCAGTCCTCTGTCTAAATCTCCTGGTACGGCCGCCAATCCAAGTTAAGGATGTTGTTGGGCCAGCGCATTTCACTCACTTTTACACTTCTGTTAAGTGTGATGTAACAATAAATCTGAGTGGAATTCTATGACTGGACGCTGTCCTTTCTGGCCACTAGTTGATGGGAAGGAATACACTTATACAGATAACCAGACATAAAACAACTGAATGGTGATTTGTAGCTGATGGTGAGTTTTCTCATGCCGGTGTTATGAGTAAGTCCTACAATAAAACATACTAATAGTCTTTAGACAACATACTGTTGTCTAATCACTAATACAGCCAAAGGCAGAACCTGTTGCCTGAACTGAGCCGATACTGTAGGTAGAATAAAGCATGCAGATTTAGGAGAGTTTTAACTATAAAACAGGTTAATGGGCATTTTACAATCCTAATTTGTTCATTACTATGCCCATAAATTCTGTTTTTCACAGCTATGTACATAAAAAATCATTAGCTATATCTCTTCACAGAAAAGACCAACATAATTGTTCTTCAGACAGTTTGTAGTAGTCATCCCAAAAAACTACAGATAATAGTTAGAAGAGAATCATTAAAATAACAAAAGTGGACATAGGCTTTAAATCTCACAAATGGAGATGCGTGAAAAACCCTTCTGAAGCTCCTGAAGGTCTACCACTTACAGCCATGTTCAGAGACCACCAGCAGCTTCACTGTTTGCTTGGAAAACTGTCTACACAACCTTTCAGACCCACAGTGTTGAGGTGTCATCTCACAATGTAAAAATGGACAGAAACACTGGGGACTGTTTCCAGATCTGAAGCAAGAATGGAGATTAATTTGTCTTTCTATCAAAGACTTAGGCTTTTAGTACTGTTTATCTGAGGATAACAATGTGGATGGTCTACAAGGTTGTTTAGAGTCCCTTTTCTCATTTTCTGAACTCTAGTTCTATTTCATCTTTGCAGAAAGCTCTCCTGAGAAAGGAATATTGTTTTGGTTGGGAATAAAATAAATGAAGAACAGTTTTTGCACAGTGTATAATTTGCAGTACTTTAATTAAATGTATTTTACTGTTGTACAAACGCTGTAGGTTTACACTGCCTTCCAAAAGTTTGGAATCACACTTTTAATACCACCTGTGCTGCAAGTATGTGCCCAAATGATGCCATACTGTGTTTAATACAGGTTTATATTCTCAGACTGTGATTAATCCAGGTTTAGATACTCAGACTGTGATTAATCCAGGTTTAAATGCTCAGACTGTGTTTAATACAGGTTTATATTCTCAGACTGTAATTAATGCAGGTTTAGATACTCACACTGTGATTAATCCAGGTGAAGATAGTCAGACTCTAATTAATCCAGGTTTGGATACTCAGACTGTGATTAATCCAGGTTTAGATACTCAGACTGTGACTCGCACAGGTTTAGATACTCAGACTGTGTTTAATACAGGTTTAGATTCTCAGACTGTGATTAATCCAGGTTTAGATACTCAGACTGTGACTAATCCAGGTTAAGATACTCAGACTGTAATTAATTCAGGTTTAGATACTCAGACTGTGATTAATCCTGGTTTAGATAATCAGACTGTGATTTATCAAGGTTTAGATATTCAGACTGTGATTAATCCAGGTTTAGATACTCAGACTGTGACTAATCCAGTTGAAGATAGTCAGACTGTAATTAATGCAGGTTTAGATACTCAGACTGTGATTAATCCAGGTTTAGATACTAAGACTGTGATTAATCTAGGTTTGGATACTCAGATTGTGATTAACCCAGGTTTAGATACTCAGACTGTGATTAATCCAGGTTTAGATACTCAGACTGTGTTTAATACAGGTTTATATTCTCAGACTGTAATTAATGCAGGTTTAGATACTCAGACTGTGACTAACACAGGTTTAGATACTCAGACTGTGTTTAATACAGGTTTAGATTCTCAGACTGTGATTAATCCAGGTTTAGATACTCAGACTGTGATTAATCCAGGTTTAAATGCTCAGACTGTGTTTAATACAGGTTTATATTCTCAGACTGTAAGTAATGCAGGTTTAGATACTCACACTGTGATTAATCCAGGTGAAGATAGTCAGACTCTAATTAATCCTGGTTTAGATACTCAGACTGTGATTAATCCAGGTTTAGATACTCAGACTGTGACTAACACAGGTTTAGATACTCAGACTGTGTTTAATACAGGTTTAGATTCTCAGACTGTGATTAATCCAGGTTTAGATACTCAGACTGTGATTAATCCAGGTTAAGATACTCAGACTGTAATTAATTCAGGTTTAGATACTCAGACTGTGATTAATCCAGGTTTATATTCTCAGACTGTAATTAATGCAGGTTTAGATACTCACACTGTGATTAATCCAGGTGAAGATAGTCAGACTCTAATTAATGCAGGTTTAGATACTCAGACTGTGATTAATCCAGGTTTAGATACTCAGACTGTGACTAACACAGGTTTAGATACTCAGACTGTGTTTAATATAGGTTTAGATTCTCAGACTGTGATTAATCCAGGTTTAGATACTCAGACTGTGATTAATCCAGGTTAAGATACTCAGACTGTAATTAATTCAGGTTTAGATACTCAGACTGTGATTAATCCAGGTTTAGATAGTCAGACTGTGATTAATCCAGGTTTAGATACTCAGACTGTAATTAATGCAGGTTTAGATACTCAGACTGTGATTAATCCAGGTTTAAATACTCAGACTGTGATTAATCCAGGTGAAGATAATCAGACTGTGATTTATCCAGGTTTAGATACTCAGACTGTGATTAATCCAGGTTTAAATACTCAGACTGTGATTAATCAAGGTGAAGATAATCAGACTGTGATTTATCCAGGTTTAGATATTCAGACTGTGATTAATCCAGGTTTAGATACTCACACGGTGATTAATCCAGGTGAAGATAGTCAGACTGTAATTAATCCAGGTTTAGATACTCAGACTGTGATTAATCCAGGTTTAGATTCTCAGACTGTGATTAATGCAGGTTTAAATACTCAGACTGTGATTAATCCAGGTTAAGATACTTAGACTATAATTAATGCAGGTTTAGATACTCAGACAGGAATAATACAGGTTTAGATACTCAGACTGTGATTAATCCAGGTTTAGATACTCAGACTGTGATTAATTCAGGTTTAGATACTCAGACAGGAATAATACAGGTTTAGATACTGAGACTGTGATTAACACAGGTTTAGATACTCAGACTTTGATTAATTCAGGTTTAGATACTCAGACTGTGATTAATTCAGGTTTAGATACTCAGACAGGAATAATACAGGTTTCGATACTCAGGATATCTGTTAATTAACCTGTAACTTATTTGAACCCCAGGAAGTATCCAACCACAAGCAGTACACCATTTCACAGTCCCGTTATGAAGGTATACAGAGATATTCAGACATCTAATAATAGTCCATTTCAGAGCACTCAGCTAACTTGGGGCCCCTAAAGGCTAGAGCCGTCCTTGATTACATAATTTACACCAAGACAAATTGCTAGCATATATAAATGTGCTAGGTCAATAAACTGATTCCAATAGATAGACAAGTAGACACAGAGACTGAAATAAATTCTATTCAATATTTAATGCCATCTGAGGAAAAGACATAAACAACAGATACAATATCTGACACACTTATAAAACTCACAAGAGCGTCTGCACTCTACTCAAAATGAAATAGCAGAACACATTTAATGCAGACTATATAACAAATCTCAAGACCCAGTGGCAGCATGGCTGAGTGACAGAGGGTAACGTGCAGTTTGCTCCCTATACTACACTGTTACTTCAGCATAAGATGACGGAACAGTGAGTACTGTGTAGTGTCAATGTTTGTTCAGTGCTGCCCCCCACTGGAGATACTGTGCAAGTGTTGCAATAGCTAGGCATGCTGGAGAGAGCACTATGTTCTCAGAGAACAGAACAGACTGTTCTGCAGAGCTGCTGTCTGAGATTCTCTTTCTCAAAACAGAAATCAGGAGCACTGCCCTCTCCCAATAACCTCCCTTCACCTTCATGCTGCTGGAGTGATGCTACGGAGGAACTGTGGAAGAGCGGAGAAGGAAAAGGAGACGTGAAGGCGTTCTTAATTAGGAGGCCTGAGCCGAGCTTGTGTAACGGTTATTACACATTTGAGCCGCTATTGATTACTGTTTTAGCTGCTGTAAAAATTTTAAGCTGGGAAATTTCCTAGTGGAGATCCTCAGGGGTAGGTTTTAGGCCCAGTTTAATAGTGTATGTTGTTAGAAGTCCTAAAATGAGTTTTATGAGGACGAAAATGTGTCATGCTATAGTGAACAGGAGAAGTTTGCATTCATCCTGGGCATATAATCACTGTCATACAGTCGTGTGCAATAGTTTGGGTGCCTCTGGTCAAATTACATGTTTTGCATGAAAATAAGTTTACACACCCTCTACAGAGAACTTCTGCACAATTACTCTTTATTTTGAAATTAAACACAGTGACAAAAGACAAAACTGTGGCATGTGCTAGCGTTATAGCATACTATGTATTTAACATGTATTTTTTCCCAGTATGTAAACATTATCCACCAAATTATGTACTAAAATGTGTCTTCTTTTTAGAGATGATCTTATTATCAGTTTGAACAACAAAACATGTAAAAAAGTGTGTGTTCAAACGTTTGCATGTCACTGATCAACTCTCCTAACAACCTTTTTTTTCAGTTACCGTTTACCATGTGTGAACATTTCACATTAAATAGACAAATAGAAATACCGTCGTTTAAAATGACTTGTCATATCAACATTACTTACAGTTCTATGTATAAATAATACCTTATATAGTGTGAGATTAAATATTACAGGCTATTCACCAAAAGATCATTTCTGTTTAATTACGTTTTTCAAGAATCTTTGAACAATAAATGAATAAACATTGAATACATTAGATTCTGTAATTATATATTCACACAATTCTGTATTTATCTGCTTTGATTTTTTCATTTATATTTTTGAAATCGGTTTAATTCTGGATATTTTATATAGTACAATTATAAACCAAAGTTTAAACACTTGGGGTTAAATTGCAGTTGTTGTAGATTTACTATGTGTAACACAGTTAACACGTCCAGAGCTCACTGAAATCTGACATGTTTCTACAAACATTATTGGACAACTTTTTTCATTTACTAATGTTAACACACTGCATCATTTTTGGAAATTAAAACATAAAATGTGCCTTACTGTTTGCACAGGTCAGATTTTATTTTAGTAAACAAATTAGAAATAAACAGAAATTGTGTGGTAAAATGTGTAGAGGTGTGTTCTCTGTAGAACATGTGAAAAATAATGATGTGCATTTTTTTGTAGCAGACAGTTTGTTCTAGTACTAAAGGATCCTTTAGCCTCTAAATCAAATGTGGGTGTTGAAAATGCTTGAACTTTAAAGTAAATTGGTATTTTACCACCATTGCTGCATTGCTGGAATTCGGTATGTGTAGCCACTGCTCTGTTGCCATTTTTCTAATTTCCCAACATCCAACCATAGAGATAAAAGGTTTTTCATTTAAAAAAATTCCTAATAATAACACTACAGCCCCAGATTCATAGTCTAGCATAGTTTGGCATTATGTGTACACTACATAAATCTATTAAAAGAAGAATTTCAAGTGTGATCATACTTTCTACCTATGGATACTGATTTCTTTACAGTGAGGGTGAAATGATTACAATGGTACAACAGCAATAAATCCAAAAGAAACAAGATTTCTTTGGGTACTGTTTTTTCATAAAATGCGGAGCATATATACCTCTCCACCATGTTTTAATCCAAAACTTATCTCACAACTATTAAAAAACAATGTCTCAGGCATCAGGCAACGTCTTGGTCATATTTTCATGTAACAGCTTTTAGGGCTATTAACTTCTTCAGACGCCTGGTTCCTATCACCACCACAGTGAACCATTCTGACTCAATACTTTTCCAAATCTCTTTGAATGACATTTGCGTGAATTAATTTTGCAGGAAAAAGTCTATGTTATTGAAAATAAGAGATATACAAATATAGCGGCAGTATTTTATAAAGTCTCAGTAAAAAAACACTCTGAATACAAAGGTCTTCATTTGAGAAACGAAGGTGAGAAAGGTGAGAAAAAACACTTGTACTGTCTACTCACGGCTGCTATCAAAGTAAAAGAGGTTTCCACCATGATTGCAATGTTGCAAAAATCAGAGCAAATCAGCCATTAAAAAGCGAGCTCTTAGCAATTAGGACACACAGAACCACCACCTCGTGTCATCATCTCCTGGCGGGAGCTTCCATAAAACGGAAGACGGGGTGACTCCACCAGTCACACTTCTGCAGCTCGTGTCTATTGATTTTTCTGGTTAATGAAATACAGTCAAACTGTTTACGCTGCATTTGCTGCAATGCAGCTGGCCCGTGCTATAAAGAGCTATCAAATCATGGCTTAATATGAAGAAACGGGGCTGGGAAAGAGTGCAGCTTTCGGGAAAGTTAAAAATGACCTGTTTTTGTTACAATTACGGTGAAAGATTGTCTCACGGTGCATTAGCCTAATTGACCTGGGAGAGGCCTACACATTCTAGGTGTAGAGCATTTATGGAGTTTATTCTACAGTTACCAGGCTGGCGTACTGCATATTAGAATGCCTCTGATTAAAGTTCAGTTCTGTTCTCAGAGCAATGCCGCACGCAGACATTTCCATTGATTCAAATGCCGCATAATCATGTTTGAACTTGCTCGGTTTGCCTTTATTAGATTACGACATAATTATAATATCCTAATTTCAGTAACAAAGCAGTCTAATCTTATTTGAGATGTGGGTGTGGATATAAGCAAAGAAGAGGCACTTAAACCCCACGGAAGGCCTGGCCCACGTAAGACATAAGCCTATAATATGCAGGGCAATGTTACTGATGATGGTGGCGCTGAGGCCCTTTAGTAGGGGATGAAATTTTCTCTGAGGTAAAACATCAGAGCAGTGAAATACCCCTCCAGCGATACATAAGTAAGTATGAGAGGTCGATATGTATCTGTGTGGGTCGGTTACCAGCACTAAGGCAGACTATGGCTCACTGTCAGAGTTCCGAGTATAGGTCTCCTAAGCAACACTGGAATTACTCTGAATGGAGCTCCCTGTGTGTGCCTGAAAGGATTTTCCACGTAGTAATTTCACCGCAGTACGTGTTCGCGAGCAGCTGGAACCTGCTCGACCGCTTCCGAGAGTTTCCTCGAGATCTCGACACTTCCGCCAGCGGAATCCCCTCAAGCACCTGAGAGAAAGAGAGAGGTAATGAGATATTGACCACCAAGTCAACTCCTTCCCCGAAAGAACAAGGCAGTCATTTACAAGATGTGTCATTCTGATGAACGGCGGCCAAAAACAGCACACACACACAAAAAGAGTCGTAAAACACGGTTAATCTGATACAGGATCAGCTAACAGTAGCTTGTAAAAATGTGGGAAGAGCCCACATCAAATCCTTCACTGTACGCTCTTATCGAGGCCTGATAACAACTGCAGATATCAATCCATCAATCAGAGCTCGGATGCCTCCAGGCGAATGGCAGAGAAAGATGTGGAGATGGAGCGCGAGGTAGAAAAAAGAGAAGGCATTCTTGGGAGACTGCATCATGGAGATGACACATGATGCGTGATTAGTTGTCCCTCTGTCCCAGCCCCCCACCCTTACGCAGTTATGGCCACTCACACGCCCCGGGAGGATGATGGAGACGTTCGGCGGGTTCGCAGGTGCGCGGAGGTAGATGCTAATGAATCCGTTCCAACATGATGTTAATTATGATTAACGAGGGGAAAAAGGCTGCGAGCGAACGGTGGCCAACAATAGAAAAATCAGCCATGTGAAGAAAAGGAGGTTGTAGTTTGCTTAAGGCACAAAGACTAGGCTACTTCTCAGCGACTCCTCAAATGGCAATGGCGCAATTCCAGTCACGCCTCAGTGTGTCCCCGCCAAAGGGGCGGGAGTGATCTGGGAAGCGAGCATATGAAAGAGTCGTCTAAAATGTCTAAGCCTGCTAGTTTGCGCGTCAGGTATCAGTCAATGAAGACGCTTCGCAATAGTTAGCACAGTTTTGGGCTACTTGTGATCACCACATGGTGCTATGGGTTGATGTTTACGATGCAGATGGATTCCTAGAGGTCTGGAGTTCTTCTGTTGTTTTGCTGTACATTCAAGTTACTTTACATTTGGGGCTGGGGCAATGCCGGGCAAATCCTCATGCCCCTCTAAATCTACTATTTTGTGCATGCTTTTATTTTGGCAGGTGGCCGGAGAACCGACCGACTAACACTCACATCACTTTGTATTGGCTGTGTTTGAAGGAGACTTTCTGCATGTTTTTTTTTAAATAGGTAGACCTTGCAAAGTTTCAAGCCAAGTCCAAATGTATTTATATAGTGCCTTTTACAAGTTTACAGAAGTTGTAACTAAGAAGGTTTACAGATAATCTAGGTCTATGCCCCCATGAACAAGGCAAAGGTGATGGTGGCAAGAAGAAATTTGTTAAGGGCTCGAGGAAGAAACCTCGAGAGGAAATAAGACTCAAAAGGTCCTCCTCTGGTCCACACCGGATAGTAAAAGCCAAGAGATATAAATGTAAAAGATACAACATTTCTTTGGGTACTACTTTACCTGTAATGCATATACTTCTCCACCATGTTTTAGTCCAATACTTTATCTCAGTCATCAGGAAATGTCTTGGTAATGTAGATTTTCTCAGGTGGAGCTTTTAGAGCCATTAAACTCTTCAGACGCCTGGTTCCTATCACAACCACTGTGAACCATTCGACTTGATACGTTTGCGTAAATGTTTACAATTTCATTTTGCAGGAAAACATCTACTTCACACAGTTCACGTCGTGGCCTAAATGATGAAAATATGAGATATATAGTGGCAGTATTTTATAAAGGATCCATATGTTACGAACAAAAGGGGAAGCTATCCTCCTCTGGTCCACCCCGGATAGCAAAAACCAAAAGCAATATGAACAGAGAATAAGATTTCACAATCAATATATAATACTGAATAAAGAGGAAAGGAGTATGTCAGCTGTCTGTGATTGAAGAGAACTATTTTGATGAATCAGTGATAACCAGTCACTATTGTTGGAGCCTATCTGAGTAACAATGACAAATAGATCTATGAAGATCAGACCATGTTGAACACCAGTGACTACTGTTAGGAGTCTAATTAAGTGGAAAACAATGGACATGAATGACTATCTACAGCAATGATCTGAGAAGATTCACTCCTCAATGCGTGGCTCCTGCCATAGTTTTCCTGAGACATATTTCTCTTCTTGGAAAATTATGATATTTCTTCTGCCACCTGAAAGTGTTACACTTTTTCCCTGACCTCCCCAGCTTTGATTTCATTCTAGCACCAGACCTGCATTTTTATTTCTATGCAGTTAAACAATTACATTATTATTATATACACAGTTACATAACAACTACATTTATATCAAGTTTTGTATGAACAGTAGTTGTTCTTTTTTTTGTGTAAAAAACATGGGTGCAATATGATGGAATCTAGGTTCTGCAATCAATATAATGAATTCAATAAGAATTGACTAAATATGAATCAGAGCACCAACAAATGGTTTATTAGGGCTTCTGGATGGTGTGACTGGCTAAGAGGGTTGTGCTCTATCGCTGGAGCCTGAGGTGGAAAACTACAATGCTGCAAGCTTAAATGATGGCGAGCTCAAGAAAGCATGATCGGTCTGGTAGGGTTTGCTTAGATATGCACAGAACTGGACAGTAAGAATTCTCCTTCAAGTGTTCAGCTGCCTACAGTGTTACGTGAGTAGCAGTTAGAAAAGATCTGGTGGCGGCTTCATGCGCCTAGGAGGAAGCATGCGCCTGTGTTCACTCTCGCAGATCATGAAACAGTGAAAAGAATAGAAGGGATTCTGACAGTGGGTGGGAATTGGTTATAATTTATTAAAAGATAATAACGCAAAAATGAAAAAAGAATTCAAAACAAGCAAATGCTTAATAGAAAACTGTGCTGGTATCAAGATTACTGGAGTTATTTTCTGCTCGCTTCTCTATTTCAAATAAAGTATGGTAGTCTGACACATCATTATTTAAAAGAAATCCCATCAATTTTTTTCAATCTAAGATTTAATATTGAAAAATATGGCATAAATACAGGATGGATGCTCTTGCAGCAAAACAAGACCTTATGCATACGACTTTACATTTCCTCGCATTTAAATCTTAATAAACTATCTGCTTTGACATATTGAGGGAAGGTTTGATGGAGTGGAAGAATTCACACTTTTGCCATTTTACATTAAAACAAATGTAAGAAGTGGGCTTCGGGGGGTTATACGCCATGGGGACCAAAAAGAGGTAAGATTTCTTCTAGAGTCAATTTGCTTCTGGCTAGAGTAAAGGTGGCAGGCTGTGGTCCTGGAGGGCAGGAGTTCAGCACAGTTTGATGATTTTCCTGCTCTAACTCTCCTACTAAACCTGGCCTTTAGCTGCTGAGTTGAATCAGGTGTGTTTGTATAGGAAAAGCATCAAACTACACTGGACATCGGCCATCCAGGACTGGAGTTCACTGCCCCTGTGATAAGAGGATGCACTGATCCTAATATATAATATAATTTATTGCTCATTCTTTTTCCAGTGTTTATCTCACTCTTGCATAGCTAGGCCACCTGGCATTGTTATTAGCTTAGTAATGTAGTGATTGCTTTCCTGTGTGATAAATCCAGTGTGCTCTGACTGGTCAGCTCGCCAACTCTGATACAAGTTCTGCTCCCACATTGGTATGACTATTCCTGCTATGTTGTCAGATCTGCTGTACCAGTTTGAGTCCAGTGAATTTCATGTAAAACAAGGTGGTAGATCTGATCCACCTTGGCATGCTAGACTGGAGCAGAATATTACTGAGTGGGAGGTTTTTTGGCTCTCTGTGCATTGTATGAGGGCGTACCAAGCTTACCGGTTGTTGGAGAACTGTGTTATAAGATGATGTCACCTTGTAACAGAAAAAAACGGTTAAAATATCAAAGACGTGTTTCAGGCAGCTGAGAAAAAATGTTTTTTGTGGGAGAGATGTTCTTCATCTGGTGTGTAACTTTGGCTTTTATGACTTACAGAACATTTACACATAGACAAACTACATAACACAATAAAAGAAAAAGAAAAACAGAAAAGAATATTTTTTAGAATTAAGAACTATTTGCCACTTGTGTTTGCACCCAGCAGAATTTCACCTCCACATTCAACCCATCCGTGCAGTGAAACACCCACATATACACACACTAGTGAACATACACTCTAGGGGGCAGCAAGCACCTTTGCCCAGAGCAGTGGGCAGCCCTATCCACAGCATCCGGGCAGCAGTTGGGGCTTGGGTGCCTTGCTCAAGGGCATTTCAGTCGTGTGCTGTTGGCCAGGGGATCGAACCGTCAACCTTGGGGTCACAACCCCCAGCCCTTGACAGCCCTTCCCTGTAAATGCTGTTTTCATTGTGGCAGCGGGCAGTCACAGCTGCTTGCTAGGAGTAAATCTGCTGTCGTGCTGGTTGTCTTGTCTTGGCTTGGCATGCTTTCTCGAAAACATCCTGTTCTGGTCTCTGAGCATGGCTACTGAGAATACACGAGGTCAGTCAATCATAATTATCCTCTCATAAACAGCGCTGATAGGCCATGTCTGATTGAAGCACTGTATCTCAGAAAACTGTGGCAGCATACTGTGCAGCCGAGGGAACTGGAGATCAAGGTTGGTGAAATATTGACTCAGTACACCCTGTCAGTCACTCATTCAATCAGTCTGTCAGATTCAAAGTGTACAGGGGACCAATACAAGTCATGTCATCAATAATACATTTTTAATCCTATTCACAGAACAAAAGTTATAGGGAAAGTTCACACTGTGTACACTTGAAAGCAGTCTGTTCAGTCGCTGAGGCTCCACTGAGCCAAGGAATAGCACAAAGTTGCTGTTGTTTACAGCTGCTGAGAGTTGGCTGGAACTAGAGAAAAGGTGAATGACTGACACTTGGTAGAGCAGATTAGTTTTGGGGGGAAAATCCTATTTTAGATGGGGGCACACTGTCTGTGTGTGTGTGTGTGTGTGTGTGTGTGTGTGTTTATCATTGGCAGATGCTAAAATGGACTTTGAAGAAAATGACTTTTCTCACACTGGAGGAGGTCTGGAGAAAGAGGCGATATGTTGAATATGAATGCCATCATTTGGGGGTCCAGGCATTGGCTATGATCAATTCTAAGTGCTGAAATCAATATGATGAATTCAATAAGAATCGACTAAATATGAATCGGAGCACCAACAAATGGTTTAATAGGGCTTCTGAGTGGTGTGACTGGCTAAGAGGGTTGTGCTCTATCGCTGGAGCCTGAGGTGGAAACCTACAATGCTGCAACCTTAAATGATGGCGAGTCCAAGAAAGCATGGTTGCTCTGGAAAGGATGGCTCAGACACTTACATACAAATAGCACATGCACAGAACTGCACCCTCCAATTCTCCTTCAAGTGTTCAGCTGTCTACAGTGTTACGTGGTGGCGGCTTCATGCATCTACGAGAAACACAGACGAGTGTGTGTTCACACAGCCAAAATACACAAGAGATTCTGACGGTGGGTGGGAATTGGTTATAAATTATTAAAAGATAATAACAGAACAATAAATAAACAAGCAAATGAAAACTGTACCGATATCAAGATTATCACAAAGTCATTTTCTATTCTTTTTCAAATTGTAACATCTTGTCCTGTTTCTCTTCATGTACTCTTGTGTTTTTGTACCATGTGCTTATGTTTGTTTTGGTTGCTCTCTTGCCACACCCATCACCTGCTCATAGTTTGTGCCTCCCTGTCCCAGGTGTTCCCAGTTCCCCTCGTGCTTATATACCTCTGTGCTCCCTTTGTTGTCCAGCATTGTTGAGTATGGACAAGAAACGCTTTGTATCCGCCTCTCCTGACTACTCCCACGTTATACGCAAATAAAGCATGTTGTTCTGACACATCATTACCAAAAAGGAATCCCACTTATTTTTTTAATCAGCACAAAATTTTACTACTGAGATGTAAACAACATCATTCAGACTGGTTTGGTTGGAAACATTTTACTTTAGACTCCCTCTACAACACCTTACCTGTATCTACTTTAAATAACAAACAGAGAACATGTTCACAACCTCTTCACATTATAACTGTATAGCTGGAGTTATTAGATGCATTAAATGCTTTAGTTGTCAGGAGCCATATTACAGAAATATCTGAAATATCTTAAGATCTGCCAAGTTTAGGATCTAGGATCCTTATCTTAATCCAGGAGTCATTCTCTTACAGCATTGTATCTTACTTAATATCTAATTCACTTATTCCCCCAATTAAAGCTGATAATCCACCGTCACGTGTTAACTAGTGACCAACAAAACGTGCACAACCCCAAATCAGAAAAAAATGGAATGGTATGGAAAATGAGTATATAAGATGTTTTTTTGCAGACACTATGATCCCAAGATGTCCCGTGTTTTGTCTGGTCAACTTTATTTCATTTGTTAATATAAATCCATTTCTGCATTTCAGGCCTGCAACACATTCCAAAAACAGTTGGGATGCAGGAAGTTTAGAACAAACTTAATGATGATGTGATTTCAAACGGGTGATGTCAACAGATGATGAAAATCATGATTTGGTACAAAAGCAGTATCCAAGAAAGCCTTACAGAAATAGTAAAGATGGGCCGAGGATCTCCAGTTTGTCAATGAATGCCTGAGAAACTTATTGAAAAACAACAACTTATGAAAAAACATCAACCCTTAAAAAAAGAATGGAAATGATTTGTATATTTATTACTTTTCAGTGCATAAGTTTATTAAATGATTCATAGAATCAGGAGGCGTTTTAGTGCATAAAGGGTGCAAGCCTAAGCCGAACACCAGTGATCTCCGATCCCTCAGACGGCACTGCATCTGTCATTTGAAAATAGCTGTAATAACTACATGGCCAAGGGATTAGTTTGGCAAACCTTTGTCAAGCACTGCAATACACAGTCATATTCACAAATAATCAAAAACAGAAGCCTTGTATTAGCCATGTCAAGAAACGGCATCAGCTTCTCTGGGCTCAGAGGCATATGGGATGCACCATCACACAGTGGAAACAGACAAATCAATATTCCCAATCTTTTCTGTTAGAAATGAACCAAAGACAAAATGGACCGTCCAGAGGGCAACAAGTCCAAAAGACAGAGTCTGTCATGGAATGGAAGCGTGCCAGTCATCTATACTTCTGCAATGCACCATTAAGGCTGAAAAGTACTTTGATAACATATGCTGCCTTTAAGAAGACTCTTTTCAGGGACGTCCATACATTTTTCAATAAGACCACAGGCTGCACACATTACAAAGGCAGGTCTGTGGAAGAAGAGTGTACGGGTGGACTAGAATGAAAGTCAATGTAAATGTAAGAAACACTGCATTTCTCTCACACAGTGTAAAGGGCAGCTGCTGTGCTCAAATGACGCAGAAAAATTTACTTATATATATCATTCACACAACCTAATATTTTTGGCCAATTTTCTTTGACATGCACACACAAGCCATAAGAGGACTGTGTGGTGTGTGTAGGATTTCTTTAACTAATCATCTGCCGATTTGCCAATGAGAATATATTCAGTGTCTGTTAATGCTTGTGTTATGCCTTACAGGTGCTTACAAACCAGCTAAACAAGCTAAAACCTAACATTTGCTATTCAACTCCGATGCCCAATATTATTTCTTCACACCAGCTAATACGAAAATGTCTAATACATAAATAGAGCAGAATTTGAGAACCTAACTTGTGATTATTAATAGTCAGAAAAATAATTTTTTACAATATTTTTACAAATTTAAGGAATATGACTCGGAAACCGCAGTAGGCGTTATGCGTGTGATGTAGGTAGTGGACAACAACGCTAGAAGATGTACTTAAGTTAATGCAGACAGGTGTTGTTGTTTTTGGCTACAGTAAGACCCCCAAATATACAAGGACCCCCAAATATCCAGAAAGTAGACTAAAATTTGTCAACTTTAAACGAGTACATTGAGAAGGACCATCCTCGCACTCCATCATCTGTAGTGATCATTTCACGCCTGAAGATTATCACAACTATGGGATGTTGTAACGCTGGAGGAGGCAGGAGAGGCAGATGCACGCGCAGATGAGGTTTACGGGATTTAATGAAGTCCATGGTGAGCAACAGCAAGCAGAACACACAGCGAAACACAGGAGACGAAACACCACAACGTTAACAACCACAATGTCGGACAAGGGCATGGGGCAAACAGGAAGGCTAAATACAGATGATAACGAGAGAGAAACGGAAACAGGTGGTGAACAGAACACGACACAGGTGGAGGGCGGAGGCATGGAACACATGACAAAAGGTAAACAAAGACCACGTGGACTAGCAGGCGTGACAGATGTAGGCTTACAGGACGACTGGATCTTAGGACTGGTGCTGTTCCAACAATATAGGTGTGTAAGAAACCAGTGAGAGGTGTTCAAGAGCCTCCGTGTACGTAGAGGTAAACCAGATAAGCGCAATTACTTCACCTGCTGTAGCTGATGTTAGCTAACATTAGCTTCACTTGCTAAGTTTGGTGGTTCAAGTTATGCTAAGCTAAAGTAGCTGAATTACGAAGATTTGCAGTGTCGTATGAGTGTGAGTTCCACTTTGATCATATTTTACAATAACTGTACGTCTGTATTTGAGTTTAGCTGGTTGCTAGGCTGTTGTTATGAATAATGCTCGTTATTTAGCTAGATACTGTTTACACTCACGGTGGGCTGCTTTTGTGTGTGTGGTTTGACTAAAGGTCTCAGGACTAAGTGATATGGTGGTCTATTTTTACATTATCTTTCAAATTCAAATTCCAAAATATAATCGGAATATGAAAAACCAGCACTGGAAAATTCACAGTCCAAGTCAGTCATAATGGTGTTTTACCACGGCATTGTTCACATCCACCAGTGACGTCACGGGTAGCATAAAGGAATTTCCGTAGCAACTTTTTTTCCGCCAGTTGAATTTAAATAGTCTATTTTAAAGTAAATTAAGTATGCAAATTTCATGTTTATAGATTTTCAGTATTTAAAACAATGTAAAATCTCTAGGGGTGTCCTTAAGTGGTGCTTAGCCTTTAAAGGTGAAACAGATTGGCTGGGTGGAAAATTGTTGTGGGTGGTACATGTTTTCATTCTTCAAGATTTGATTGGATCATGAAATGTGTGCATTGTGGAACGTCCAGGAGCCAAATTCTGGCAGTCAGTGGGATCTGTCAAGGAAAAAACTAATAATATAACCAGATTTTGTCAAGTACTCACAGCATCACAGCAAAATAGGAAACTTAAGAAAAAGGCAAGATATTTGAAGTACTTTACTCATGTTAACATGAACAAGCATGTCTAAGTAAAAAAACCCATTATTTTACAAATGGTCTTAAAAGATAGAGTAACGAGAGGAGACATACATCTACATGCAGCTGTTAGTGGAGAGGATGACTGGTGTTTTTTGCTTGATGATTGGTCAGGGTGATGGCAAGAAGGAAAACAAATTAATATTTTTAAAATCTGAAATATTTAATACAATAAAATATTATTGCTAAGTATAATTTTACCCACGTCCTGGAACAGATTGACGCAAGGGAACATCAGAGGCAGGGGCAAGCAGAAATCATCACACTTTGATTAAAGATTATGTACTTTTGTCTTTTGAATGGTATGACACAGTGGATTCTGCTTAATACGACTGAGGACATATACCAACAATCCATTCCGATTCAATAAAGACTTTATAAACTATGTAATGCACAGAAAATGCTAATACCAGCTAAATAGCTCATATTATTCCCAATGAAGACCAATAGAATGATGTTCTTTAATTTACCAGAAACAGTCATAGGTAGTTTTCCAACCTATTTTCATCCTTTACAATTACACAGACTATTATTGACTGGGCCTTTAAGACTATATGAGCTCTGTTCTTATTGGCTGTTCTGTATTGTGCCTCATTCAAACAGCTTTAAGGGCTGCAGCAATCCTTATACCTCAAATATAAATAAGTGTGGATGTATGTATATTTGCTATTTTCTTAATGTCAGTGTTGTCCATTTCTGGCATATAAGGAAATGATAACAAATTTAAAGAATATTCTAATAAAAAGTTTGAACAAATTACATAGTACATCAAACTTTTTATTGAAAAACAGTAGATAAAATTCAGTTTTCCACCATATAAGCCTTCAAAGTAAGCAGTAAGACCTCTTCAGAGACAGAGAGAGATTAAGCCATAATGTGCTCCCTGAGGGAGCAGACTCAGGTCTTCAGCTCGATGGGCTAATCATGAAGCCTATCAGGGCTATTACTGCATTCAGTTGCAGGTTCAAGGCCCCTGGGACTGCCGCAGACACACAAAGATGTGCGGCGCCTTGACAAATATGGCCAGCTAGCTGGGCACGCGGCGTCTGAGACAGATCATCAGGGTAAATCATCTGCTCCGCTGGCACATTTCATTGCATTAGCGCACTCAATTGCACTTATTCAGTGAGCAAATGTGAGTATAGATAATTACGTTGTGCTCAAGGTGAGATGGGAGTTTTTCTTTGTGGATGGGTGTGCATGCAAGCAACACCTTATTTGTCTTAATTACCTTAAGGCCTATGTAAAAAGGGTATACCATAACAACATTAGTGGAATACAGTGCTGTGCTCAAGCTTTAGACACCATTTAGAATGCTACTTAATGGCATAGTAATTGTTTAACTGCACAAAACACAAACACTGAAATGAACTAAAATAAATAGCACAACATTATTACAGTAAGTATTCATTTTGAGTGTGTGAATGTGTTGACATAACTATTTTCACAAATTTTTTAAATGTATTTCAATGTTAAACAGCTTTTGTATGAGTTCAGGTACATACACTACTGTGCAAAAGTCTTAGGCACCTAAGCTCATTGTTTAAAAGCCTTTATCTTAACAATACGTTTATTGCATACTGGCATTTGTACAAGTATAAACACCATATATTGCTAGAACAGATGTACAGTATCTCACAAATATGAGAACAGTGCTTACATTTTTGCAGATGTTTTCTTATGTCTTTTTATGGGACAACACTATAGAAATGAAACTTAGATATAGCTGAGATACATTAGTGTACAGCTCGTATAGCAGTATAGATGTACTGTCTTCTGAAAATAACTCAACACACAGTCATTAATAACCAAATAGCTAGCAACCCAAGTGAGTACACCTCACAGTGAACATGTCCAAATTGAGCCCAGTTGAGCCCAACTGTTGTCCCACCCTGGTGTCACGTGACTCGTTAGAGTTACAAGGTTCCAGGTGTGAATGGGGATGGCTGTTAAATTTGGTGCTTTGGGTACAATTCTCTCATACTGGCCACTGAATATTCAAAATGGCCCCTAATGGCAGAGAACTCTATGCAGATGTAAGTAATAGAATTGTTTCCCTCCATTAAGATGGCCTAGATGGTCATACAGTGGTTTTCCAGGGCGGGTTCCACTCAAAACAGGCCTCGCCAGGTTCAACCAAAGAAGTTGAGTCCACGTGTTCAGTGTCCTATCCAGAGGTTAGCTTCAAAAAGGTGCTGCAGCATGAGTGCTGCCAAAACTGCTGCAAAGAATGAAGAAGTGGGAGGTCAGCCTGTCAGTGCTCAGACCATACGGCACACACTGCATCAACTCTGTCTACACAACCGTCATCCCAGTAGGAACCCTCTTCTGAAGCTGATGCACAAGAAAGCCTGCAAACAGTTTGCTGAAGACAAGTAGTCCAAGAGCATGGATTACTAGAACCATGTCCTCTGGTCTGACAAGACCAAGATAAACTTTTTTGGCTCAGATGGTGTTCTACATGTGTGGCGGCACCCTGGTGAAGAGTACAAAGATAACTGTGTCTTGCCTACAGGCAAGCATGATGGTGGTAGCATCATGGTCTGGGGCTTCATGAGTACTACCGGCACAGGGGAACTGCGGTTTATTGGGGGAAACATGAATTTCAATATGAACTTTGACTTTCTAAAGCAGAGGATGATGCCATCCCTGGTGGTTTTCCAACATGATAACAACATCTGAGGAAGCTGAAGGTGAAGGTGATGGACTGGCCAAGCATGTCTCCAGACCTAAACCCAATTGAGCACATGTGGGGCATCTTCCAGTGGAATGTGGAGGTGTCTAATATCCACCAGCTCTGTGATATCATCATAGAGGAGTGGATGAGTATTCCAGTAGCAACCTGTGTAGCTCTGGCGAATTTCTATGTCCAGGAGGTTAAAGCAGTGGTAGATAATAAATGGTGGTCACACAAATAATTGATACTATGGTCACAATTTGGACATGTTCACTGTGAGGTGTACACACTTGTTTTGCCAGCTGTTTAGACGTGAATGACTGTGTGTTATTTTCAGAAGACAGTAAATCTATACTACTATACTAGCTGTACACTGACTATTCTAAGCTATATCAAAGTTTCATTTCTTTTCCCAGGTATACATATAATTTGCAGAAATGTGAGGGATGTACTCACTTTTGTGAGATACTGTACATGGTTCCATATTTCTCCTGGACACCCCAAACATTGCAAATAACATGCATATAAGACCTTTTTTGTCCTTCTCTGTCCATAGAACTTCCAGCATGCTGATTCCTACAGGTAATAATTACGATCCCTTTACTTGAACTTAATAAATAAAGGAACAGAAAGTCCACTGACTCATAACTAGGTGTTTGGCAGTGCATCACCAGACTGTGCATTATGAAGATGTGACAAAGGATAATGAACATTATGATTAAGCCATCTAATGCAACTGCATTGCCTGAACAGCAAAGTTCATAAAGGATCAGCATCAATCAACAACTTGTCCTGCCTCCCAGCTAATGTTGTTAAATTATGCAACGGCATGAATATAGTATTTTTTCTCATTTAAAGTTTGTGAGGAAAACGAATCACAGGCTGAGAATGATAAGGATTATACCCCTACTCCTAAAACACTGCCTGAAACTCAGAGTATTTCTTTATTATTACTTAATTTTAAGTATTGCTAACATTATTCATTTTAACTACAGGCCATGCGGGACATTGCTGGAGTTTTGTGACAAAACACAAAGAAGAATGGAAACATTAATCACCATCCTCAAGTGCTTTATTCCACTGGACTACTCACTGTAAAAAACATGGGGACATTGCGTATCTGTGTGAAATCCCTTTGGGAAATGCAGCACAGCTAGGATTTCCAGTATTTTACATTCCTCTGTTAGAACATTCCAACAATACAATGTAGATCTTTTGATCATCCCCAAAACCTATTCAAGGCCACATTCATGTGATGACTGAGGCAGAAACTGCAACCAACTCCTGAGACTGAACTTTGAAGGCATAAAAAAAAAATCCCTGCAGATTTCTGTATAAAACTGAAAGCATGTCTTTCAAAAAGAACAGGTACTCTGTTAAAGCAAACTGTGAACACAATAAATACTGAAAAACCACTGGGACACACAGTCATGTTGGAACAGGACAGGATCTTCCTCATACTGGTCCCACAAAGCTGGAAGCATACAATTGTCCAAAATGTCTTGGTCTGCTGAAGCATTAAGCACTCAGCACTCAATGACGTCTATACCAGGTCTGACACTTCGTGGTTGGGTTGCTAAATGGCTCCACTTACTTAAAAACAACTCATAGCTGACGGTGGAAAATATCTAGCAGGGAAGAAATTTCACAAACTGACTTGTTGCAACAGTGGGATCATATTATATCACGCTCACAATTCAGGGACCCCTTTAGAACGACCCATTATTTTACAAACGATTGTAAAAGCAGGCTGCATGGCTAAGTGCAGGACTGAGTAAAACACCTAAATACTCTTTTATTAAGAAATTTGTGGTATTTGCTCAGAAGTGGGTCGTCTTCCAATGGAGACTGCCATGTGCAGCCACAATGTTACAACAGTAGCCCAGAACAGACAAACCACATGGTGCTATAGCACGGAACCCAAATTTTTAGAACCAACAATCATACTTATACTCATTATTCAGCGCAAAACAACACAAGAAAAAGTAAGGAAAAAGTAGTCTTCCCCATGAAAGCAGCGAAAATAGGCAAGGGCAAAAAACCTGACCATTCTGGAGAAGAGAGGTGTGGGAAGGGCATTCAACCACTAGCGGTTGCAAACTGCTATTTAAAATATACTTTATTTAAAATATAATTACATTTTTTTTGTTGATAAAAAATAAACTATATACTTATACTCATATACCTCATTACTATTTTACCTGGAAATTTAAGGAATGCAGCCTCTAACTTTCACACAGTGATGTATGTTATAATATTATATTATTATATTTATATAGCAATTTCATGTACATTTTGTTTTATATTTACATGTAAAACATGCAAGTTAATCATTTTACTAATCTCTCCTTGCATTTCTATAACCTGTATAGAACTTTCAAACAGTGTGAGGTGATTTACAAGTAAACTAATTAAAAGTTGCTTGTGTACAATTCAGCACATTTACTGCATGTAACAAAGAATGCTGGCAAAAAAATGTGGCAGTAAGTGGCTGAACAAGTGGGCGGGTGTTTGTTTGCTGGTATGCAAGGATCACTTCTAAGTGCAAATTAAGTACAAACAATATGCAAACTGCTTATTGTACTTGCTTTTGGATGGAACAAATGATAATACGTGAACATATAATCATATGAGAAAAGTCATCTGCTTTTTACTTTTTGGGCTGAATTTTCATTACATTATCTTCACTTTACAGAGCTGGTGAGGTCCCCTGCCCTCAAGTTGAGTTCACTGAAAAAAAAGCAGAACAATAATTTTTTAGAATTTAAGTCTATCTGACTTTTCATTTTTGCGGCGTTCATTGCTAAAGTGCCACTAGAGTGACTAGAGTGGGTAACTGAAGACAAGAAATATTCCAAAAACATCCTGAACAGGTCATGCAATCATGCTTGGGAATGAAATGAGCATCCAGGAAAAGGCGCAGCTCTTTATGAGCATTTGCAAAGATTTTAGGGAGCAAAATATCATCAGACGCTTCAGGGAATGTGAAAATGCAAAAGGCAAGGCTGAGAACCAATAGTGAATGCCCCTAAACTTCAGTTCTTCTGGCGTGATTTTGTAAAGAATATAAGCACATGGGTTGGGGAACAGAATCCCTCGGCGCTGAATGTCATTATTCAGTGCCGACATAAATGCAAGTTGAGACGGTATTATGTAAAGCAGAAGCCGTATATCAACAACATAAAGAAACG
This sequence comes from Megaleporinus macrocephalus, assembly GCA_021613375.1. Classification (NCBI taxonomy): domain Eukaryota; kingdom Metazoa; phylum Chordata; class Actinopteri; order Characiformes; family Anostomidae; genus Megaleporinus; species Megaleporinus macrocephalus. The sequence continues at coordinate 28,311,855 of CM038703.1, forward strand.
TTGCCGACTTCTCTGGGCTCATTTGGGAGGGTCTGAAATGTGGAAATGTGCGCTGTGTTCTGATGAGGCCATTTATCAAATTGTTTTTGGAAGTAATGGGCGTCATGGTCTGAGGAAAAAGGGGAAAGGGCCAGCGCCTCCTGTATGGGGGTGTGTTAGTACTTATGGCCTGGGGAACTTTCTGTGAGGACACTGTTAATGCAGAAAAGTACATACACTTTTTGGAGAAACATAGGCTGCCATGTAGATGATGTCTTTTTAGAGACATCCCTGCTTGTTTTGACAAGACACGACCAAGCAAGGGTTAGTGTTCATTTACATTTCATCTACTGTCCCAAGATTTTTGAAATTGGGAAACGAATTAGAAATATAATCATTTTACAAAACATGCTACATCAGTGCTGATGCTAGTATGTATAGCTCATGTGATACTGGCTTGTTATTTCCAATGAATGAACATAACATTTGGTTACCAAAAGACACATCGTAATATATATATATATATATATATATATATATATATATATATACTAGGATTTAGAACCATCGCAATAGTATATCAGTCTAGCATAGTTATTGATGGATCTTATAGATCTTACATCAGCAAGGACAGAGACATGTGACATTCAACCAAAAGTTTTGGTTCCACTGCTGCTTATGGCTTAAACTACAAAACAGCCTAAAAATGAAAGTGAAAAGAAAGCATACGGAATGGAATAGGTTAGAGCTCTGCATTCCTGCGAGACTTCCGCAGGACCCACTGCAATATCTTGATGTGCAGGATGGTTAACCATCCAGTACGAGTTAGAGTGGGACAACACATATGGGTAGAGCAATCCTGCAAATTAATGCGTACAGTAAAAAAGCTACATAATTAGCATAAATACGTAGTATCTAACAGCAAAGTCCTGAAAATAAATCAACTTGTAAATGGTTGCAAAGCAACCAACCACATAAACAACACACTAATTGCTTTCTTGTAGGCTACAGAAACCGCAGAGCCTTCAGATGGCCACAGCTGTGGAAAGTGTGAACACGCAACAACAAAGCTGAATAAAGGCATGTCTGACATATAGTAGTCCTTTTATTTTTTAAACCAGTTTTTTGGAACTGCTGAACAAAATATTTAGGTCGCTGACTGGACTGGAACAAACAGTGCAGCGGTCTTGCGGGAGCAGGACCTAAAACCCTTGCAGACCTCTAGAATGGGTCATATCAACAGAGAAGATACAAGTATTTTCAACACTTGAGACTTACAGAGTTGTAAAACTAAGCTAGATTTGCCACTGCTTAGTAAGTTATATAATTTGTGATTTTCGAAAAAGATTGCTATCCTTCCAAATTTACTATTATATGGCCGTGAGTTGTGTTTGAATGTACTTTACAAAACCCTCTGATTAAGCGGTAGCACACCTTGCTAATTCCACACATTTTACAAAAAAAGTCTCTTAATTTGGATTTGTGTGGAACAAATATTGTACCCACCATGCCACCTTCTAAATCATACGCCCCCGAATGGAACACATATTAATATATGTTAATGGAACACACATTAATCTAAATCTGCACCAAGAACATAACTGTTCTTCATTTTGTGTCGTAAGACTGTTTATAGTTTTTTGGTTTAGTAGCATTGTGCATTAGTTTTCAGTCAAGCCACTAACCTTACAGCTAACGTCACTACTTTATATATGTACCAGCACTGCATTATTACTTAACTACTCTAAATCGTACTTAAAAAGTAGACATATCAGTTAGATGCAAAAAGGGTGCAAATGCAGTTAAAAAACTCAAGTAATACTGACAGCTGCTGTATAATATATTCATGACTTTATTATTAGAGTCATGAGTTATTAGCAGATGTATGCACCATTCACGACAGATATGGGCTGCTAAGCCAATCTTCCAAGTGTGTGAAAAACACATGCCAGGCTCAGAGGATTTCTTAGGAAATATGAGGCCTCCTCCTTCATGTTGACCATCCTCTGTAGACATTTTTGGAGTGGTGTCACTGAGAAAGGCATAGGAAGCCTTGTATTCTCCTCAATAAGCGGGAATGGTAGCTGTTTGGACCAGCTTCTCTTGTTTCTTCTGATATTGAGACTGCCGTCTAGAAGGCATGTTGGAAAAAACGTCCAGCTCACAAAAGGGAGGAGATGGATTGGTACGAAGTCTCAGTAAACTTGGGGATATTTGGACACAGTCCTAAAGTCCATAGTCCACCTTTGATATTGATGTTCCATTATTCAGTTGTAGTACTCCAAACAATTTTGTATAAGCCTTTGATTCCACCCTCACTTGCAGGTATGGACTTATGAGATAGAAAAGATTTTAAAGCACTTAAAAGAAGCCTAAACTCTTTCCAAAGTATAAATTAGTGAACTGAGAGCTGCACCGGCCTTGCTTCCCTGGGCCTACTGCTCACTAAAGGGACACACAGACTCCTCAGGTATGCCAAGTGTGAATACCTGATGGCGATAGGCAGAGGCTAGTGCCTTGTTGTCGTGTTGTCCCAGGGAACTTAGGAATGTAGAAGCCCGGAATGTTGACTATCATGCCTGAGGGACAACAGCGGTGAAGCCCTGCACAAAGTAATTTCAGCAATTCTGGAAAGGTGGAGGATATGTCTCTCCCTAAGCATAGCAGGGCTACTAATTCAGTGCTGGCACACAAGGGGATCTTGTGGACTTTTGTGATGGCCCTAGTTGAACCAGAGTTACAGCCACTACTTCTCCTTTGAGGCACCATGTCAGAGGGCAACAAGGCCAAACCCCGGGGGCTATATCTCCACAACCTTGCAACCTTGAAGGTTGTCATTGCAGGGTCATCATTTCCCTAAGTGGTGAGTACTTCACAACACCAATAACCCATGCCCTACTTGCCCTATTGAACCACTGCAGGAGGCATCAATAAGACAGGGCCTGCCATTTACTACAGGACAGCAGCTAGAAAGAGAGAGTGCAGTCTGACCATCACCAGGACAGCTGAGGTGCATTTCTTGTGGACTATCCAGTTTGTGTATGTGATATTCTTAATGGACATGCTAAAGCATGCTGTCATCATTTACATAGAGAACCTTCTTGTCAATCCCTCTCCATGAAAGTACAAAGTAAACATGTGAGGTCAGGGGTTCAATGAGAAGTGCCTATATTGCTGTAAAACATTCCTTTCCTGGGACATGTAATTGGCCCAAAGAAAGTACAAATAAATACGCAAGATGTTTAATAGCACAGTGAGAGATATCAGGTTCAACAACCTCTGAAACCTGATCTGTTCCCATGCTGTTCTCATGACAAAAAATTGGTGCCACTTAGTGTTAAGGCCTGGTCCTCACCTGGGCATGTACTGTAGTAGCCACAGCACACGTCCTGTCACTGGGTCCCTTCTAGTAAAATGGGCCAGCGTACAATTCTGCAATTTATCAATAGACTTTTTTATAGTAATTATAGCAGACCTGTTTTTTACATATTTACAAAATCAGCTTAAGACCTTATCCTGTTGATTTTATCCTCCTTACCACTTTACCTACAGCATTACAGTCAGATATCCTGCTCAGTTTTTTTCAGGTATTATTATAATTCTGAAGGACAACATATGACAGGGATGCCTGGTTTATGCAGAGATCAGCTGGGAATTATGGTTAGCTGTACACTTCTGGTTTTTGTCAACAGTTCAAAGTCCAAATGAAGATTTGGGAAAATTTCTATGGAACCACTGCTGGGACCAAGCAGGTGATTGGCCTCATTATCTCCCCTGTGCTGCGTATGCCCTTCCTTTGTAATAGCTTAAAAGGTTTCAGTGTGTACTGGGATATCAACCCCTCTTGTCCCCATGGAACTGTCTGATGCTGTCCACATCAGAAGAGTCATGAACTACCAGTAGAAAAACGCTGATTGTCACCACAGTCTAGCATGTTTCATTTTGGGGAAATGGACTAAATCTAAATATTCTATTCTATTCGTTCTCATCTTTGGATCCGTTGACAGCCGAAGGGTCTATCAATAAGTTAGCATTGCTCCCTAATTTTCATATTCCACTCACTTTCCTTAAACTTTGTTGCTCCTGATCCTTTGGCTGCAACAGTTCCGTGTGATGCTCCCCCTCTTCCTCTGGAAGTGAAAACACTTTCTCCTTTCACCATCTGGCAGTCTGACACACAAATCTGGGTTTTTGCAAACGCCAGGAGAAAACTACCTTTCCTAATGCGTAGTGCCAGCTGTACGGTTTGGTGGAGGAGGAATGTGGGGCCGTTTTTTCATAGTTAGGCCCCTTGGTTGTAGTAAAGGGAAGTCTTTGCTCTACAGCCACTGTGTGCCTCCAACTTTGGGGCCACTGTTTAGGGAAGGTGCCTTTAAGACGAGAATGCCTTCATGCACGAATCAAGGTCAAACTGTTGGCTGGCTATAGTGTGGAAGAATTGGACTGTCCTGCACCGAGCTCTCACCTCAGCTCCACTGAACACCTTCAGTGGCTGGGCTTATACATTTGGGTATCTGGAGTGCCTACCATGCCACATTAAAGACAACCCAGATTTTTTCTGTGGGCTGCATTGATCAGAAAACATGGGATGGGATTCAACAAGCAGTGAAGATTTGGCTCCCCTGGGTCACAAAGAGGCTCATTAGAATTTTACTGCCCCTCTGACAATCTCTGGCCATGGCTTCAGAGCTGCTAAACTTTCCTCTCGCATGTGCTGGACCCATTAGTATCACAGGGCAGCGAAGTGCTAAGCATGTGAACTGCTCTGTTACGGTTACATTGCAGTTACATTCTGGCACCTCAGGTTTCCACCTAACCATTGTTAACTGCTGCACCAGTTAATGAGGAATGACAACAATTGAACAAGAAGCTGGACCCATAGCCTGAGGTGGCAGAGTGTAACTGCTGCACCATTTAAAGCAGAAGGTAAAAATTCAAACGAGAAGCTGGAATTGGGGGCCAATGTCAGCCTTGTGTGTCTGACTGCTTTTCCAACCCTGAGCAGTACAATGCAGTACCAGCAACATTTACCTAGAGAGAAATCAATACCAACTTTCTATAGCAAGAGTGCAGACAAAAGAAATACAAGTATTAAAAATAATTCTGCTCTGTGCTTCTTTGGCCATTAAACACTGGCTAATGCTAACCGCTGAGGTAATATATTAATGGAGATGTCATCTTCTAGAAGGTTCTTGCCATTACTAACAGCAAAACCAACAATATCTTATTCCATCAACATTAGAAGGATGTCAGAATAAAAGAAGAGAATGGGTGCACATGTCTCCGGAGTGTTTCTCTGGGGGGAGGTGGGTAGGGAGAGGAGCAGTGGCTTGGTATCGTTTAAAGGAACATGCATTCAATCTATTAAGGCTGGGTATGAAGGGATCTGCTGTGCTTCATCCTTGTGGTGTTTTGACCAAAGCTTGTCTCAGGCATTTAATTAGGAACCCAGAGAACTGTGTTAACTTGTGGAAAAGGGGGATAGGTAACCATCAACAGCTGGTAGACAACAAATAATATACTATAAATATACTAACATGACAATGGTTTTGTTCAACCGAATGTAACTGTACATGGAAAATATGTAAATATTATACAGAAAACACAAAAAATGTTGTTCATCTGGTTCATCTGCTCTTTACAAACAATAAAAATGCTATAAAACAAACAATCTCCACCTTAACAAAATTACAATTGTATTCAAATTAAGTTTCTAATTATTAAAAATGTACACATATATTTGCCAAAACAGAAAATAAACCCTCAGAAACATAAACCTCCAGAAAAGGATATATTATGAGACTTGTGTTTAGAATAGAATATTCTGACATGGATTGATTTACAGTGGGGTGGCACTGTGATGTTTTCAATGACTAAATTATATGTCCAAATGTATCCAAACACATCATCTAATTAGTGAACTGCTCTACTTTAAAGTGCACCCATTGCTGACACAGGCAGTAAATTGTGCCCACACAGCTTCTAAAATCCCAATAGAAAAGCCCTGCCAATACAATAGGTTGCTTCAGAGCCGCCACACATGAGCCTACGGTCACCACGTCCAATGCCGGCGTCAGCTGGAGGGGCAGCATTTGTCTGTGGAGAAGTGGAACTGCATCCTCGGAAGTGATGGAGCACCACTCAATACCACTGAGATGAGCTAGAGTGGAGTTTGTGGTCCAGAACTAATCAATCCCTGATCTCACTAATGCTTTTGTGGCTGAATGCAATCAAATGCTTAGCACTCTAGCGCAAAAGTAGAGTTCTTGGAAAAGTAGAACTGTCACCGTTTAGAGGGGACAAACTCCCCATTAATAGCCTTGATTAAAGTCTTGAAGTATTTTTATACAAAATACATACTCTACAGACAATGTAGCTTGAGTCTACACAGTAAAATCATCAACTCAGTTATTCTCACCTGTCGAACTGCACTGATGATCAGTAATGTTGGGGGATTTCTGGTGTTGGAGAACAATCAACACTAAGAGTGTTAAATGCCCCAAAGTGTTAATTATGAACAACACCAGTGTGTGTAACATTGTACACTGCAAGTGAGGTCTTTAACACTATCAATATTCATGATGCTGAATGTTTAACACCATCAAGCACATGATTTTACTTCCAGGTATTAACGTGAACTCCTATTGAGTGAATTTAACACATGACTTTACTGTGTACACGCTACAACACAGTAAACAATAAAGAATTAAGAATAATATGTTTATACTAGAGGTGATAAATATGATGATACAATGATAATTAGCATTATTTGTAATAAATGACCTCAACATTATGCCAAAATGTGTTTTTCTGGAACATATCACCAACACTGCACTACGCTATCTACGATCTGGAGACCTCTCTTTTGTGTAATAGCACACAACATGCAGAAGAACATTTTGTAGTATTCTAGTTTCTAGTTTTGGTTCATTTTCTCCTTCATTTTATCCAAAACAATCTTACATAGTGTCATTAAGTCACTGTGATATGGAAAAATGGTTTTGGTAGCAATTTCTAAACGTAGCACAGCTGTTTTTTCTTTAAATTTGAAATTATCAACAAAATCTGCAGAAATAACCAATCAACACATTTTCCTGTGATATCTACTGAAGTTAGCAGGCTAGCTAGCTAGCCCCGGCCTGTCCAGTCTGTAAAGACATAAGAAGAGAAAGCAGCAGCACAGCTCTGACGGAGCGCTTGTCAATTATGTTGAAGGTGCTGCTCCTGGTTAGATCATTTGAGGACAGATAGCCAATGAAAAGACTCAACGACGGCTGAGAATCTTTGTGAGTGACCCCACCGCCACTCACTTGCACTAAAAACACACAAAAAAACGAGGGTTAACGTTGGCGTTGCTTTCCACCACTGGAGAGGCTCTTGGAGAGTAAAAGGAAGTAATTCGATGCTAGACTTGCTATAATGATGTTTCTTCTAGACCAGTAAGCAGTGAGGAGGAGGGATATGGCGATATGGTGATCCTGTATGTATTGAGTATAAATAGACAGGTTGCGTCCTCTTACAAATTGCTCCCTTATTTAAAAAGATTTTAAAAAGATTTAAAAAACAGTATTTATATTGTGGTAATTGAATTAGGAGAGCTCAGTACATAGAACTGGCATACCGTGATCCTCATACACTCAAATACAAATCCTCCATTTACAAAAAAAGACCAGTTAAAAGGAGACGATTCCAAAAATCTGACGCGGTTACATAAGTATCGTTATTTGACGTTTTCGCTGGATCATGGTCTGTTGTTCCTGTGGTGCAGATGAAGTGTTCATCCACCAAGACGGAGCTTATGGAAATGCGGCCTACTTTGACATTATTTTTTTATTTTTATTTTTTTTGCAATTTTAAATGCGTTTCGGTATTTTCACATTTTTTCGTTTACAGTCTATAGCATCACCATTGCCATCAGAGGTCAGTGGCCTGTCCTCCAGTTTCTGGCAAGATTTGAAAGAGGCGATGTGACAGTCTCAGGCTTTTAAATGAATTTAGCCTGTTTTCAGCATTTAGAGGAAAACTGAAGGGCTCTTGGTATTCACGCAGGAAGAAATATGAGGCACGCTGCCTCAGCTGGACACACACAACCCTGCATGCACAACACCTAACACACAACCCTTCCCTCTCTCTCTCTCTCTCTCTCGAACACATAGCCGACACTGTTGTGAATGATTACCTCCAGATAAGGCAGGAGTGCGCTGAGCGGGGTGCCACGCATTCTCTGCAGCACTCTAACACCCAGATGCCCAGCAGAGGACAAAATGACCGGATGAGGGAGGAATACAATGGAAGCAGATAAGCATCCTCAGGAGTTTGCTATCCCCCAAGGGGGCTCACTTCTCATTCTCTTACACCCTGCAATAGAAAAAAGGAGAGATAAATAAATAAAGATCTGCTGAGTTTAAAGCACTGAGAGGCTCCACACCGTGATGTGGCGTTAGGGCTGAGGAGACAGGTGTTGTCCTGTAATTCCGGATGGAAAGTTGAGCTCCCCGAGGAGCAGGACGGCAGAATCTGATCACATACTCCTCCCACCCCATCACCACGACCACCACCACCTCCTCCACCCTCCGGGGCTTAGATAACGGGTTCGTCTTTGTTTCTCCATTCACGCTTTCTACGTTGCGCATGCCGTACGCTAAGTTCTTGAAGGAGGAGAGGCGAAACAGAGGGGGCTAAGAGGGAGGGAGGAAGGGGAGGGAGGTGTGTATGTGTGTGTGGGGGGGGGGTCTAATAAATATCTGTGATTGTGTACTGATACGCGCCTCGGAGGGGAGCAGATCTGGTTCGCCGTGAGAAAAAAAAATGCACGCCGACAAGTTTAGCATTCAACACGTGTCGCGAGAGTGATGAAGAGAGAGAGAGAGAGATGGAGAGAGAGAGAGGGAGAGAGAGAGAGAGAGGTTGCTAGGTGACGGGGCGTATATACTGAATTTTAACAAAATAACTGGAGAGAGAGGGAGTGAGAGAGGGAGAGAGAGAGACTGAGAGAGGCAGAGGGGGAGAGGGAGAGGGAGGGAGAGAGCTAGTCAGCAACATGTAGGCAGGCTGAGTAAAGAAAGGTCGAGACTGTGTATACGTACAATATTTAACACAGACGTACCGGGGGAGGGAAAAGAGGAGAAGAAAAAGGAGGGAAGAGAGAAAAAAAGTCGTGAACATGGACAGCAACCGAACGGATGTAGAGTGCATGAAGTGCCGCGGGGAGAACAGAGTATCCGGATCCTGAGACTGTGAGTAAAGGACGGTTTGTGTCCTCTTTTTTTTCTTGTCTCGCGGTGTTGGTGAAGTGTGTCCGACTGTGCCCTTCAGAAAACGGCGGCTCGGAGAGCGGCGGCAGGGCTTCTGCGTCAGGGCAGCGAGCGGAGCGGAGCGGAGCAGAGAGTAGCGCAGAGGCAGCTGCGCGGCGAGGAGAGAAAGAGAGAGAGAGAGAGGGAGACTTTCAGGTGGAGAGCGGAGGACCGGCCGGTGCGCTAGGCTAGCGGCTTTGACCCTTCTGTCATTGATGCGCGTGCACGCTATACAAGACACAAGGACTCTGACTATCGCTCTCACGCACACACACACACGCGCGCTCTTACTCAGCTCTGCTCCTCACACACACACGCTGTCTCGCAGTCAGTCAGCCTCTGTGTGCTCCGAGTCCGCCTCGTAACTTTACTCGCGGGTATTCAGGCTCACCTCAGGAGGGCAAACGTGCTGGAAAACGAGAAGTGCAGCCGAACAGTGTAGCACAAGGTCGGACTGATTTCAGCCTCTCTCTTTTTTCTCTCCTCAGTCAAACATTTGCACCGTCTCTGAGAGCGGAATACATGCCCTCCTTCCTCCTTCGTGTCTCCTTGAGTAGGGCTACTGAGTAGCGATCAAATGATTGATTAATCTTCGTCATGTTGTGTAGCAAGCCGGCCGTCGCCTGAGCTCACTGCGTCGCAACCTGTATTAAAAGAAATCTTTTCCTTTTTTTGGTTTAAAGAAAATAGATATTAGAATGAGAGCTTTTGCTGTTTTTTAGAGGGGGGGAAATGAGGTTGACGATGAGAGAAGCTCATTAGGGGCTCAATTAGCCTGCGTGACATTTTGTTCTTTTTCAGAAATTCTGTGTGTTGATTTCAGTATATTTTCTCTCAACTGGTGTCTGCGTTCAGGGTTCGATTTGAAGCTTTGATAGGCTCAGAATATATGAACGCTTTTGTGTGACACTTGTTACTGGGCAGTCATGATCTTAAGGGTTCTGCATGTCAAGCTGGCATTGTGGTATATATATATATATATATATATATATATATATATATATATATATATATATATATATATATATATATATATATATATATATTATTGCATGACTGGTTGTGCTACTGAGTCAACCCTTCATGTCAAGATTTATCCAGGGTGACCAACCGGTATCACTGACAGCCTGACAGCATTTCAAACCATTCCTTTCCCCCTACTCAAAGCCCCCACCCCAGCCTTTCTCCCCCCCACCCCCACCATCCCTCATTCAAGTTGTAGTGCTGAGGTCTGTGGCAACCTGCCTGAGAAATTCATTAGTGCCATGACAGTCTCAGACAAGTCCCTGCGGGAGAGCCCGTTCTGCAAGAGCCACCTGAAGGCTCGTCTGACGGGTGGAGAGTGCAGGGAGTGTGGCAGCAGTGGCGGAGGAGGTTGGAGGGTTGTGAGTGGGGTGGGGGGGTGGAATGAGGGAAAAGAAGGAGGAGGGAGGATGGTGGTGGTGGTCGGGGAGAAGGGGGGTGGCTGGTGGAAAGAGAGGCGTGTGGGCATGCTCCCAGAACGGCACCACTTCAAAGCCCTCCCCAGGATACAGCTGTCGAGTCCATGAGCGTGCCACCCCCCAAAAAACTACACTTGCTCGCCTCAGTAAATCAGCTAACTTCGATGGAGGTGGAAACGGCTCAGCGAGGGGCTAGTTGGGAATGATAGACCCGCAGGAAACGGGCTTTGAGGTCTCGGAAGGCGAAGAGGGAGTGAGGCCACATCCCATCCTGTTTTGTTATTTTTTTTCCCCTACGCTTTTTTCGATCACACTCGCCAGGATTTCAGGCTTGTCAGACCCACAGCTGCTCTGAGGAGCCACCTCCTACATCCAGCCCTGTCACATATAGGCCTGTGCATCAGAGCCAAGTTGCATCATTCAAGGCGCGGGAGGGAATGAGTGACTGATTGACATTCTTTCACTTCAGCTCGTCAGAGCTGAAAGCGCTTTCCGCCTTGCTGCGATTTCATTGAATTTTCTCTGTGTTTAGGCATTCAGACCATGACAGTTATTGTCCTGTGTTGTTTGAACGTTTAGGGTTAATTTGTACCCTTGTAGTAGTTTCAGACTTTTGCATGCACTAGGCCTGCATCTCCTGGATGCTTGCGGTTTTCAGCTCATTCCTAATAAACTGTGTAATGGGGCTGGACGATATTGATCAAGTTCATGATAGTAATGTTGCTTACCGCATAGAATATCAGAAGTTTAAGTAAAAAGGTTAATAAGTTTGTAGTTAATGAAGTTGTTAAGTTAGCATCATTGGAGATAATAACATGTAGATTGGGTGACTTTCTTCCATTTTTCTTCTCTTAGACCAAAGAGAACAGTGTTGTGAATGTTAACTAGACTAAAACCCATTTTCAGAAAGAAAACTATACGGTTTATTTCATTTGTATGCAGTTTGAACTGTTCTTTCAAAAGATTATGTAAGCATCCAGACGACAACATGCATTGCAATTAACTGTCAGGTCCTATGTGCTGCTGCTTGCTGCCAGGAATGCTTGTACTTCACATTTCACATGAGGTATAATTATCTCTCAGACACACTGCTAAAAGTACTGTTGAAAAGTACAGTTGGGACAGTATATATCGTCACTGTCCAATGAAAAACATGTATCTCCATTTTTGGTGATTTTGAGTTTTCTACATTATTTAATTGGTTTTTATTTATTGTGTGCAAATTTCATGATGAGTGGACCAATAGAAATGCTCCAAAATAGCTTCGAAAATAATCTGGTTCCATTGACTTACACTGAAAGTAAAGTAGGTTTTTGGTCTCTCCTGTAGTTGCAATTTTGGAGATACCTGTTTTTCATTGGACAGTGACGATATATATGTATGTGTGTGTGTGTGTGTGGATTCCATTGAAACAATAGATAAATGCAATATTTCACGTTTAGATTACCAAATTGGAAATATGCACTCATTTTTAATTTGATTCCTGCAAATAGTTCCAAAAAAGTTGGGACAGATGCATATTTACCACTGGGTAACATTACCTTTCCTTGTAACAGCACTTACATAATTATTTGGGGACTTTAAAAGCTTTAAAAGTGTTTTGTTTTTGTTTTTAACTGCATATTTTGAGCTTAATAATGCACCATATACTTTTAATACAGGGCCATTGCGAACTGCAGGCAGGTCAGTTTAGTGCCTTTGTGGTTGCAGTGATGGACACGTTTGTTTATTGACTTCAGTTGGCCAAAGTATTCTGAGCCCATGTGGTGATATCCATCACAGAAGCAATCTGGTTTTTAATGCAGTGCTGTCTGAGGGCTCAAAGGCATCCAGTTGTGGTTTTCAGCCTTGGTCTTTATTCACAAAGGTTCCTCTGGATTTTCTGAATCTTCAGATGTGAGATATGTCAAACCACTGCAATTCCAGGCTGGCTGGCTATGCTATCTTTAAACTTTCAACTTGCTGATGTATTTATCCATCCTTTTCTGGTCTTTCCTGGATACTGCTTGTTGATTCGAGCATGATTGTGTCAACTGTTTGTGGTGTGTTTTCAACATTTCACAATGTTTTTAGTCCTAAATGGTCCCTATGCCAACGTTTTTGGAATGTGTAGCAGGCAGAAGTTCAGAATAAGTGAAGATGATATAAATAACTTGTTTTTTATACTGTTTTTGTTCAAATACAGGTCACAGTCGATTTGTACTTCATGATTTTTGTGTGTTTCCTTTTAGTGGATCACTTATTTGCAGCTGTCATGGAAGCCGACAGAAGAGTCTAAACTGTTACCCTGTTCTGAGAATTTGGGACTAAAAGATGTCATGACGCTGCATTCTTCAGTTTCAGTTGCACTTCCAATCTGATTCGGATCCCACTACTATCAAAGCGCGTGCACATTCCAAAAACAAGCACATGGAGCGCAGTCTGGTGCTCGGCAGTTATACAAACTCCCTTCCCTGAAGACCTTTATTTGAAAGGATTGCTTTCTAGCAGTGATGCGCATTTCGACTCTCGTCAGTGAGTCAGATCAATTAACTCAGCTCACAAATCAGAGCCAGCTCCCAAACGGCTCTTCATTCTGTAGTTTTTGTTTACAAATGTTATTCCTGTTAGTAATTTTATCTATCATTTCATCTACTGACAATGTCCAAGTATCGTTTAATTAGCAAATGAACACAAATTACCTTATTTTTGTTATATTTAAACAAATGAAGTGGAATAATTCCCAAACAAGACCATCAGACAGTCATCAAAACACGTCCAGTTACAAATCAGAAAATCCAGCAGTTGGAACCATGGCTAAGAATTACAGACCACCAACAACAAAACTGAAGCCAAACTGACACAACAAGCAGCAGGTATACGGATAATGAGGTGGCAAAGCTTTAATGTTCCGTGGTGATCCAGACAGACAGGGCTGTGATTTTCAGCTACAGAGTCAGAAAATCTACCCTTTAGTTTTGGCTTAATTTGATACCAAAATAAGACAGCTGTCTCTTCTGTGCCAGGCTGTATATCTCTAGTTGCTAGTAAGCCTAATCTAGTAATCTAGTAAGTCTCACCCAAAAGTAAAATAAGCGCTCAGTATATACATTAATACGTCCTACGCAACAGAAGAAATATGTCAGAGCGTTTAACACTTACAATTGTTATTTCCATTTTAATATACTGTAACTGTTACATAATTGATTACATGGTTAACCCATTGATGCACAACCTGGCACAAAACTGACCCAACTGAGATTTTATTTTCTATATCTTTGCCATAAATTAATCATCATTCATCATTTAAGCTTCCATTAATTCCTCAATTTACTTGTTTTTGAATCCTGATTACAGTTTTCTTTTACTTTTTTAATATAAATCATCTATACATAATCATCTTTACCTTTCTAACGCACAACATGGTTCAAATTAACCCTTATGTTATTCCCTATATTATTCACTATGGAATTTGATAGGAACTACTGACATTTATAAACATCTGCAGTCAGGAACATAATTACAACAATGATGCATTTAATGATGAAATAAACTGATTTCAATAGATATACCAAAGAGATTGTCAGCCATACATAAAATAACATAGGAAATGAATATGGGGCAAGTTTAACCCATGTTGTGCATTAGAAGGTGTCCGCTTAGCTGCATTATGTGGTTAAATGTATTTTTGGTATGTTTGTATGTCCAAAATTGACAGAAACATGTAAATAGTCTTTTATTATAAATTATAATAATATTTTTTACGATAATGGAAATATGCGTCTATGCGTTTTAAGGTCTACCTAAAATCAAACCGAACCTTTTGTTTGTTCATCAACCTGGTTATATTTACAATGTATGATTTAAAGACAATTTCTCTATTTTCTGTAATCCTCCTTCAAATAAATCAATGTTGAGAAGAACCAGGAGGGTGTTAACCAATAATTTAATGTTTAAGACCCCCTCCCTTTGCTAGTTCGCCAATGTGATAAGGTAGCGCAGAGACTCACTGCAAATACATCATGCTATGGAAGAAAAACGCGCCATAATTTCTTATTCAGGTCGGCTTTCACAGGAAACAATGCCGAGTTTAGGTTGCACTTTGAAAACTGTACTTTTTTTGCTGTGACTAGAACAATTAGACAGGACAAAGTGGACTAATAATTCAGCACTGAATGTGGCTGTATATAATTGGCTTTATTGCTATAAGGAGCTCTCCCATTAATCACAGTCACAGAAAGCTAGTTATACAGTTGGATTTCATCCAAGAATGACGACTTTCTCCAACATCAGGTAACGAGAGAGAAACATTTCCCCACAGGGTGCATTCACGTTGGCCAAACCGGGCTTGGCTAGTCCTGTTTCTAAGCGTATATATGTGTATGTTGGACTTGAAGGGTTTTAATGAGGCAGCAGATCTGAGGGTCTGATGCTTCCTGCAGTTCAACCCTGTTTTCAAGGCTTAACGATCAGACAGTGTAGAATATGTTATGGTGCTATTTAGCATCTGTTATAGTGAGATGGGTATCGCAAACAAAGTTCTGATGTTTTTGAACTGGGTGTGGGTGTGCCTCATGTTCTCCAGGCCTGTAGTTCAGAGTCCAAGCTATCTGTCTGTCCAGTGCTTCTGACTTCAACTTGCAGACTGATGCAAAAGGATGACAGACAACTTTCTCTTGGAAGATTGTGCTCCGACGTCGAACTTGAAATTGATTTTGCCATGTACATTTTTTTAATTACCAGTATTGAGAAGCTTCAGTCCTAAGCTTGTTGGCTTAAACTTAGATTAGGTGGGAGCCACGCAGTTAACTAGATCTGATCCAGCCATTGGGTCCAGCTCAGCTGTATGAAATAGCAGACATTGATTGCTAGAACTTTAGTGCTTTGTGGCCAGCTGATGAGGAACCGGGCTGAAAGTGTCACGAACTGGGCAAAAAAATGTATAGGGTCATTCGGATTTGATGTTGGCTAAACGTAGCTGCGCAAGCAACGGCTTCGTTCCAGTACTGTGTTTGCACATCTATGCAAATAGGGCTCAGGAACACCAGCGTGAGGAACATTAGAGGGTGAATATAATCTCTGTTTGGGATAAATCTGCTCCATTTTTGTAATTTTTGAACGTTGGGGAAAAAATTATGTTCCATTACCACCTGTTTGAAGTTTGCTTCTGCTATAGTGGTACAGTGTTGGAGATACAAGGTTTTATTTAGAGGATATGTTGAGAATTTCGAATTTGATACTGAAATCTGAAAGTCGTTATTCCAAACATGTTCAAGGCTCCTCCTATTTAAAGAGAAGAGCAGGACCCAATAATGATGCCACTCAGCATTAAACTTAGGGCCAAACCACAATTCCATAGTTTGTGATGTGACTTAAAATGTAAATGCAGAAAGGCAGAGTGTCTGCAGTCTATAAGATAAACCGTCAAATGCTCATTTTATGACGAGTCCAGTTCCATTGTATTTCACCTTGTACCTTTCAGCTGAACACTAGTGGGTTTATAAGTTCCTGATAAATGTATTAAATAATGAAGTTTAATTTCATTTTATTTGTACCAAATAAAATGTATTTGTATTCGTGTTTATTGCTGTATGTCTGGGACACTTTCTATGTGCTTTAGTTGTGCTTGGTACTATCTGTGACCCGGTGTGGCATGGTGCAGAGCTCGTTGTCAAGTGTGTGGTAGTCATGGTTGTGTGCCCGTCATGTTAAGAGCAGTCGTGGGCTGAAGGTTAGGGATGCAGCCTTGTGACAGGAAGGTCGTCGCTTCGATCCCCTAGACCAACAGAACGTGACTGTAGTGCCCTTGAGCACCTAACCCCCAACTGCTCCCTGGTAGCTGTGGATAATAACTCTGGGCAAGTGTGCTCACTGCCCCCTAGAGTGTAGGTTCACTAGTGTATGTGTGTGTATATGTGGGTGTTTTACTGCACGTGTGGGTTAAATGTGGAGGTCAAATTCCACTGTGTGCCAATAGTTCTAAATTCTATTCAGGTCTTTTGCTGGCTGCAGAAGTGTTTACTGCAGTAGTACCAAACAGATAACAGACTCCTCAGGTGGTGTAGAGAGTTCTGACATGTCATGGTTTTACAATATAACAACATGAAAAAAATCCAAATCTGCCAATTTTTTACTTTCATGAATATGTGAACATTCTAGATTATACTGACGGTTAAATGATGCTCTGCACAGTGGCATAATAGTTGCTGCTCTTGATATCATATCTGTAGCTGTTTGCATTACCATCAGATGTATAAATCTTATATAAGGTTAATATTTATTATCCATAATGTAGAAGCTCTCTTATAGCTACTGTGAGTCTTCCTTTATGCTTTTCTGTCTTATGCTATTATGTGTTTTTTACCGCTGTGCTACACATTTACATTATCATTATGCAGTGAATATCATTTACAGCTTTGTCTAATAGATTTAGCCAGTACCCTCTTGAGTTTCATGCATAAGGCTTGTTGGACATTCCAAATGTGATTTACATGATGAACACAAACTGGTTCATTCAATGGTTCATTCAATTCTTTAGTCCTTTAAAAGTAATTACCTACAGATTACCTGAATTGAATATCTCGAGTTACATTGAATTGTCTTTGAATTGATCCTAAATTGATGGAATTGGGGCAACTGCAAGGGCTATTAAGCCCCTTCATGAGAGGTAATAGGCTGAAATTTCTGTGGAACATCCTTTTCATGGTGGCTTCTATGTCTCCATCAGATGTAGACACATCAACAGCAACTATTATATATATATATATTATTATATATATATATATATACCCATCCATTATTCTTTTATCCTGCTAGTCATGGTCTCAGGGGGCTGGAGCCAGTCCCAGCATCATCGGCATATATATGTACATTACTATATATTACTTGTTTTTTCAAGCTATCTGCCACGAGATTTGTTCTCCAATTTTGAAGCAACATGATCTCTGGATACTAATTGTATTATAACTTCCGCTTCTCTGTTCATCACTCCTAACACATTTAAAATGTCTTAATTGTTATTGACAGTTTCCCATTGTTCTACTAATTATTTGAAATCTGTGAATAACTAACACATTAGAGTCGTTTATATAATCGTCTGCTATCAAATTGGTTATGTATTACTGAAAACTGAGATTTTGAACAGTAGTGTGCATAGATAATGTGACCTGAGCTGCCTGAACAGGTCCGAGAACGGACACAGCGTGTCCACAGAGAACAGAGCCGTTTCAGTAACTGACGCTAAGCTGGAAGGTCGTACCTTACAAATGCGTGTTGGAATGGGAGCATAAAATTCTCCTATCGAGGGAATCTGCCTACTCTGAAGCCAGACCCTGGTATTCTCCATGGTGTTCTTTGCCACACGCCTTTGCTTCTCTTACAAGTCTCCATGGATCAGCGCTTGCAGGCACGGGCATGGAAAATACAAAGTGCATTAAAATTGAATCCTGTTGAGAGGATGGGACCTGGCACTGTCAGTTTCTCACAGTTGCACAGGATTTGTTCGCCTGCTATGCAAAGTGAGACTTAAAAACTTGACAGTGTAACTTCTCGGCAAACACACGAGAGTGCTAATGATCTCCCTCCACGGCGCATCTTGGCCTGTGTTGTGTTCTCGCTGCACGGAAGCAGGATCAGTAAAAGGAACAACTCAGACAGACTCTGCGACTAGAAATAGCTAATGTTTTACTGCAAAACAGTGTTTGTTTTGCTTGTATGTACATGGCTGTGCAAGTCAGTGGCCCAGCTGTACATGGACCAGTTTACCAAATTAGTGAAAAACACTATTAAAGTATTCAGGTATGTGGGGCTATATCATAATCTGTTTATACACAGTGTGTTGACTCAGATAGTAGGCTAAATTCTTTTGGGAGATGAATTTCAACTTATGACATCAATATATATTTTTTGTATTTGTATATAATGCTTATATTCTTCTTTAATATTGTTTTCTCTGTAAAGTGAAGTTAAAACTTTAAAATTTATCACGTGTTTCATTTTTAAATAAGAAACACTACAAAAACACAGCTTCTGTAGTAGGCGGAGCCTCGTTTTAGCCACACCCATGCATCCTACAGCAGGAAGTGAGACTGCATCCCCGTCTCTCAAGACCATATGGTGAGCTGATAGATGCCATAGTTTTGAAGTAAGCATGCCCCAAATTCTGAAAATCAGTGTGTAACGTTTTTTTATATTTGCAACTAACTAAACTTTCCTAAAATAAAAAAACATGTTAAGATTGTATGTGTGTACCTCTGTTCAAAGCTGTGTTTGCTAGTCTGTACAAAATTGTCTCTACAGAAACAGTAGAAATTTGGTAAGGTCTCATTAGTGCTGTATTTATTATGATGTTATAAAGACCGTGAAACATTCAGTCATTTATTGTAATAAAATAAACATAATTGAGGTATAAGGTCACCCAGAGCAAACGGATTTCAGTCTAAAGTCCAAATCCGTAATGTACTTTGTATTCCGACTTTGAACCAGTTCGTCAGAAGATTCATATAAGGCAGCGGAACACCTTGGTAGCAGGTAACGGCATATTAACATAAGTTAATGTGGAAAGCAAAGATTGGGCCTTTAATATATTCTTGTAGAGGGAACTGTGGGTAAGCTCATAAGCCCTTTGAAAATCCATAATTTTTGTCTTTGCTTTGTGGGATTTGACCAAACCTCTAAAGTTCCAGGCTGTCCTTCTATTTTCACACAGTACAGTTAAAGCAACAGAACGCATTTGATATATGTTTGTGACAAAGTCTGTACTGCAGCAGTATCAGTTCCTCTCCCCTTAGGAATAGCACATGCTTTAACTAACAGGGGCTCCCGTTTAAATGGCAACTCTTGAATTAGCCAGACGGCACCTATTATTTTTACCTCTGCTCACAGAGTGCCGGCCGTTGAAGTCCCCATGGGCCCCCGAAGCCCACGCTCGCGGGATCCTAAGAGAAAACAATGGAAACGGCCTTCGATCCAACTTCCTGTCAAAGTGGAGTGCTGGGCCCTTCCACAAGGTCGACCTCAAAGGCATGCGACAGGAAGTCAATGGCGCAATGAAGCCTCAGTCCCTCACATCCTCACACCTTCAACCCCACTCAGGCCTTGTTACGCATTCAGTGACACAGAACTGACTAGCAGAGTCCGGGCGGCCCTGCATATCTGCTGCGACAAGTGCAGACAATGTTTTTGCATTATTCAGGCCTTGTTTCGAGGACTGGCTTTGAGGAACTGGTGCCGCGCCAGAGACACGCAGCGTTTATTTTCCATCTTCCGCAAAAAAATCTGTGCGTAACTGTGCGCTGGCAATCTAGTTCATATCTCCTCTGCCACTGCTGGCTTGATGGAACGTGCGTGCGAGGAGCAGCAGGAGCGGCAGTCTTGACGCAGTGACTCACTTATATGATATTTAAGAGCTATCTGTCCCATTGCTCGCTGGGTATTTTCAGTGTAATGGCCCTGCACTGGGCTGCATCAGTCACCATTCCTGAGTCCACTATTGCTTTCTCCTCCCTCCACGCCACCCAGAGAATTGTGATATTGCACCCAGTGCAGGCTATCTCTGTGAATTAATAATGCCCCCCCTCCCACCAACGGGAGCCCTCAATGTTTATTTATTCATATACCAAATCTTCTCGCTCAAAACCATTGGCTGATCGAGCCTAGTCCACAGGCTTGTATAACCTTGGTTGCCATTGATTTTTTTTTTTTGAAAATTCCTTTTGTTATTCCGGTGTGCTTTTCCCAGGCTCAGGCCGAACGCTGCGGAATGGAATCTTTGTGTTCGACTGCTGGGCTTGATTGCTTGTCTTAATAAGCAGTGTAGTGCAAAGGAATAAGGGTGATCCGCTGTTTTGCAGCCTGTTAACACCGAGCCTTTAATCGGGTTGTAAATTCCATCTCGCTTATCGGACAAGCGCTGCCGCCTTTTTCCCCCTCACTCTCAGGCCATTGATCGCTAATCCGCTTTTGTCCCAATGTAAATTGACATTTCATCTGCACACTTGGGCTTGATTAAGTCAGCACTTGGATCAGACGAGTCCTGGGCTTCATAAGGTGAAAGTTTGTCCCGACTAGGACTGCACCTAACGATTTATTTCTTAATCGATTAATCTAACACTTATTATTTTTTTATTAATAGTTGATGAATCTAACAACTAATTTTAAAAAAAAATTATGGATTTGTAACCAATGGATAATTTTGTGTATATACAAACATATATATATATATGTGTTTGTGTGTGTGTGTGTGTGTGTGTGTGTGTGTTAATGTGTTGTTAAAAGAACACAAGGGGCTGTGGTATTGAAGACCGTATGCTGTGGGGGACGCAGATGTACTCAGAGGACTTAATGTAATAAAGGGTACCTTAAACGCACGTGATCTATAAACTGTTAAAGACTGAAAGTCTACTCTCCAACTCAACTTTTAGAGGCACAAATGACACGTAGCCTACACGCCTCACAGACAAGAAACGGGACAGTTTGTGGACTATATATTTTGGCAGAGAGCCATTTGAAAAGCAGCTACGTGTGTTTTAAAGCTCCCACGGTATCAAGAACTGTCAGGTATCTACACCAGACGATTAAGAAACGGTTATGCGACTTTTCAATGCCACTACTGAAAGAAACGTTCTATGTGTTAATCTTAAAATAATCTGAAAAACAAGTAAACAGGTGTTGTCTTGCTGCTGTGTTGACAAAGCGTTATGGGATGTTTGAGCTTCAAGTGCTCGTGTATAGCAGCTGTACTGTTGTGATCATCTCCACTGTGCAGAGCTGACCGAGCACCACACTGTTGTGTTTCTGTGTAAAACACACCCACAACTTTAGATGCACGTGAGCGATTGTTTGTAGCTGCAGCTTGCTTTCAGTAGGTGTGGCCATTCTTGCAATGCATCGACGCATGTTATGCTAATCAACATAATCTTGTAATCAATTACAGCAGTTACGTCAATTACATTGATTAGCTAATGCGTGGCCCCAGCCCTAGTCCCGGGTATGAACGAACAAGCAGCTGGGTTGGGAAAAGGTTCCGGAATTCCTGCCATTCCGTCCTCTAAACGGGAAAGACGGGATCCGGCTCCCTGTTAGCATCCGAAATGAAATCTCAGGGACTTCTGCAGATGTGATTTTTTTTTTCGCCGATGCAGAGCAATATGGCTTGCTGCTGTTTCTGTCACATTTTCTGTTTGGCACTCCCCTCCCTTCCCCTCTCCTCCTACTGAGCCTGGAGGTGTAATTCAAATTGAGCTGCTCTCCTTTAGATTTCAGTCTACTGAAGGAAGATTATGTCACTTTAACTCTTTTTTATTAGAAGTCTTGCATAATGTATTGCGCTTCAAACTGCTAGAAGTTTTTGCTTGATTTCAGGAAAGCTTCCATAAGCCAGGGCCAGAGTTCTCATTGAGACAGGAGTGTTATTTCAGTTCCCCTAGCCGAGAGGAGGTGGAAACCAGGAAATTTGACCGGTGCATGTTTATCGTAGTGGCCATACATCACCTCAGGGTGCAGGCCGGTCACACCGTGGAACATATGCGGCTGAGTTCATTACAGAGAGCTGCTAGTTTGATGGGCTGATTCACAAGGGCAAAAGAATCTTTGACAAGAATGCTGGAATTGGTGTCAGAATCCGATTTCGGTCTCCGAGACACTGAAGTGACTGAGAGTGCATGTAATCCTTCTAATCCTTCGGCCAGGGCTGCATGATAACAGCTATGATTCATGATTAATGTGCCCAACATGAAATCATGATCATCACATATTCAGTTACTACAGAAACAAAATACCTTTTTTGCATTTTTATGACCACAATTTCAACATGACTGTAGTTTTTTGTGTGTGCAGGAAACACATGACAACAAGGTCTGGCCAAAGATAACAAAAACTGATATCTAATGTCCAATAACAAGCCATTAAGAAGCCTTCAAACTGAAGACAGGATTTTGTGGAGAAACGCTACCACATGACAGCGCTAAACCTCCGTCAATTGGCTATTAATTACTGTAGCCACGGGTGGGCAAAATGTTGTGTAGGAAAATGTGTGGAGAAGTACGGTAGTCGCTTAGTTGCAGGTCCAAATACCAAGACTGGCTTGATTTACGTAGCTGTGCCTTTGGGTTTGGGCAAAGCACTTAACTCAACACTTCCCCATGTGGCTGCTCTACTAGCAATGCTATGCTACTCCTAGACTGGACTGCACAACCACTTAGGATGACATAGCAACGGAGTAGCATCAAACTCCTGGGATATTATAGCAATGGCCTAACATTAGCTTAGTAACCACTTGGAATATCTTAGCAACAGCTAGCAACACTTTATGAACTACCTGGAATATGATCTACTAAAACTTAGCAACCACCTAGGATAACATAGAAACAGCCTAGCATCACCTTAGATATGGCGTATCCCCAGTAAAGCAACAGCCTATGGTATTGTTTCCAACTACCTGGGATATCACCTGTGCATACCAAAGCAATGGCCTAGCAACAGCATAGCAACCACCTTGGATAACAAAGCAACAATTTAAAATCACCTTTGTATCACCTGGGATACCATTGCAACACCTTCGCAACCATCTCAGTTATGGTCTAACTACACCATAGCAACCACCAGCGATAACATAGCAACAGCCTACTTCCACCTTAGATAACATAACAATATCCTGATGTCCCCTTAGCAACGACCTAAAATTTTATAGCAATCGGATAGCAACAGCTAAGCAACCACCTACAACAATGTAGCAACTATCAAGCATCATCTTAGCAACCTTGGGGTTTCTTAGCAATGGCTTAGAAACATGTTAGCAACCACCTGGGATAGCATAGCAGCAGCCTAGCAAACGGAGCAACCACCTAGGGTTTCCTAATAGCAGGAGCTTTATTAAACTAACTATCATTGCGTCACGCCGTCACAGTGTCACTGCACCACAGCGTCACTATGTCACGCCGCCACTGCTTCACTACGTCACACCGTCACTGCTTCATGGTGTCACTGCTTCATGGCGTCACTGCATCACAGCATCACAGCATCACTGCATTATGGTGTTACTACCTTACGGCGTTACTTCCTCACTGCGTTACGTCGTCTCTGTGTGCTGCTGGAAGCACAAACTGACAGACTGGTAAATTTCAGCATCTTTAAAAAGAAGTGGACACAGCGAGTATGCGGCACCAGAACACGGCTCCTTAGCCTTCTAGGCAGCTCTGGGTGGCGATGCCTTGCTAGAGCATTTGATTGTAATGTGAAAGGCACTCCGGGAGGGGAGGTGTGATGTTGGATCCTCTCAGCAGTGACCTCGGCAGCTCGGACCTTTGTTAGTGAACCTTCAGAGGGAAACAAACAAATCGTAATGAATTCTCCTTTCGGATTCTGTGCAGGGCTTTTGGAACGGGCGGGAACGGAGAAGATGTATTAGGCAGGCAATCCAGAACTACTTAGACCCTGTCGGATCTGTTCCAAATCATCTTGATTACATGTGGGCGGAGCCACCTCTGCCCCAGGGGGAAGCCTTTGTCATGACAGCGATGCAGCCACCTGGTTGGGCAGTCTTAGCAGATGTACAGCTCTCAGCTATGCCAAGCGGCGAAGCACCCATGTAAAGCGATGCTATGAAGGGGGAAAGAGTCCAGCCTGATTTCCTAGCGCCTTGTACTGACGACCGAGAAATGAAACTCGGTTCAGCTCTGGAACTGCTTACGGCTCAGCAAGGGGGCCAAATTCTACAGATACTTGAGATGTGATGGAAGCACTCTTGAGTAATTAACACAGCAGCATAGCTGTGATTGCATATGGTCCTGGTACTGATTGTCAGTCCACATCTGAAATGGTGCCATGGTTCATGTCGTCAGTATTATACAGATGGACAAACAAAAGGCCTGTTTTCTTAAAGCAGCCTGGTTTATCTTAATCATTAACCATATGCTACCTACCACCTCATCTGCTAGGCATTCGGAGGAGCCTAGATTTGCAAGCTGAGTAGTGCTATCATCTTTTCTACCATTATATATATGCACAGATGCACTTTGATAGTTTCATAGTGAGTGTGTGCACCTTCAATACAGAACACAGATTTCATCAGGGTGGAGATGAAAGGCGACTGAAGTGAGAAGGAGAGGAAAACCCCTTAAGCCAATGTACCCTCTAAACCCACTTGCACTTTTATTATGAATTATTTCTACTGAAATAGTACTTAAGAATTGTAACACACAAGCTGTACACTACATGAATTGACATCTAAGCGAGTGAAAAGATCTTAAATGTAGTTGATATATTTAATTTATTTATATTTTATAAAAATATGTTATAAAAACTTTAAAAAATGTTTTTGTCTTTATCGTTTTTGAAACTAAGTAAAAGTAGTGATCTACTAATGGAATACAGCTCTTCTGCTAGTAAGTATAAATGTGAATAAATAAGCTAAATGATTGTAGGCTTTTTCATCCCATTATGAGAAGTATTAGATATATCACCTAAATTTAAGATGTTTTCACTCGCTGATTAACTTGTATTAGTATACTGTTGCTGTCCAAAGAAAAACATATAAATTTTTGTCAATATTACTATATCTACACCATTTGAACATGACAGCTGCGGTTTACATAATGTTTACATTAAATTTAATGATAAGTGGACCAATAGAAATGCTTCAAAATAGCTTGGAAAGAATTCTGGTTTCACTGACTTACATGGAAAGTAAAGACTGTCTTTGTCCTCTCATATGAAATTGCCTTTTTCGAGATACGTATACGTCGATATGCTTGTTTTTCTGAGTTTTAAACTTATTTGTGTGAATCTTCAGGGCATGTAGGATATGTTGATAGGAAACATTTTTTCCTGAATTCAAATGCATATATTAGTAATATTCACAACAAGTAATTACCTATATGAGAGGAAACTGCTTAAAATGTAATTATGTCATTTGCCATTTCAAAAGACTTCTCAGAGTTAGCTACTACGGCCTGAATCTATTTTTGTTATTCTTGTAATAATTTATAAACTCATCACTGATTTCCAAGGTTTCTATTGAAAACCACAAATAACATTAGCAGCAATTTGTTTGCATAAACATTATAATACTTAAACCATTATCATGTAAACATATAAGAACAATATGAAATGTACATTAACATTAAAGCTGTCACCATGTGGCCATGCGAGGTTCAAACACGAGAGCATTCAAACATTTTATTGTGGTTTTAATGCTAATTCACTGCAGACTTTAATATTACTATGTTTCCCTGATACGCTCGTCCCATTCATCCATATATCTATATATCCTATTACTCTTTTGATACTGGAAATCTTCTGTTATAACAACTTTAGATTGACAAACAGTCCCACCTGCTGTAATAAAATGAGGCTAAAGTCAACTTCCTATTTACCACCTTCCTATTCGAGATTTGTCAGTTCCACCTTAAATGGGGATTTACATGCAGTTATATGATAATGTTAATGATTAGGATAAACAAAACAGGAACAAGGAAATACGAAGAAGAAGTTAGAAGTCAGCACCAAAATGTAAATACTGCTCTTGTTAAACTGGAATAGTTGATTAAGTAGCTGGTGAATAAGAAGCCTCCTCTTAGTTTTAACATTGCTAGTATTTTTGATTAGGAGATTTAGTTATTCAAATATCCTGCCTGGAGTATTATGTGCTGAGCTCTCTATAAATATGTTTTTGTATAGCAGAGGACAAAAACACTCTTTATTTACCATGTAATATAAAGGTACTTTGCTCAAAGCAGTTTTCATCACCAAATTAAAAAAAAATCAAATATAATTTTTTCTATGTCTTTTAACTGGTGCTATAGCACCACCAACTTTAAGCTGCCGCTTAAAATGTTCTGACCTGCTGTAGCAACATTGTAACTGCACATGCCAGCGTCCGTTGGAAGACGGCCCGTGTAGATATGTAGACTCATTCTTGGCTAATTAAAACACAACAATCTGTAGTTATGGGTAATTAGCACAGGTTTGTACACTTTAAAAAGTAAAACATTACGCTATCAAAAAAAGGAAAGCACTGTTTTGCATTAATATTTTTGGGTTCTGCCAGTTGCTGATGGTACTACGTTGATCCAACAGTTTTTTAAGTATGGTGAATTAGCTTTTCAGTCATATTAAGAAGTGTTTTTGGATAACATAAACTTAATACCTGTCAACATGAGCATATATGTTCAAGTTGATGTTTTTTTTATTTTTTAATTGCGTTGATCCAATTAGCTAACAAGATAACTGGTACCTTTCACGTAGTCGCACAAAAGGAGAGAAAAATAACTGTGTGGTCCATAACAATGTTTGTAACTTATATAATAAAGATCTATGACAGATTTAGGCTGGCCTTAACACTTATATCACAACAACTACATATTATAATTATCTTTGTGATATATATAACCCTGACCTGGTTATGGTGTTTTGTAATTAGTCCACACAGTGAGGTTTGTGGCGTCCAGCATGTGTGGAATTCCAGCTCGTTCAAGTGGGGGAAATGTATTTTTATCTCTATTATTTAATCAAAGTGGGGCTGGAGCCAATCCCAGCATCATCGGGTGAAGGCGGCCTACACCATGGACAGTTCGCCAGTCTATCGCATGGCCAACGCTCACCTACTAGTCAACCAATCATGCATGTGTTTGGACTGTGGGAGGAAACCGACTCAAGCACGGGGAGAACATATACACTCCACACAGAAGGGTGTAGCCCGAGAAACGAACCCGGATGGTCTTGCTGGAAGGCGACAGTGCTAACCACTACACCATCACCAGAATTGAATAACTGCAAATAAAAAATCTGAATCAAGATTCTTTTATCTTGCAGTGCATATATTTAAGGCTAAAGGCCTCCTGAATGAAATTATTGAATGTATATTATATACTATATTATTATAGGATAATAGATCTAAACTAAACTAAACTCCTAAACTAACAGGATTCTGAAGCACAACTGTCGGTCCAGCGCAAAGTCATCCTCCTGCATTGCTTGTGTTTATAACTCTCTGTGGTGTTGTATCACAGCACAGTGCCGTGTCTCTTGTTTAATCCCCGTACACAACACAGAAAGCAACACTCATTCAGATCGGCATAATTTTAACAGAATTAAGCAACTTAGCGTCAAACAACAAGCACTATTAGGTGATCATTTCTTTCCCCGTTTTATTTTTTATCCTGTGGCTTAATCACATGACTGGTTGAAGGTCAGTGCGGAGACTGCATCAAAGACAATGAGAGTCCGGATACTAATCGGAGCGTGCACTCCTGCTGCTTAACCTAAAATGTTTTCTCATTTGCTGTAATAAAGTGTGATGTCCATGCGTAATGAAAAAAGGGGTTCAGGTGTGAAGTCAATATGTTTTCTATTTATTATTTATCATCCCCTGTTTGGTTACTCAGCTTCTCTTCACACTAACAATGCCCCAAGCTGTGACAATATCCTCAGAACAGAGTATCACAGCCAGATGTCTCTGCCCACTTTATTACTCAACTCCATCACTGAAGCAAATTGCGGAAACAGTGCGTTAGCGTTGTGCTTCAGCCCGTTAGAGCTTTGTGGGACATTTGGTTTCCAAGATTAAAACACGGACAGTTTAAAAGACATCAATTGCCTGCAAAGTCTTAGCCCAGATCGTATTGGGCAACAAATGCTGCAGATCCTCAGGTGGTGCCTGACAACACCTCATGGCACAGCCTCCTCAAATAAAAGAGCCAGGCTAATTTCATGCTTTGGGTAAATGGCTATTTGCTAAGATCTTGATGAAAGTTGGGACACTGGGTGGATTGTGTGAAGAATAAAGTTTTTAACACCATCTTAGCGATATTTATTGGGTGGTAACTAACCTCGTGGCCACATATAAGATCCCATTGTTTTAAAGTATATGTGTGTCAGAGTCTGAAAATCAGTTTAGAATAGTGTTTTAATGAAAAATATTCTGATATTATGCATGTACAACAGTTTGCTAGTCATGCACTGGCAAGGGCGTAGAATTAGCATGGATTGAAGTGACGTGTCCAATTGGTAAACATCTCATTAACCTAGAGGTGCAGAAAGGGTTAAATAATAAACTGGACTGCATTCGACTCCAGCGAGCGACCCAGCGAGAGTTCAGAGACTGCTGTGCTCTAGTCTTTGTGGAATCGTGGCTCAGCGACAGTATTCCAGACAGCGCCATTCAGCTAGACGGGCTAGCCTCGTTCAGAGCGGATAGGAGCGCGGCTCTGTCCGGGAAGACCTGCGGTGGAGGCGTGTGTGTTTACATTAACACAGAATGGTGCAACAACGCTGTGACTGTCGCCAAGCACTGCTCTCCGCTGGTGGAGTTCATCATAGTCCAGTGCAGACCTTTTTATTTAGTACGGGAATTCTCCGCCGTGCTGATAGCCGCCGTGTACATACCGCCTAGCGCTATCGCTAATGCTAATGCTAAAGAGGCACTGTGGGAGCTGCATGGGGGCATTAGTGATCTGCAGACCAGACATCCAGACGCACTGTTCATTGTCGCCGGAGATTTCAACCACGCTAATCTCCAGTCAGTCCTCCCTAAATTCCATCAGCATGTGGACTTTGCCACGAGAGGAGCGAACGCGTTGGACCTTGTTTACACAAACATACCCAGCACGTACCGGGCGGAGCCCCGCCCCCACCACGCGTTCTCGGACCACATGTCTGTGTATCTGACTCCAGCTTACACACCCCTCATCAAACGCTCCAGACCAGTTCAGAAGCAGGTGAAAACCTGGCCGGCAGGAGCATCTTTGCCCTTCAGGACTGTTTTGAGTGCACTGCATGGGACATGTTCAGGGAGGCTGCGACTGAAGGCGACTCTGTTAACTTGGAGGAGTACACAGCATCAGTCACTGGCTACATCAGCAAGTGTATTGATGATGTCACTGTCTCCAAGACCATCACCATACGCCCAAACCAGAAGCCGTGGATGACTCCTGAGGTGCGTGCGCTACTGAGGACCCGCGACTCGGCCTTCAGAGTGGGTGACAAGGCGGCCCTAAGAAAAGCAAGAGCCAAATTGTCACGAGCCATCCGAGAGGCAAAGCGCGCACACGCCCAGAGAATCCACAACCACTTCAAGGACACGGGTGACACGCGGCGCATGTGGCAGGGCATCCAGGAAATCACACACTACAGGACAATGCCACCGTCCTGTGACAGTGATGCCTTCCTCCCCGATGCCCTGAACGACTTTTATGCACGGTTTGAGGCACAGAACAACACGTTGGTGAGCAGGATCACACCCAAGCCAGACGAGCAGGCGCTGTGCCTGACTGCAGTGGACGTGAGGAAAACTCTGCGCAGAGTCAACCCACGGAAAGCTGCAGGACCAGACAACATCCCTGGCAGAGTGCTCAGAGAGCGTGCAGACCAGTTGACAGATGTTCTCACGGACATCTTCAACGTCTCCCTGCGCAGCTCCACTGTCCCAACGTGCCTAAAGACCACCACCATCATCCCCGTGCCGAAGAAGTCCACGGTGTCTTGCCTCAATGACTACCGTCCCGTAGCTCTCACGCCCATCATCATGAAGTGCTTTGAGAGGCTAGTCATGAGGAACATCAAGATCCAACTCCCCTCTTTATTGGACCCCCTGCAATTTGCATATCGTCCCAACCGCTCCACGGACGATGCCATCACCACCACCCTTCATCTCTCCCTTACCCACCTGGAGAAGAAGGACACCTACGTCAGAATGCTGTTCATAGACTTCAGTTCAGCATTCAACACCATCATCCCACAGAATCTCACCAGGAAGTTAAGCCTGCTGGGCCTCAACACCCCCCTGTGCAACTGGATCCCAGTTAGTCCGGTTCGGGAACAGCAGCTCCAGCACCATCACCATGAACACTGGGGCACCCCAGGGCAGTGTACTGAGTCCTCTGTTGTTCACCCTGCTGACTCATGACTGTGTTGCGAAACACAGTTCTAACAGCATCATAAAGTTCGCCGATGACACAACTGTGCTGGGTCTCATCAGCAAAGGCGACGAGTCAGCATACAGGGAGGAGGTACAGTAGCTGACAGACTGGTGTACAGTCAACAACCTTCACTGGAATGTAGAGAAGACCAAGGAAATGGTTGTTGACTTCAGGAAATCAAGACCAGACCACTCTCCGCTTAACATCAACGGCTCCTCTGTGGAGATCGTTAAGAGCACCAAGTTCCTTGGTGTCCACCTAGCGGAGAACCTCACCTGGTCCCTGAACACCAGCTCTACAGCCAAGAAAGCCCAGCAGCGTCTCTACTTCCTCCGGAAGCTGAGAAAGGCCTGTCTCCCTCCACCCATCCTCACCCTCTTCTATAGGGGAACCATAGAGAGCATCCTAAGCAGCTGCATCACTGCCTGGTTTGGGACCTGCACAGCCTCTGACCGCAAGTCCCTCCAACGCATTGTGAGGACAGCTGAGAGGATCATCGGAATCTCTCTCCCCTCCGTCTTGGACATTTACACCACCCGCTGCATCCGCAAAGCAACCAGCATTGTGGATGACCCCACCCACCCTTCACACAGACTGTTCTCCCTCCTGCCATCAGGAAGAAGGTACCGCAGCGTCCGGTCCAACACGACCAGACTCTGCAACAGCTTCTTCCCCCAAGCCATCAGACTTCTCAACACAACTCAACGTCTGAACTGATATCTTTCTGGTACATGTACTCTCACTCTCTCTCTCTCTCTCTCTCTCTCTCTCTCTCTCTCTCTCCAACCATTTACCCCAGATAAAAAAGGGAAGCATTTTTGCACAAAGCATTGCACTAATAACTTTACTACCTCACTGGACTCTATTTATTACACATTGCACAATTTGCACACTACCAGCAATTATTTATTATTCTCTGTCTGTACTGTGTTGTGTTGTCTGTCTGCACTTGTTTGTTCGTGTTGCACTTGTGTCTGTATGCACTGTTTATGTTGCACCATGGTCCTGGAGGAACGTTGTTTCGTTTCACTGTGTACTCTGTATGTAGTTGAAATGACAATAAAACCCACTTGACTTGACTTGATGCTTTCTATTAGAGTCCTACTTCCCGGTAACACATATGGCCAGTGTGATTGGCTGTGTCTGCTGTCACTTGAGACTCTGTAGTTACGTTTGGTTGTTAGCAGCACCAAAACTGAAAGGAAAGCTTTCCAGTCATATGAGACTCGCTGTGCAAGACTCAGTTCCAACGTGGGTGACATAGTGTTGTCGACAGCGAGTAAGGATAGCAGCACAAAAGAAGAGGGTGGAGCTATTTTTCAAAGAAATGTGTAAGTCACTTAAAGGTAACATTGTCTGTAGCTATGAATGACGAGCAGTGTTTCAACTTTTATTAAAGCTAATCTATTAGAGATGTGAGCTGCACTGTGGCTGAAGTAATGTTGGTAAGTCTTTAGATGTAAACTCACTGTTTACTGGTTTGAAACTGGCTGAAACGAGCCTATGTCTTGTAGTTTAATTGTGTTATTAAGAAAAATGTCATTGTTTTCTGGGATTGTTACTTTGGTTTTGTGGACAACACCAATGTCAAGAGCAAATCTACACCCTTGTGTACTGGATCACATTTCTTTTTAAATTAAGCTCAAAATAAGCTACAAGTGTTATTACTGGAACATTTGATTTTAGTAGTGTTGTGGTGGTAACCAAATGGAATGCCCAGTCATTTTCATATGTAAATAAATATAATGCGTAAATACAATGAAGGAACAGTGTCACTGAAAGCAAAGGGTGTGGTCGTAACTCCAAGTTAAAAGTCCAAACCGTGATTTTAGCTATTTCTTTGAACCAATTTGGTAGAATTACCTATAAAACACAACTTTTACTGCATGACACACATAAACACACTGGCGGTCAACATTCCTTCATTTAAAGGCCTGTATATTACATGTTTTGTTTATTTAATATTTCAGGTTAGTTTGTGTGGTTTTAGGTACCAAACATGACCATGTCTGGTACTGTACCTTTAAAACAGACCGAGGATAAACGGACTGATTCGATTGGCTGTCTCGTATTGAGCTTCTTCAGAGCTGAAACACTCCTTAAAACTTCAGTATGAGTGGGCGGCGCTAAACGGCTATGGCCTAAATTGGTGTATATCGTCACAGTTCAAAGAAAGCAATGTAACTCCAAAATGGTAGCTTCTCAGGAGAAAAAAAAATGTTCTTAACTTAAACGTAAGTTCATGTAAAGAGGGTTTATTCCAACGATATGGATATGGACAGTATATGGACAGTATGAACTGGAGAGTCAATAAAATACTTTCTGAAACTTAAACACTGTTTACATATCACTACAGAAAAATTCAGTTTTCTGTGATTTGAGGCACTTAATTATGTGTACATCTCATTTGCACAAGCACATGTGTCATTCAACAATAGGTGTCAGTCAGGGACATGTCAGTCAGTCAGTCAGTTAGGCAGTCAGTCAGTCACTCAGTGACTCAGTTAAAGACAGCAGCTCTCGTAGGCTGGGCTGCTGGGTGGTCCAGTGATAAAACTGACAGTTGTTAAAAACGTGAAATCAAAACATCCGCTTCAACCAGAACCAGCGCTAAGTAGAGTTATGGAGAAAAAAGTTTCTCTTTGTGTTTTAGTGCATGACGGATGGTTCAGAGCCTAAAAAATGCAGGAAATGTTGACGTCCTTGAGTAAAGCCTACAGCCTAGCTGAGTATAGTCTACTGAGCTCATTTGGCAAAGACAGTGATACGCTTTCAGCCCAGTTTCACCACAACATACATACAACCAAACATGATATGTAAAAACTAAAGTAAAACTTTTCAGATAATAAACACCTGCCAGTATGTAAGTAATGTGAAATTAAAAACTGTAAACCAGTTTTTTTGGACTGGTTAGGCATGTGCCCCTAAAAAGCCTGTTAGACAGCTACCAGATAAAATGCTAATGTACAAATCAGAAGTGAGAACTGATTACTTCAGTGATGTCTTTGCTAAAATCTTTCTGCTGCAAATATATGCTTATACAACTTTTCCCAACAACTTTGCATGTACAATACAGAAGTCTGAGAACAACCTTTCATTTATTTCATTTCCAGGCAAGAACATTAAGTACAAGATATTCATTTTGTGTCAGGGAAATAACCCCACAGATATTTAACAGGGAATAACAGAAAACACTCAGCAACTTGGCATTTATTGTGTCCACAGTTATTATTGCCTTTATAAGAGTTTCCATCGTTTTCCTTTTATTTTTGTTGCAAGAAATCTGCAGGTATATGTTTCCGCATCTTCCAAATTTCAGTGCTCCCCAGACTGCAGCGGTGGAAAAAAACAGATCTAGATTTTGTTAGGGACATCACTACTGTACAGAGCATCTTCCTGTTTTCCTCCATCTTATAAAAGCCATCTACACAATCTCTCCTCTGATAATCATCCATTTTCACTTGTAATGCTGTCACCATGACAACATATGCACGGCTTCATAACGCCGCTATGAGGTGCAGAATGACGTTATTTTATTATATCTAACACGTGAATACAGCATTGGAAGTTGCATGGCTGCTTCTCCTGACTTCAGTAATCTCAGTTGTAATTTTAGACTCAGTCCATAAAACCTTATTCTGTGTATCAGATATTCAATACTTTTTTATCTCTTTCCTTTTTTCAGTTCCTGACAGCTACACTAGAGCTGTAAGTGCTGTTTTTATCTAATAGTGAGAGTTTTGGTGGTCAACCAGATATTGCATGATGGCCAGGTCCCATACCGCCTCCCTCCTTATGTATGTTGATTATTTTCTATCTGATCTCCTCAGAAATGTCTCCTTTAGCCGTTTTAATTGCACATTAAAAAGGCATTTGAAGGCTGCTGAGCTGTGTTTGGATAGTGGCTCAGGTCGCGTGTCTTTGTCTCTGTCTCTCTGTGTTCCCAGAAATCCCATAAAAGGTTCACCGACATTCAAAATTGGTGATTTCTCAACAGTGATAGGCATTTAACTACATCCTGGCTTTTAAGACACCGTCCCTGAATTTGTTTAGCAGTGCGTGTGGGGGCATGATTACTGTGGAATAAGGAAACATCATGAGGGGACAGTGCTTGCATCGCATGGTCCACCTCACGCTGTGAAATAGCCTCATATACCTCGACCATTATACGACCATGACGAACAATCACCAGACTTAACAACTCCTACAAGATAGCTCCCCATACCATTATGAATCCACCCTCATGTTTCACAGTTGGCAGCAGGCATTGTCGGTTGAGGCATCTTCGCCCATGTTGCTGTGTCTGATGGACTCTCGTTCTGTGCTCGAACAATGTAAACACATCTGTATTTAGAAAAAGGGATGGGAGATGGCTCATCAGACCATATTACATTTTTCTCCAGTTCTCTGGGTTTGTGCTTCTTACATTGAGTTATGTCTGTCCGTCTGGACAAAGCTCACGAAGCATAGCTTTTTAAAACTGCGTAGTGCAGAGGTACATTCAATTCTATGGTAACTTCTAGGGCTGTATCCCTAAGTGCTGCAGCAACTATATATATATATATATATATATATATATATATATATATATATATATATATATATATATATATATATATATTAAAGCCATTAAAACCTATGCATCTACACTCATTGTCTTTGTAGGTCATGTTTTTCTCTGTATACTTTGTTATCTTCCTTTCACCCTCTTCTTCAATGATCAGGACCCCAACAGGACCACCACAGAGCCTGTATAGTTTGCCATGCTATTGACATGATGGTGGTGCCTTAGTGTGTGTTGTGCTGGTTTGAGTGGATCTGACACAGCGGTGCTACTGGCGTTTAAACAGTGTGTCCACTCACTGTCCACTCTATTAGACACGCCTACCTCTCTGGTCCACCGTAAGTCAGAGACGATAACTCATCTGTTGCTGCACAGTTTGTGTTGGTCATTCTGTAGTGCTTCATTGGTGGTCACAGGATGCCGCCCACAGGACACTGTTAGCTGGATGTTGCTGGTTGGTTCATTCTCAGTCCAGCAGTGACACTGAGGTGTTTAAAAACTGCAGCAGCACTGCTGTGTCTGATCGACTCATACAAGCACAGCACACACTAACTCGCCACCACTATGTCAGTATCATTGCAGTGCTGAAAATAATCCACCTCCCTAATAGTACCTTTTCTGTGGTGGTCCTGTGAGGGTCCTGTGGGTGTCCTGGCCATTAAAGAACAGGGGGAGAAAAGTCTGTAAAACAGTCTGTAAGCTGTCAAGTGCTCCTGTATGGAAAATGGAGATGATAAAATGTACAGTGTGTTTAGATATAAGGAGGTGGGTTTAATGCTATGGCTGATCTGTGTGTATATCATTGCTGTCCAAAGAAAAACATGTATCTTTATATCCTGTGAAAGTTTCATAATAAATGGACCAATAGAAATGCTCCAAAATCATGTGGAATAAAACCTCTTTGCTTTAACTTACATTGAAAGTTAAGAAGGTTTTTATCTTCTTCTGTAAAGCTTCTATTTTGAAGATACTGTTTTTTTCCAGTGATGAGTTGTAAGAAGCAGTAAGTGAATACTTTAGAATTACTATAGAAAAATGTAACTAAACTAATAACAAACAGTTTTACTTTTTATGTCTTTTATTGAGAGCACATTGAGTAACCATTCATAGTGCAGTATAAGTAAGTGACTCTCTGTATTAATTACTTTTTCAAAGCTAACGGGCAAAATGTGCTTCACTTAAGGAGATGAGAGAGGAGGTGTGGGTTTCAAAAGAGCAGCACACAAAGCCAGCGTAGGTGTGAACCAAGCCTTGTTTCAAACAACATTCAGAAGACCTCAAAAGATGTGTTCTAAAGAAGCCTAAAGCTGGAAAAGGCTACACAAACTGTCTACAAATGGAGGAATTTCAGGACTGCTGTTACTCTCCCAGGAGTGTGAGTCCTGTTACGATCACTCAATCCTGAACGTTGAGAGAGCCCAAGGTTAACAGCGAAAGACCTCCAGAAGACTCTACAAACTTCAAAACCCTTTGTTCATGTGTCCACTATTAGAACAAATACTAAACAGGAATGGTCTTCATGGAACGACATCATGAAGGAAGCCACTGTGGCCCGTCTCTGGACATATGCTGGACAGTGCTGGTTTTTAGCACAACTGCACAATGATATGTTTGGAAGAAAAAAAGAAACAAACTGAGAAGCATGGTGGAGGGAGCATTACGGTTTGGGGCTGCTTTGTTGCCTCAGGGCCTGGACGCCTTGTGATCATTCAGGCAACAATCATTCAAAGGTGTATCAAAACATTTCGCTGGAGAATAAGGGAATAAGAAAGTAAGAATAAGGGAATGTAAGAAAGAAAGGACAGCAGTCGGTGACCTAAGGCTTAAGAGATGTTGGGTGATGCAAGAAAATACTGGAAAACCTTAAGTCTACACCTAAGCCAACTAACAAGTGATTGAAAAAGAAGAAGACCTGAGGAGGGCTGTGCAAACAGAAGTATTGATGAACTGAAACTCACTTGCAGGCAGAAATGTCTAAAATTGCTACCAAACCTTGTGCAAGTTCAGGTAATCTTAATTGTGGCGACAAGAAATGTTTGTTGGGTGTGCTCGATAGAAGTCTTGGAAAATAGCTGTTTCTTAAGTCTTTAGTTTAGTTACATGAACAAGCACTGGAAACACCACTCCAACTCATCTCAAAGGTGGTATTTCATCACCCCAGAGAATGCAGGAGTGTGGAAACTGGGCCAACAATGTGTGCATTCTCAAGTTGAATACTTTTCGATGTGTAGTACACACATGTTTGTCTGCACATATCAAATAGACTTTAACCACAGCTCCTCTTTACTGATACAGCTTGTGTTGTGCATTGTAATACTTTGAGTACTCTTGATTCCTTGTGCTCTACTTTAGAGACTGCAGGCTGCCTCCTGTTTCTTTGAACACTCAAATATGTTGACTCACTGTGTTGTTAGACTTCTTTTATAGCTGACACATACTGCTAGTTGACAGTAAATCTAACATGACTCACTCGTGCAGCTACACTTGTTGGTGTGATGTAGTTATTTCATCACAACAAATTAAAATCATCTTTCTTGAGATACTTTCAGATGATTGTATTACATATAATTTTATATATATTTAAAATAATATATCTAGAACATGCATGTTTGGCAGAATGCGGTTAAAAATGATGGTAGCAATGGGAAAAAAGAAAAAAAGTCATGTTTTTTTATTTAAATTGTATGCAGTGTATTTCCACACGGTTGTAGACTCTTGCTAATGCAATATTTGCTCTGAAGAGAAGGATATTAATAGTAATTTTGCCCCCTCTTTACTGCAGTAACAGCTTTACACTAAATGTTGGAATCGTACTGTGAGGATTTGATTGCATTTAGCATTCAGAAGCATTAGTGAGATCAGCTGCAGATGTTGTGTGATCACTTCTGGAGCCCAAACTCCACTCCATCTCATCCCTAAGGCACTGGATGAAGCTCCTAAAGAGAATGCAGTGCTACGGCTCCATTGCCCAGTGCCAGGGGAACTCAATGCCCCTCTAGTTGGTGCTTGGCACTGGGCATGTTGACCTTAGACTCATGTGCAGCTGCTCTATAGCATCCTATTCTATTGACAGTGCTTTTCTATGGAGATTAGACAAGCTATTAAAAACTATAAACTACTAATTAGAAGTGTCGGGATACTTACAGTATATAACAATTCCATTCATTTTCATTCTTCTTTCATGAGCTGCTGCTAATCCCTAAAAAAACCAAAAAGAGCTCAACACTCTTGTGTAATAGTCAAATTAATAGCATCTGTCGTGGCCCGTTATGGATTTTATTTTTTTGTTTTAATGCTGGACACTTCTCAACTTAATCCCACCTCAGTCCTCTGGCTCCTGTGTTGTTGTGGCCAACGCTACCTGTTTGTAAATGGGCAGGTAGTAAGCAAAGCTCATCTGGAAACAAATCAAAGATGTGCGCGTCTTAATCTGTGCGTTGTATTCTCATGCCCAAGCCCTCATTTGAAGGATCACGTTATGTCATCATCTAGCAGCCCTTCATAACCGCAATCCTTGAGTTCTGCTCCCCTTTGATTATGTAAGGAATCATCACCACAGGGTTGTTAGTATTCCGCTCCTTGTCATTTTCGTCATGCTGAGAGAGGAAGACAGAAGTTGATTAAATAAAATGTTCCATTTCCTCGGATGCTTTTAGCGAAAGCTCATTGAGGAGATGTAATTTATCGCCCAAATGACGGTGCCCACACTGAAAGTATTTGACTTCTTACCACGGTCATTTTGTTTATTTTGATTTCTACATCTCGAGCCACTCGAGAGATAAGTACTGTTGATTTTCTAAAGTGCATAAATACGCTCCAACCTTAGTCCTCCGAAATAAAGCGGCTGATTGTTAAACCCGCCTCAGCCAGCTTAGGGGCCAATCACTGCCGCTGTGGCTGCAGCCATGGGGGCCCGATTTGGAGTGAAATATTTAGTATTTATTATTTATTTATTTCTCTTTACTGGGTCAAGGTTGAAGAAGGATGTTAACTGAAATATATGTTAACATAATATAAAATATTGTGAATATGATACATGAATCCGCTATAATCGTTTGATGTAATGCCACCAGAGGTGTCAAGTACCGAAGTACAAATACTTCGTTACCTTACTTAAGTAGAGATTTTAGTTATTTATACTTTACTGGAGTAATTGTTTTTCAGCTGACTTTTTACTTCTACTCCTTATATTTTCACACCATTATCAGTACTTTCTACTCCTTACATTTTAAAAATAGTCTCGTTACTCCTATTTCATTTCAGCTTGTTTTCATTCGTGTACGTTTATATTCCATTATTGATTATTGATAACATCCCTTTAAAGTTTGACTATTTGCACCATTACAATACTTATAGTCAGCTAGTCATCATATCTTCCGCTCTATGAAACACATGTTATTGCCCAGTAGTACACAGATATGCTCCTTTAATATATTTACATTGTACTGAAATACATTCATTTACAATCGGCGTATATGCGGCTGAAACAGGAAGCCTAGCGCATTCCAAATTTATTATCATTAACATTTTAATATAACATTGTAGTCATTATGGCTTTTAGAAGAATGGGGTTTTTGGGGCGGTGGGGACTAGCGCACTATAGACCCCTGTGGTGCGACCTAAGCTTTTGTCCTTAATAACTTTTTTTTACTTTTACTTTTATACTTTAAGTAGTTTTGAAAGCAGTAAATTTACACTTTTACTGGAGTAAAAAGTTTCATTTGATACTTCAGTTTCTAACTATAGTGTATTTACTTCTACCTGAGTAATGAATGTGAATACTTTTGACACCAGTGCTGTGTTTACTGTTTGTAACATTGTTTAGTGTCCTGTTGCATATAAGCCATTGTTGCAATTAAGTTACCATTTTTCTGACACAAAAACCAAGCTTTAAAATTTGAGATATTGTGCCACTACCTTAGCTTTAGTCTATTGTTTGAAAAAATAAGATATAGTCAGTAAAAGTCTCAGGATAATAATAATAATAATACTGTGTTTTTAAGATAAAATACATATTTCTTTCATAAACAAACAGTGATAAAGACAGCTTATATTTATTTTTTTCTGCTAGACCTGGCAGGAATAGGCTTTCTTGTATCTCAATTTCTGCTGATCTTCTCACGTGACAGTTTGGTTTTACAGGACGCTGAGAAGATGCCTCGTGCTCGCGCGGTGATTTCCACCGGGTGTTGAATAGTCTTTTGGATAAAAGGTGGCGGCGTGTATATTGGCTGCCCCTGTAATGAAAACGAGAGTGCGCTTGCTCCATCGGTCTGGCTCCTATGTTCGCGGCCCATCTGCGGCAACAAGTGACTGCGAATCATCTAAGCGCGTCATTTCGAAACCTCCCGCCCAGTGAGTGCAATTAGAGCGGCGCTTTAAAGACTACAGCGTGCCACTCCGTTTGGATTGGTGGCTTGTGATTGTAATCTGGCAGTGTAGAAACTGACCCCTGCTCAAGTGTGCAAGCTCCATCTGCATGCTGGAGTGGGCCCTGGAGGCTCTGGCTGGCCTGCTATTCCCAGCAGTGCTTAATAAGAGGCTGCGCCTGAGCCAGCTAAATATCAACTCATTAGCTCAGGCAAATGGAACCGCTGTAAAAAATAGAATATCGAATGCGTTTAAGCCCGAGTGAGAAGCCGCGAGGACCCATACGTGCAGGGAAAACTCTCGTCCCTGGGGCTGCCCTTGAGTCTTTTCTTCATCTTTATCGCCCTTTGCACTCTCTCTCACTCTCTCACTCTCCTTCCCTCCCCTCCTTCTCTTGTTTGTTTTGTTTTTTTTCCCTTTTCCATCAGTCTCTTTCCTCTGTAGGCTGCTCCTTCCTCTCTTGCTCTCGGTGCCTGCGCACTGTGTCCCTGCCTCCACCCCTTTCACCTTCCCGTCCATCCCGTAATTTCCTGGAAAAATTGCAACCTCATGCCCAAGTTTGCTCCCACCCGGCCCCCCTGTACTTGCGCCTCCTTTAAAATTGAATTAATTCCCTGATTGTTGAACATTCTCACGCAAGGTCACAGGGCCGCCTGTTGATTACTTTCTTTGTGCTGCTGAATATGTCAGGGACAGCTATTGTATACGTTGGCGGCATTCTATATAGAAACTGCTTAAAGCTCAGGGGCCCCAGCGATATTGCTAAAGCCTGTTCCTGGTGCATTCCCAAGACTCTATAACCCCCCAAAACATCTCAGCACTGGCTAAATTGCGGCAGAATCCCATAAAATTAAGTTCACGTTTGAGGCAGAACAAAAAGGCCATCTCTGGACACACTTCACCAGATTCTTTTCGGTTTTTTTCTTCCACAGTATTATTATTATGCTATGGGTTCAGCTCCAGATCCCAGTGACAGACTGCCTTTCAGAAAATGTCTAGCATGCAAAGAGTATGCGGCAAGCAACATGTCTGCGGTGCAAGCAATCGGGAAAAGCCACACTCTTCATTCTGTCGGAGGAAGGGAAGGCGGCGGCGTTGCCGACCAAATGAAGATGCCTGTTTATGAAAGTGGCAGAACTGATTTTTCGCCGCTCGCCGCGTCAAATGGAGAAACGGCAATTTGCGGCCGGCAGCTAACGAGGCCGTTTCTTTATGTGAGCAAATTGCGGCCAATTGATTATTAAGCGCCCCTAAAAGAGGACTCGTGTGCCGAGGCATGCCCGGGATATCTCGAGTCTGGTCTGGAACATTGGTATGTGAGTGAGCGCTACTCCAGACTAGTGCGGCGCCTCGTCTCTGAAGTGAGGGACAAGGCTAGACCTGAATGAGAGGAAGCCATTTTCAGCCTGCATGAAATTCTATCACTGTCAGACCTCGAGACCTGGAGTGCCATGGAAGAAAAAAAAATAAAAATAAGCAGCTCCCTGTTGACAGAATGCTGTTTTTTGAAGCTCCACAATACGTTGCTGAAAGCTTATACTTAGGAGATCAGTTTTTATTGTAAATCAGAAGAAAAACACGGTGGCTGACACGGTGTTGTTGTGGTTTTTTTTTTTTCTGGAGTTTTTGAAGTGAGATTTTCTTGATCTACTGCTGGTATAGCCAGATTCTAGAGAGAAAGGCTTGCTGACTATGCAGTATGCATGCTGGAGGTTCTGGATTAAAATTAGGCATTTACAGTATATTTAGAGCATGTTTTCGGAATGGGCAGATTTCTGCCCCCAATATCTGATCAGAAAAAATTGTATGTTTATTATCGCTGTCATGCATCCCTCAGACTCAGAGGTCTCTGGGGACTCCATTTCCCAGAATCCCCAGGGAGATCAAATGGATATCAACCCTTCATCCTGCTGCAATCACCGCTCTCAGTCACCTGAGTACTAACTAGTTTCACCTGTTCTAGGAGGATCAGTTGGTATAAAGCCTGGGTTTTAGTGAAGTGCTTTGTTTCTTATTAGAGCGACCGAGCGGTTCATTACTATTGTTATTGTTGTTCCGGTTTTCAGCTCTGTTTTGCCTTTGGACGTTTTTCCCGTTTGTATTTGCTCTTCGGACTTTAGTCGCCTGTGTTTGTATCGTATTTTCTGGATTGGACCTTCGTCTGTGGAATACGATATATACATTAAAGCCTTCCTCTTTTTCAACTGCATGCGTCAGCGTAATTCTGATTCGTCACATTGGCCAAATTCTTTTGCCATTTCATGACATAAGTAACGTGAGAGGGTGCACTCACACTGTATCCCAATGCTGCTGCTGCTGCCGCTTTGCATGTACTAAAATATCATAGCACGACCAGTTATAACTCACTGCTCTGAATAGCCTTTCAATGCGCTTAATTTGGTTCGTAATATTTATATACGCAACAGATTATTCTTTTAAGAGTTTCAAATGGCAGTTTGGCCTAGAGCCAGGCAGTGTGACGGTATTGTTCATTACGGTGATAAATTATTCCAAGAAATGACACAGTATGTCACAGCATGAGTATATCATCTATACTGTCAGTGCTTAAAGTACATTAATACCTGCACATTTCATTACAAAGGGAGCCTCATTAATTCTCTTTCATTTCCTGCAGTGGAGGATGTGAAACATCGAATACACTTTGCTTTAGATTTTTTTATTTTTTATCAGGACCTAAATCATATTTTAAAAACATGCTGATAAGATACAGATACGGCGGATACAGCCGTTGTTTTGATTGTTGGTGTCACCTTTGGACATCTGGACTGATACGTAGGTGGACACTTTCCTGTGCACCTCCTCGTGTTGCAGATATGAGTGGGCAGATCCACAGCGATGCTCAGAGTAATTGCACGCTGAGGACACAATAGAAAGTAGAAGGTCACCCTGACTAAGGTGCTATTGCAGTTATGGCACCACTTACTGCATTATTTGGAGAAGGAAAGAAGAGCTGAGTTTAGCCAAAGCGTTCAATAGCCAATCATAGGCTATACTTCTGTTCAGCATGGCATTAGTCATACAGGACGGTACAGAGGTCAGAGACCACCCTTCATATATTTAATATTGTCACTGTCCAAAAAAAAAATGAAATGAAAAAAAATTTCCAAATTTGTAACTGAGAAAAAACTGTCCCCACATTTAATGTAAGTCAATGGAACCTGGAAGCTATTTTAAAGCATTTCTATTGGTCTATTCGTCATGAAATTGTCCCTCTATGTAAAGGGCAGCTGCTGCATTGAATTGATGTGGGAAAATAGAAATAAACAAAAAATGGAGATGCATGTTTTTTTTATTGGACAGCGACGAGATGCAGTTCAACCAGCCATCAAGCTGTTCAGTTCAGGAGAAAATTGTGAAGGAATCACAGAAGGCCTTGCGCTACGATATTATCACGATACTTATAAGATAATATTATA
Organism: Megaleporinus macrocephalus; assembly: GCA_021613375.1. NCBI lineage: Eukaryota > Metazoa > Chordata > Actinopteri > Characiformes > Anostomidae > Megaleporinus > Megaleporinus macrocephalus. The sequence continues at coordinate 28,355,832 of CM038703.1, forward strand.
TGACAGTATGCTGCATATTGTTATAGCATTTATTGCCATATATTGTGATTGAAATTTTGTCCCCAAATAAAAACCTTGAGCTGTCGCCATTGAGATCCATGCATCGCAAGTTAGTGCAGCGCTTTCTGCTTCTACCCAAAACAATTTGTTTTCTTTGATCTGGTAGCAGACGTGTAAATTATATTTGCAGTTTATATCATAAAATATCGATATTTGGTGGCAGCGTATTGCTACAATACTGCCAAAATATTGTGATTATATGTTGCGTCCAAGTACATTAAAGACAATCCAGCTGCATATTAAAGAAGAACGTCAAAGAAAAGTAAGCACAAAAAAAAACACTTTTCAAAAAAATAAACAGAACATAAAGCCTTTATCTTTGAAAGAGAGAGAAAGAAAGAGAAAGAGAGAGAGAGACAGAGAGAGAGAGAGAGAGAGGAGAAAATCAAGCTCCATTCTTACTTTAGATCAGAAAAAAATTGTTTCTGTTCTCCTTCCACTATGAGAAGACAACTCAGAGCTATGGGTCTATAGGAATGTTAGGCTCTCAAGAAGCTGTGACTGAAATAAAGAAACTGAAATTTCCTGAAACGGATTGTCCACCCCAACCTCCAGACTGAGTCCAGACCTCAACGTCACTTAATATGTTTACGATTACTTCGATTCTGAGAATCAAGAACTAATTTTGCATGCACCAAAAATATCCTTGTAGATTTCTTTGTAAAACTGAAAGCAGAACTTGAAAAAAGAATGAAAGCTGTAATAAGAGAGAGAGATGGACACACTGGAAACACTGAAAAAACTAATATCATATTTAGTTGTCGAGTCTTCCGTATAATTGTCAGTTATTTTTTCCAGATGCTGTGAATGAATAATTCACACATAATGGCCATTCTGACTGAAAGTGAAATAAATGAAGGGTCGCCTCTGGTTTTTGGCCAGCACTGTGTCTAATGAGGGACATTTTATCATCTGCTGAGATATTTCAGAGCTGCGTTGGAGCCGTATCACAAAATTTGTCATTCCCAGCGTTACACGTATCCCTTCCTGTGGACAGTGCATGGCATCAGAATGAGGCATTAGCTGAGCATGTGCTGTGAACTGAAAATGATGACGAGTGTGTGCTACTAGATGAGACGTTGTGGAATGAACCATAAGTCATCTCCATGCTGGTACTATAGATAAGCTCTTGTCAGACAGTGCTGCGTCACAGCGTTTTGATGTGCCCGGATCGGTAGCAGCAGCTCCTTTGGAAAAAGACAACAACGGCACCAAACGACAAAGAGGAACCTGCAGAGCTTGCGGCTAGATAAGATCCACACCGCTGGCACAAACTAGGGAAGCCTTTGATTCTGTGGGTTTAAAATCAATAGCGCCCAGACTTGGAGGGAGCCGGGGAGGAGGTTACAGTGGCTCTTTCACATGCTGATGTATGCTAAAGCGGCGCGCTACGAGGCTGCCCACATTGTGTGTGTGTGTGTGTGTGTTTTATTTTTTTTATAGAGTCATTCTGGATAAGTGGCTCTCTCTGGGGAACAATAGCCCACTGCAGACCTATGATCTGAACAAGTGACCATCTGCTCACCCCTCCATTCTTCCCTGACACAGCCTGCGTTTGCGTAAAATACACAAGCCACTCCAAAAAGACATGCCCCCGCAGATGTTGCAGACTAGTGCACCAAAGCATTTATAGCCAGCGTTGATTTGACACTGATTAGGGATTTTGATCACGATGAGCTGTAATGCTGTAAATTGACCGACTGCCAGTGCCTGAGAGGAGGAAGCACATCACGACGACCCATAGATTTTAGACATCGGGGGTCAAATGTTTGGGTCAGATTGCGGGCTTAAGAGCTGTCGGGGGTTCTGGAGTTAATTTGGGGTGTACTTTGAAAGTAGCTTATAGAGGCAAATGTTCTGAGGGCAAATGATTCTTCGAGGAAGCCGAGGGTTACTCTATAGAGAGTGCTACGTCCCACTAAGCACCTTGTTTGGAGTTTGGAACTGTACAGAGGATGAAGCGAGTGCGTCTGCGCTCTGATAGTGTCCCTTGGAGGACTAAACCAAGATGCTTCGAAGGTCAGTGCGCGTTCACGCCAGCTTATAAAAGAAATGCTGTTGTTGCATCCGTTTCCTGGCATGCAATCTCCTTTTTCAGTGGCTCTTTCAAGGCCTCCTTCCCCGGAGAGTACCCCACGAGGAAAGCAATCTCCGCACCTGAGTGGAAGTCCCCCGGGCCAGCCAATTCTTTAAATCAGTCAGTTAGGTCCTTCAGAAATGCACGTTGACACTTCCGCACCCCCCCCACCGAATGAGCCATCTCGAAGAAAGGAGCGAGCTTCTCAAGAAGCAAGTAGTTATGACAACGCTCTCGTTTCATTTGCATCTTTCAATTAGCCTGGCAGGTTCCACCATCTATTATGTTTGGTGTCACTTACCAGGATCTACAAGATGTTGCCAGAAGACTGCCGTCGTGTAGCACCAATTAATATGAATTGAGACACAGTTTAAGCCACTGACTGCTGGTTCACGGCTTCGCTCCGTCTTTTGCTTCATCAGTAATTACAGCGTGCTAGACGTAGGCACAGTTCCCGCCGAGAGCCGGGTTGTGCAAAATCAGATTCTTGCCCCACTTTTGCACAGACGTACTTCATTTGCCTGGTGAAGTTTGGATTGTCTGACAAGCAGAATCAGAGGGAATCTGTAATTCTGGGCTGGCGAAGGCTAAAGCTTGCTGTTCCAAGTTCGCGCCCTGCTGCTAAGGTCAGGATCAGACATACTTCTCCTCACCATTTCTTCTTTTAGCACAAATCTCCATGCCGTTCTTTTCCTATAACTGTCATTCTGGCCTTTCACTAGGATAACACAGCGAGCGTTATAATCTAGCGTAGTCGACAGAACTGGGACATTTGAGTGAGGGAGTGGCTCAGTCTCAATCAAATGCCGCAGTCTGACGCTGTGTTCTCTGTCCTCTTACTACAGGCCATTCAGAGCAAGCGTATGATGCCTAGTGCCTCCACAGCTACATTTACAAGCACAGCAAACTATTTAAAACAGACGCTCCTATCCTGCCCTTTAGCACGCCGTATTTAATGAACACTTTTGTGCACCGGAACATGAAAGGCTTCGCAGCAACGCCCGTCTGAGTGCTGTTTTCTTTTGTATGTGATAAATGAATGCGTCATTATTCTTATTATGCATTCTATATGCTTTCGAATTTCACCAAGCCAAATGATATGCATTTTGAAGTCCATAAGCTAGAGAACATTTGTGATGCACTCGAAAGTGTGAAATCTCTTTTTGTCATTTTGTGCCATTTTACATAAAATAATGTGCAGGGATGCAATTCTAGAGCGCAGAAAATGATCATCCGTAAAAATCAAGAACGCAGCCCATCAGAATCATAAAGTACTGCTTGGGAAATCTGATCGGATGAGCTGCCTTCAAAGCGTTTGATATATGCTCGCTTATGAGTACACACAGTTCCTTTATAATATGGCGAGAAGCATGGAACGAGGTGCCGACACTGACGATGTAACAGACTCAAACTGTACTGAACATACCCTACATGAGAACCCAGTGTTGTGTAAACCGACAAGCTGAAATATATCACAAGCCAAATTCCAGAAATGCTCTGGCAGTAGATAAAATTGGTTTGTTTTACATGAATTTAATACAAAAAAAAAAACACAAAGAAGAGATATTTTACCAAAATTGTAACTATTGTATTTATTTATATAAAGATGTAATTCCACAGTTGATTCCTGCAGCACATTCCAAAGGTAGTACAAGGGCAAAGTAAGACTGGCAAGCTTGTGGAATGATCAAAGACATCTGTTTTAGAAATTTCCATTTGTATACAGGTGAAGAGGTAACAGCTGATGCTTAGGTATAAAGAGTATTCATGAACGGCTCAGTGAATAATCTGACAGCTCAAAAAACAACCTTCCGCAGTGCATGATTGCAAAGAATTTAGGGATAAAACCATCAACAGTTCATAACGTTATTAAAAGACTCCCAAGAAATCCTTGTATGTAAAGGTCAAGGCCAAAGACCAAGGCTGAATGCCTGTGACCTTTAATTATAATATTATAATAATGAATATAATAAAAAACTCTTTCCATGAATAAGAGTTCTTTACTGCCCTCTAGATGATGTCTTTTTCAGGGAAGACCAAGCCATACCAGCGTGACTTGGTATATATGAGAGAGCAGGTGCTAGACCAACCTGGCACCAGTCCAGACCTGGCTCTAATTGAAATCTTAGCAAATTATGAAGCGCACTATACAACAACGGAGAATTAGCGTCCTCGCTTCTCAAACTGGTCACTGTTGCAGTTGTGTTATTGCTTCTTGCAAAGTGTTCTTGAACACTGATTTCATAACTGCGGACTTCATTACATAGTCAAGTAGTCAAGTGCCAAATGCACCATCATGCCTACAATTGAAATTTCAAAAATGTTTCTCAGTTTAAATGGGATGGAGGATATGAGTTGTTGCTAATGGAAATGAAATTAAATGAATGCTTTTTAACCTATATCATTGAATGAATGGTTTGTTGGTTTACTGCATTTGCATAATGTATAATATATTGCATAATTGGCCTTGAGATTTAATCACCACTTCTGCTGTGTTTACGTGTTTGAGGTAGACAAAGTGGATATTTTATTGTTTTAATGCCACCAGAAGCGGCACAATTCCACAGTAATGAGAGGAATGCTTGGTCAAACTTTCCCTGGCTGTTGATTGCAGCATGTTTTTTGGAAGGAATGGCTGACGATACATATCAAGGTACAAGGGTTACAATTCATTATATTGTAGTATTGTGATTGGTTAAATCTCATTTTAGGAAAGTTGTCATAAGAAAAATTACACACCACCATATGCATGGGTTTACCAATGCTAACGCTTGCAGTGCACCCTTACATGACTTGTTTATATTAAAGTGTGAGGGTTGACAATAGATTTCAACACTGCTTACTAGTGGTTGGGGGTCTTAAACACAACTCAGAATGAACTGCTGTTTGCCACAAATCTCTGCATGTAAACTAATTCTATAAAAATCAATACTGTGTTTTTGACTCAGTATTACAAAACATAATGTATTGATATTCAACAGGTTCAATATTCTTACACGCCTAGATTTCCAATGTCCTGTTAAACCCAGTATTATACAAGAAAAATAAAAGAGTGCAGTGTTTTCCTGCTAAATTTGCTTTAATAATCATCTGTTTTTACTAACGACTTGACACATATGAAACCGTACAGGCCTAGTACCTTCGAATACTTTCATACATTAGCTTACAACACTTGATTTTATATTATTGACCCCACTTCAAGTTTCTGAATGGCGTACAGTTTGAGAGGTTTAGTGTATATCGGAGTGATCTCCGCTTGTAGTTCTTATTCAGAATCCCAGTGTTTGATGGTGAGTAGCTTGGCGTGAGTTGCTGGGAGGCCTCTGTGTGTATGTGCAGCTTGGGCAGGAATGCTACTGCTCTACTCCCCTCTGCTGTCGTTGCCTATAGGCCAACATGAGTGCAGTAATAATGCACTGAATAATGCAACAGTCTGTCTGATGGGGCATTTTTCTTTTCTTCAAGCGCCTTCTTTCGAGCCTCTGTCCCGGTGCCGTATTGAGCCTTCCTGTAAATATTTCTCTTTCTGCCCTTCTACCCTATGGCCTCTCTCTCTCTGTGATCTCTGTCTCTCTCACTCCATCCCTCATGTTCATAGATGCCTCTGTCTTTCTCTACAATGCCTCTCTTTACATTTTTGACATCCCTCGTCTCCGCATCATCTCGCTTCTCCACACTGAGGCTGTTTCTTTTCCCCCCATGTGTTAATCCCCATTCTCCAAGTGTCTCCTTTCTTTTTCTTTTTTTCTTTTTTTCCTCTCCCTTAGATGACTCCACGGTGTCAAAAAATGGAGGAATGAGCCGGTAGAATTAGTAGGAGTGCGAGAGAAAGGAAAAGGAGATGAGGGAGAAATTATGACGCCAGGCGCCTTCTGGTTCAAAGCGGTGACATTAGCATCTCCAGCCTTGAAAGCCAGATATTTTTTTCACTTCTTGTTGGTATATGCATGTCTCTGAGCCCTGAATTTTAAGTGTAAGTGTTAATTAATGTTTATGCGTGTGACTAAAGGTGGTTTATGAGCAGGGGTTTGCGGTATATGAGGGTGACTCGCTAGGATGTATAGCGTGCTGTTTGTGCGTGTGCGTTTTAGTGAAAGGTTAATTAAAGAGAGTGTGCGCGGGGATGGGGAGGAGTGGTGGCTGGCGTACAAAGTGACTGGAAAATGATTCATGGAGTTGCTAGCGCTTCACTTCGTCTGCCATTTGTATCGCTGAGCTGCCTCTCGACCGTGCCCCCTCTTCCCCCCACCGCCCTTCCCGCCTTTGTTGTTGTTTGAGGAGTGCAAACAAAGGGTCCAGAGGGCAGTGTCTGGCCCTTCTGTATTCCTCCGCATGTTTTAGATTTTTGTTTTTATTTACTCGATCTGCTTGGGGTTAACCAGCAGCTTTACCCTACAAGCAGGAACAATGGACTGTATAGGAACCACATTCAGTGGTTCTCATTGCTGTCCAAGACCTATTGGACTATTTGAGTACTACTCACAACATTTTCGAGCTTCCCCTGCACCCCTAACACACCTAATGAACTGATCAGCAAGCGCTCCCTGATTGCAACTGGATGTGTTAAAGCAGAGAAAACAACAAATTATGCAGCAGCGGTACCGAAGAACTGAGAACTGCTGTCCTAAATGAGTGCATGGTCCTTTAGAGAACTGGTAAGACTTTACTGAAGGGCAGCTTTTTTACAGGGCAACTATTATGCCTATGGTCAATGTTCATCATTATATTTTGAGGGTTCTAGTGAAGTAGATTCACATGCTCCGTTTTCCCAAAACACAATACTGTACATCTGTATTCTTCCTCTGCTGGAGCTCCTGTGTCTTAAAGCCCTACTTCTCAATGAGCCCAATGTTCTGTGTTGATTCTGTTCTGATTTGCCAACTGATTACATGCACGAAAAGCTTCATAACACACTAACGGAAAAGAAAAAAACATAAAAGCTAAGTGTTGCATGACACCTACATAAGACTCCCATATCAACTAATATAAACCTACATAAACACTGATATGTATGTATATTCCGATCATCCATAACATTCAAACCACCTCCTTGTATCTACGCACATTGTCTATTTATCAGCTCCATTGACAATACAGGTGCACTTTGTAGTTCCACACTTACAGACTGTAGTCCATCTGTTTCTCTGTGCACTTTGTTAGACCCCCTTTACCCTGTTCTTCAATGATCAGTACCCCCGAAGGACCACTACAGATCAGGTATTATTTGGGTGTTGGGTCATTCTGGTACAAGTGGATTAGACACAGCAGTGCTGTCCACTCATTGTCCACTCTATTAGACACACCTACCTTGTGGCATGTAAAGTCAGAGACGATAGCTTCCTCTAGCTCTTCATTGGTGGTCAGAAGGTACAGCCCACAGGACGCTATTGGCTGGATGTTGCTGGTTGGTGGACTATTCTCAGTCCAGCAGTGACACTGAGGTGTTTAAACACTCCAGCAGCCCTGCTGTGTCTGATCCACTCACACCAGCACAACACTGATACACCACCACCATGTGAGTGTCTCTGCAGTGCTGAGAATGATCCGCCTCCCTAATAGTACCTGCTCTTTGGTGGTCTTGTTGGGGTCCTGACCATTAAAGAAAAGGGTGAAAAGGGGATAAACAATGTATGCAAAGGATCAGATGGACTACAGTCTGTAATTGTTGAACAGCAAAGTGTTCCTATATGGTAAGTGGAGCTGATCAATCAGACAATGAGTTTAGGTACGAGGAGGTGGTATTAACATTATATATACTGATACTTATTAGAAATATATATATATATATATATATATATATATATATATATATATATATATATATATATATATATATATATACTAATAAGTATCAGTTCCCATAAAGGATGCATTTGTCATTGTTGACGTTATTTCATTAGTAAGCAGAGGTGTGACTAGAACTTTTTGAATAGGCTGGCCAGGTACGACACAGAAGTAACAGATGCACGCATTCAAGTGTAAAAAGTAATTAGCTTGATAAGCGATTGTAGCTGAGTACATTTAAATAGGTTACTCGTTGTAGTAGCGCATAGCCTCGGGCATGTGGGAAGCTGGTTTAAGTTGGGGTTTCTAAAATTTGAAGCAGCGTATACCTGACATGCACGGTAACGTCAGTGCTTTGTCTTCTTTTGAATTATTTCTTGAATAATTCACATCAGATCGTGTCCAAACGTGAGGAAAGACGACAGTACCACATAACTGACAGGTCAGACTGCTGATACACACCTTGATTAAGCTGTGCTCTCTTTACTTTAGCATTTATACAAATGAGCTGAGCGACTTCCAATCAGATTGCTGACATGTGGCAAGGTTGTCACCACAGCCACAGCCACACACTCAATCACACTCCAGGGAAAGTGTGAAACAATGGCTAATAAAATAAGAATGAATTCAAAGCGTGGGACATTGTTTTATTTTACTTTAAAAACAATATTAGGCTCGCTTTTGGGCTTAGAAATGGCCTACAGCTTTGCACACACTTTCCCTCTGTGCAACTCAACCTGTGTGTGTTTTAGTGCCGAGCCTCTAAAGCAGCCAGCAGTGGGTGAGGAAAGCGATTCGGCTTGCCTCAATAAAAATACATTGTTAACATAAACAGTGCAGCTACTGCAGGCTTTTAAAATATTTGAATAAAACATAAAAATATGAACTACACTGTAAAAAAACACTCTTTACTACATTCAAATATATACACTACCGCTCAAAAGTTTGGGATCACAGTGAAATGTTCTTGTTTTCAATGGAGTATCTTCCTTCCTTAACACAACAATGGACTGACGGGTCTCTAAAGAAAGTTGTTTCTTTCTGGTCATTTTGAGTCGGTCAGCAAGCCATCAACTGCTGATGCTTCAGATACTAAACTAACCTAGAATGTTGTTCTCCCTTTTACACTCACTTGTTAGTAGAATGTTTTTCAGCTGTGCATCAAAATTGAGCAAGAGTGTCCTAACAACCAATTAGCCCAATAACATCCTTAACTTGGATTGGTGGACGTACCAGGAGATTTAGACAGAGGAGCTGATAATAAGATTATATGCAAAATAAGCCTCTATACAAAGGCTTTAATACAAACATTTGTATTCTTGAAAAATCATCTGATCCGCTTAAATGAATTGTGAAATGGACAGTAACTAACCCTACACTCAGCACCCCCATTCCCCAAGTCGGTTGCTGCAAAGCCTACTTCATATTGCCACTGAGTGAATACGCCAATCACAGCAAGATACGCTAATATTAAATGCTTTATTAATGATGGCTGACTTATGATGGATCTCTGTCTCATTTGCTATTATTGCCAGAAGAGTGGCCATTCTTTATGCAAGGGTGCCATCGGTCACCCCTGGCTACCCTTTGGCTACGTCTCAATGTTTCCCAGTCAGTTATTTCACAGTAAGTGTTATGACAGATGTCACTTGTTGGAATAAACCTACGTAAATGTCTCTATAGGTTCGCTCTGTCAGTTTTCATCATCACCTTCACCTTTTTTTGTGGGTAAGAACAAAATCTATACACTCTCAAGAGCCCAAAGGTGTGAACAACTCTGCGGTTATAGAACACATCATGAATCTGATATTCTGACTTTTCTTAGGACCGTTTTTAAAAAACAAATGTAGTAAAACAAGAAAGATGTTGGTTAATCAGGTCACCGTATTTGATATAACAACGTAACAGATATTTAAAATTCTTAAAAAGGCATCTGTATAAATAACATGAAACAAGTGCTTCATCAAAAGTAAGAGATGACTTGCTATTCAGCAAAGTGAGTTATTTATAATCATGCTGCAACATTTTGGTACAACTGTCTTTGTTCGGAGTCGATTCTTATTATCCATCCCTAACTCTATACCAGTGAAAGGATTTTCCTAGAATTATATATTCAAACCACAACCACAACCACACTCTACAGCCTAGTTTATTTGTTGTTTTTAAGCTTGTACACTTTTCTGGTTTTAGCATTCTTTTATTTCATTATGTAGCTTCTTGTGCATGTAAGTTATAAACCACAAAGTACATGCCCAGGGAAGAAACTCTGTCCCACAGAAACCGCTCTTCTCAACGTCCTGGAACGCCTCTTGAGAATTACAGTCCTTTCCTCTGTTAGAGTGTGTTACGCCATGTCAAACCACACTCCATACTGACCCTACACAATGCACAGAGAGCTGAAACAGTAAAAATGACCCACTCTGAAACGTGGCGAGCTGCTCCAGTGGCTTGCGAAGGTGGCAGGTCTCTTAGCTTGTTCTGCCTGACTTTCAGGATCAGACTCTGAGTTAAACTGACACAGCAGAGCTGTATGAATAGCCACAGCGGTGTGGGGAGCGGGGATTGAATAAAACTGGCAGTCAACAAATAAGAACAGTGTACCCAAACAGTGCACACTGGGCTTATCAGAAGGCGGGGCTTAAACTGAACATATTAGACAGAGGGTGAATACAGAAGTACAGTATGAGAAAAAAGTAATAAAAATAAAATGATGAACATTAAAAATTAGCATAATAGGTCCTCATTAAACAGGGTCACGGTCTTAGTAGCTAGCAAATCTTCAGGATGAGGCTTACCCTTAAGTCCTTAGTGTTGTCGGGGTATTTTAGTGAAGTGTAGATACTATAGTTTCTATGTATTACTTAAAAACAATGTCTTGTCTTGGTTTGACGCAATAAATGTTGAACTTGGATTTGAAAGCAGTAGTGGCTTCTCTCGTACGCACACTCCTTGCGAGAAAGCCGATTGACAAATATCGATATCCTTCTGGCCGTACTGATTTGCATATTGGCAAGAGTTTATTCACTATGCATTGCCATATCGATATCTTGAACTCAGCCCTACTGCCGCACCATAGATGCTTTATGGCCTAGACGATTTATAGTGGAGATGGGGGGTTTCTCCTTCAGTTGTGAGGCTGAAGCATGAATCAGTTGGGGCCTGGGAGGGTAATGCATTGTGATGTCTCTCAGAGAGTGCTAAGGTTCAGGGTGGTGAACTGGGTTGGTATTGCTTCTGTGGCCCATGCACTGGACCTCAAAATTCCCCCTCCAGTTTAATCAATCTGTGGTTGACGGACCCTTAATTGGTATACATTGACGGTGGCCACTTCCACTGCCCTTCTTTGTTGATGCGTTTTGCTTATCGTGTACTCATAATGTGTTTTGCCTACTTCCATTTTCTATACGATTCCTTTCCCTCTCTCTCTGTCTCTCTCTCTCTCTCTCTCTGTCTCTCTCGGTCTCTCTCTCTCTTGCTTTTTTTCATCTGTGCTCTCCCTCTTCCATTTATATTCCATACCTCCCCACTCAGTGCTTGTCTTGAAGACTGCAGTAATTTTTCACTTAACCCTTTATACTGGAAAAAAGCACCAGTGCTGCACCAGAACACTAGCACTGTGGTTTTATTGCTTCAGCTGTGAAATTCCCTGCAAGATATTAAAAATGCATTAACCAATAAAGTAACATGGTTGGAGATTAGCCTGCATTCTTTTTTAATAATTTACTTCTTTTGGTTTGCGTGAATACTTGGACCCACAATAACACCCACAGATTCCTAACCTGGGACTGTATTTGGTTATACACACAGCTCAATAAAGCATGTTGTGTTTGGGTTGAGTACTTGTATAGGCTAATATCATGGTAACAATCAACAAACACTCTTTTTTAAACCCCTGGTATAGATCCATTAGCAGAACATACATACAAGCAGTTACATAAAAAGCTGTTCAGAAATTTGATATCAGCGTTTTCAATGATAGAAAACCAATTTGCTTTCAGAAAAACATATAGATCCAAATATGTGTCCAGTATGATCAACGTAGATCTAAGTACATACAAGCATACCATGCAGAATTTACATCATATATCTATAAAATAGGATAAATGCAATACTGTACACAAAAGTATCCAAAATCTTTTTCATTTCTGTATTTATTGTGTTCACACTTTGCCTTTATTGTGGCTTCTATTCTTTTCAGGAGACTTTTTTTCAGTTTTTCAAAGAAATCTGCAGCTCTATGTTTTCACAACTCCAAGGCTCAGTCCTAAGGAGGAGGTGGGGTAGTGTAATCTTTACTGCCGTTTCTCAGTGATTTTAGTCCCATCCCAATGCGCTGAGTCTGTCATTTTTACAGACTGCGTGCTCCCTTGTCAATAAAGATTCTGCAGCCGTTAGCCTTCTATACAATGAGCAGCAGAAATAACCCCCAGATTATATGAATGCCTGAAACAACATGCCAGTAAAAATGCTGTCATTTCCTGCAGAAAAGGAGTTCTGTATATGAATCGCTTAAAGAAGGGTTCAATTTCACTCTCTCTGAGGCTAAACTCAAGCTGACCTGTCCTCTTGTGATGTTCTGATGATTTTATGATTCAGGCTAATGCTGACCAAACACTAGACTTTTTTTTAAAAAAAAAGATATTTAATAGACTAAAGTATGACACTCTCTCACATCTAAAGACTAGTCATAGACTTTTAGTCACAGACTACTCACAGGCTAGAATTTTGTAAAGACTGGACTAGTCACAGGCTAGGATTTTGCAATGACTGGACTAGTCACAGGCTAGAATTTTGTAAAGACCGGACTAGTCACAGGCTAGAATTTTGTAAAGACGGGACTAGTCACAGGCTAGAATTTTGTAAAGACTGGACTAGTCACAGGATAGAATTTTGTAAAGACTGGACTAGTCACAGGCTAGAATTTTGTAAAGACTGGACTAGTCACAGGATAGAATTTTGTAAAGACTGGACTAGTCACAGGCTAGAATTTTGTAAAGACTGGACTAGTCACAGGATAGAATTTTGTAAAGACTGGACTAGTCACAGGATAGAATTTTGTAAAGACTGGACTAGTCACAGGATAGAATTTTGTAAAGACTGGACTAGTCACAGGCTAGAATTTTGTAAAGACTGGACTAGTCACAGGATAGAATTTTGTAAAGACTGGACTAGTCACAGGATAGAATTTTGTAAAGACTGGACTAGTCACAGGCTAGGATTTTGTAAAGACTGGACTAGTCACAGGATAGAATTTTGTAAAGACTGGACTAGTCACAGGTTAGGATTTTGTAAAGACTGGACTAGTCACAGGCTGGGATTTTGTAAAGACTGGACTAGTCACAGGCTGGGATTTTGTAAAGACTGGACTAGTCACAGGCTAGGATTTTGTAAAGACTGGACTAGTCACAGGCTGGGATTTTGTAAAGACTGGACTAGTCACAGGCTAGGATTTTGTAAAGACTGGAGACTGGAGATCTGTAAAAATGCTTTGAGACAACATTGTTGTAAAAAGCGCTATATAAATAAACTTGACTTTCAGAGTCACTATTAACAAGACTGCAGCTGGATTCCTTTTAAGATTATCTCCCATTTATATGATTAACTCGACTGTAGCAAGACTCTCAAGATTTTATTCCGGCACTGGAAATTAGTCTGCGACAGTAAAATCACTTGAAAATCGTTTGGTGTAAGGTCAGCATAAGGCTGTTACTAATAATGCACTGCAGTCATGTAAGTAAGCAGGGCGGGTGTTTGGGGTACACAGAATAAAGGCTGAATTCAGTGTTTGTGCTCTTTTTCATCAATATCAGGATTTCTTGTGCTTTGTAAATTGGTTATTAACGTGACACACATCCTTTGGCGAACTGCCATTACCTCACGTCCTCATGTAAAACAAATCCTGTCAGATCTTCAGTGGTCACTGGACAATACACATTACCATTAAATACCAATAATCATACCATTACAACCACCTCCTTGTATCTACAGTCTACAATTCTACATCTATAATTCGTCATTGCGCAATTTATCAGCTCCCCAAACTACACAAGTGCTCATTGTAGCTTTACAATTACAGACTGTAGTCCATGTGTTAACCCCTTTACCCATGTATTCACCAATGGTCAGTGGTTATCTGGGTGGTGGGACATTCTCAGCACCCCAGTGACACTGACGTGGTGGTGGTATGTTAGAGTGTGTTGCGCTGGTACAAGGGGATCAGACACAGCAGTGAAAAAGATAATTGTAAGACTACAAAGTGTGCTCATAAGTAGAGCTGATAAAATGGACAATGGGTGTAAAAACAAGGAGGCGGGTTTAAGAAATGGTTAACCGGTATAAGCCTTAAGAATAATAATCTTGGAGTGTAAGAGGTTAAACTTGCACAGCACTCTCCACAATCCGCCTCCTTCTTTCTTAGCAACCCTCATTTACCTTTTTATCCTCTCTCTCTTTCTTTCTCCTTCTCTCTCTTTCTGTCTCTCCGTCAAGGTTCTGCACTGGAACAAAGCTTTGTGAGCCCCCCCCCCACTGTCTCTGCACCTTGTCAATGGCGGTGAGGCCCGCCCTCTCGTTCCTGCTGGCCGTGCTGGCTTGCAGCGGGCCGGCCCGGCCTTCCCCCCCACTGCTGCTCCGACCCCGGGAGAGAGAGAGGGACTCGGGCGGGGCTTCGGGCGGGGTCAACATCGCTGTGGTCCACTCTGGCTCCTCCCACCTCCCGGAGACGAGCGTTGGGGGGGGCTCGGGGGCGGGGCCAGGGACAGGGACGGGCGGTCCAAGCCGGGCCTGGTCGGGCCAGGTGGGCGAGAGCGTGATGACGCCGTGGGGGCCGGCCAATGTCATCTGGCTGGCGGTGAACGAGAGCAGCCCGGGCAGCCTGCTGCTGCAGCTGTGCGAGCTGCTGGCCACCACGCCATTGCAAGGCCTCGTCTTTGAGGAAGAGAAGCCGCCACCCCCCAACCGCGCTCCGCTGGCGCCTATGCTGGAATTCGTCTCCGCACAGACCGGCGTGCCTGTCATGGCTGTGGGGGGAGGAGCCGGCCTGGGCAGGGAACCACAGGTGAGGGCTTCCTGAACTCTTATTCGTGGTAATTCGCCAAAACATCGCACTCAGCGGTACAGAGATTTCTCATGTACGCGCTGAAACAAATCACACACTACTGTAGGGGTTAGCCTGATTTCATGGAGGCTTTTATGAGCTGTGCACTGAATTTTAATTGAAATCGGATAGACTCCAGCTACTACCTCTTCCTATTGCTGCCAGAGCTCAGAGGTGGGTGCAGACTGTTTGCACTTACACAATACGTGTATTTTATTATGTAAAAGATAATTCTCAAATATATTTGTAAAGAAATCTAATAAATACCTTATCTAATCTAAACAAATCTATACAGTGGCCTGGTTTTCTGCATTAATTGGTCAAAAAACATGATCTGATCTACATCTAAATTCAAAGTACAGACAAACATAATACGCTTAACCTAATACCACTAATGACTTCAAAAAAAGCTAATTAGAGTCAGGAGTTAGCGAGCCTGGAGTCCAATCAATGAAATAGGAGTGGAGCGAGGTGTAGAGCTCCTTTGACTTATAAAAGACAAAAAACATCTGCTGATGTGAACCATGCCTCGCAAAAAGAGATCTCCAAAGACCTACGATCAGGAATTGTTGATTTGCATAAAACTGGAACGGGTTACAAATTAATTTCCGAGACCTCAGGTATTAACACGTCCACAGTTAGACAACCTGTCTACAAATGGAGATGATTTAGTACTGTGGCTACTCTCCCTAGAAGTGGGCGTCCCGCCACGTTAACTCCGCAGGTGCAACGCAGAATGCCCAGAGAGGTTAAAAAGAACCCTGGAGTAACAGCTGAAGGCTTAAAGGAATCACTGGAACTGGTTAACACCTCTGTTCATGAGTCTACCTTACGCAAATCATTGAACAGGCATGGTGTTTATGGCGGGACACCACCGTGGAAGCCACTGCTTTCCAAAAATACATCACTGCGTGCCTGAAGTTTGCCAAACAGGACCATGACATTCCACAACGCCTCTGGGAAAATGTTTTGTGGACTGATTTAACCAAGGCTGAATTATTCAGGAAGAATGCGCAGCACTACGAAGAATGCGCGGCACTACGTATGTCATCCCAACAGTAAGGTATGGTGGTGGGAGCAGCATTGAACCGCTTGCCATCTTTGAGAGGAAAATGAATTCTCAAGTTTATCAAGCTATTCTACAGAATATGTCAGGGTGGCTGTCCGCCAGCTGAAGCTCAGTAGAAGTTGGGTGATGCAGCAGGACAATGTAAATCTACAGAATTGGTTCAAAAAAAGAAAATCCACCTTTTGGAGCAGCCTGGTTAGAGTCCAAACCTGAATCCAATAGCGATGCTGTGGAATGACTTCAAAAGAGCTTTCCACACCAGACATCCTAAGAATATGGCTAAGCTGAAACAGGTCTGTAAGGAAGAATGGTCCAAAATTCCTCCTGAATGTTGTGCAGGTCTGATCAGCAGCTACCAGAAACGCTTGTTGGAGTTTCTTGCTGCCAAAGGAAGTTTGACCAGTTATCAAATCCAACGGTTCACTTACTTTTTCCACCAACACTGTGAATGTTGAAAAGATGTGTCCAATACAGACATTAAATATTATAGTTGTTTGTGTGTGTTTGGGACTTGTAGATGTTGATTTATAACCCATTAATGCAGAAAACCAGGTAATTTCAAAGGGTTCACATACTTCTTCTTGCCACTGTATATATATATATATATATATATATATATATATATATATATATATATATATATATATATATATATATATATATATAATGTGTGTGTAAACTGTAAACACACATTCAATTACAACATCTCCTTATATCTACACTGTTCTTTAATGGTCAGGACCACCACAGAGCAGGTACTATAAGGGGGGCGTATCTAAACACCAGCAGCACTGCTGTGTCTGATCCACTAGCACCAGTACAACACACACTAACACACCAATACCATGTCAGTGTAACTGTGGTGGTAGGAATGACCCACCGCCCAAATACATGCTCTGTGGTGGTCCTCTGGGGGTCCTAATCATTAAAGGACCTATCACTAAACACAAGAGGTGAAAATGGTTGATGGAAAGGTTTTTTGAACATACAGTAATCAAGCCATAAATCACATAATTCAATTTCTAACACAACGGGGTTCTACCTCACTACCCTCTTCTCGGTACAAGTGGCCAGCTTATGTAACGCAGCAGTGATTCTTTTATTAGTTGGCACTGGCAGCCAGTGACTGGAAACCCCCAGTGGTCCGATTCTTGCATAGCTTTCTGGAGGTTGCCTTCAACATTTAGAAAATGTCCAATCGCAAGCTCGTTTGAAAAGTGCTTTTTGGAATTGTCTGGTACGTTTGCATTCCCGCATGCAAGGTGGATGTTACGGGAGTAGTACCCAGATTTCAGGTCTCATTAGGTGGGTCATTGCTCGTCCTTCCCAGAGTCTCTAAGCACAGCTATGCAAAGATGACGAATGACTGTAAAGATTATGGTATTCAAAGCAACGACAAGTAAAATCCCTCCATCTAGCATGTTTTGATGCAGCTCCTTATCAAGGTAGCCTATGTCATCCAAAGTTTCTATGCATGACCGCAGTCAAAGGTGTCAAAGCATTCACACTCTTTACTCAGGTAGAAGTATAGATACTAGGGTTAAAAAACACTTCTGTAGAAGTTGAAGTATCAACTCAAGCGTTTAACTGTAAAAGTACGGCTTTCAAAACTACTTAAAGTATAAAGTAAAAGTAATGTAAGAAAAAATGCCATTAAGGATAAAAGCATAGGCAGGGGTCTATAGTGCACTAGCCCACCTCCCCCCAAAAAAACAGTTCTAAAGCCATAATGACTACAATGTTATATTAAAATGTTAATGTTGATAAATTTGGGATACGCTAGGCTTCCTGTTTCAGACTCATATCTGCTATATATTTTAGTACAATGTAAATATATTAAAGGAGCATATCTGTGCACTACTGAGTATTAACATGTGTTTCATAGAGCGGAAGATATGATGATTAGTTGTCTATAAGTATTGTAACGGTGCAAAAAGTCAAACTTCAAAGGCATGTTATCAATAACCTTTACTGGAATGTAAATGTACATTAATGAAAACAAGCTGAAATGAAATAGGAGTAACAAGGCTGTTTTTTATAATGTAAGGAGTAGAAAGTACTGATAATGGAGTGTAAGTGTAAGGAGTAGAAAGTACTGATAATGGAGTGTAAATGTAAGGAGTAGAAAGTACTGATAATGGAGTGTAAATGTAAGGAGTAGAAGTAAAAAGTCATCTGATAAATAATTACTTCAGTAAAGTATAAATAACCAATATTTCTACTTAAGTATGGTAACAGAGTATTTCTACTTTGTTATTTGACACCTCTGACCACAGTAGATGGAAACATCATTTTATTCCTGCCAAAAATGTCTAAATATGTGTAGATTTTTTGACTGGAAACCAGACTTATGTCTACTGTTCTGATCTTTTCCATTAATGACATGATTTCCTTCTGATCAGCTGAATAGCAATCTAAACCCTGCATCAGTTCTGTTTAGTTGTAATTCTGACTAAGCAATGTCAGTAGTAACTGCTCACTGATAAACACTGAAAGTGCACAGAAAGCACAAGCTGGCAGTTTTTACTCTGGCCAGTGTGAGCGAACACTGTTAAAGGGGTTATTCTCAGAATGGATGGCTAGAGACGCTCAGTTCTGTAGGGCTGACTACTTCTGCGTTATAGGCATTATGTCATAGATATTATATCAGTATGTTATTGTGTCATATGTCATTGTCATTTACTTGGATTTAGAGAACTCTACAATTGTGTGCCATCCTAAATTTATTTTAGGGATGTGAATAAACAGTGGCCAGGTTTGCACTCATCTGTCAAATTAAATTCGAGCAAATAGCTGAAACGTTCTTGATGAGTTTTCTGTAGGAGAGAATAAAACTGTCTATGTAATGATCTTAAAAGTGCTTCTGAGAAATATAGACAAACATCGAAGGTTAAGCAACTTCTCTTTGTTGTTTTGTTTCATTTTATGGCTGTATTTTACGTTGTAAGAGCGCAAAGATAAAACATACTGACAAATCCAGTGGCTCAGTAAATGCCTGTTATTTAGCAGCATGTCGGCTCACCATCTAATATCACTGGTATGTTTTTTCTTTGATGAGGTAATGGTATATTCCGTCCTCATTTCACCAGGGTCTGCCCTGTCTCAGCAGTATGTCAGCATTATCAGAAATACTGTAGATATTGTTGCTGTCCAAAAGAAAAAGTATCTCCAAAACAGTGTCTTTACAGAAGAGGATAAACACAGTCTTTAGTTTCAATGTACTTTAATGTAAAGAGGTTTTATTCCAAGCGATATTGGAGCATTTCTATTGGTCTATTTGTTGTGAAACATTCACAGGATATAAAGAGCAGCTGTTATTAAAATGATATATAAAAAAGAAAATTGACAAACAAGGAGATACATGCTTTTCCCTGGACGGTGATGATGTGCTAGGTGTGTTATTTTGAAATGTTAAAAAAGTAGGTCACACTTCATTTGAAGCCGTCGGGGCTTCATGACATATGCATAAAATGCATAAAAGATATGCTTGAGTGTTTATGACCAGCTTGGCAGTCTTCGTAAGACAAGATGTTTGGTGAAGTGAATGACCACTGTATGGACGTAAGGGGCCTAAAATGATAGACATGTTCTCCATTTGTAAGAACATGGTGGCCCAGCTTATATATCCTCTGTCAGCAAAATATGTTTAAAAACATTTTATATGTATGATCACTGCAGGGCATCAGAATCTAATATATGTGGTGTCTACAAATATCTACATTATAAGCTTAATAACATGGGAATGATTTTTCATAACAGTGTTATAAATAGAACACGTCAGGCACTTCAAGGCCCTTTATAGAATGTAATATATAATGTAATTTTCTTTACATTTACGTTACATTTACATTTACATTTACGGCATTTAGCAGACGCTCTTATCCAGAGCGACTTACAAAAGTGCTTAGTGTTCGGTTAGAGTATCAATCTCTATCTTGTACAAACAGGATTAAGTTCAAACTACTCTTATACTCAAACACTGCCATAAACACAGGGCCAGTGCTGATACCTAGAAGAAAGACAATGCAATTCCTAGCAAGACTGGAACACCTACAGAGAAGAGAATAAATACAAGACTACATACAGTACAAGTGCAGTACTTAGCCAGTGCTCCTAGAAGATAAAGTGCAATTACAGTTTATACCAGAACTTTAGTAGATTAGTGTTTATAAGTGCTTTACAAAGAGATGGTGGTCTTGAGTCTGCGTTTGAAGACCGCAAGAGAGTTCGCTGTTCGGACAGCCAGTGGAAGTTCGTTCCACCATCTGGGTGCCAGGACAGAGAAGCGTCTTGTTGCGTGTCTTTCATGAATTTTGAGTGATGGCGGGTCAAGCCGAGCCGTACTTGAAGCGCGAAGGGCTCGAGCTGCGGTTCGACTTTTGACCATTGCCATAAGGTAAGGAGGAGCTGGTTAATTCTTGGCTTTGTAGGCATCAGAACTTTAAACTGAATGCGAGCAGCTACAGGAAGCCAGTGAAGGGAGCACAGCAGTGGTGTGACATGAGTGAACTTGGGAAGATTGAAGACGAGCCGTGCTGCTGCATTACTGACCTCAACTTCATCTTACAATTACTGACTTAGTCTGTTCATAAACACTCAAGTTAAATAAATACTCTTTTTAAATACTGTATTTACTGGTTATGCATGTGTTACGAAGACCTTCAAGTAATGTTTTACCCGAAATCAAGTAAAGAGTGCTTGTACCTGAACCCGTTTTGTACCCTAGTGGTTTGAAAGTTCTTATTTGTCTGTTTCAGCAAAGAAATATAATTTTATAGCCATTGCACATAGCAGTGTGTAGTTCTGATAGAGTTTTCATTGTCGACATGTGACAGTGCTGTCGCCCTGCCGAGTAGACCAGAAAAATCTGATTTATTCAAGATTATATGCATCAGTTGAAAACTGACATGACAACATTATGACATTAGGTCATGTGAAGAAACTGTCATAACTTTTCATTGCATCTCTTTAGACAAATGTGGGCACGTAAATCTCAATTTCTGATGGTTCCAGCAAAGTGTTCCTCAGCGAATAAAAGCCCATAGTAAAGACTGTTGAGGTCACTAATCAGCAGCTGCCTGCCAGAGGGGATGTTATGCCCACTCATGATCTAAATTTAGTAAAACACTGTCTAGTTATTCAAATAATTAATGCAAATTAGCATTAGTCAACAATACAGGCCATCTGGGGTCATGCAATTTCCTGGCACCTGCGATGACCCAATGACTAGATATAACACAGCACCATTTAGAGCAGTGTGATAATGTGCTGTATTATTGTACAGTACATTCTCACTGTATTCCTGTGATGATAAGAATTTGTGACATTATTAATAAAATCTGTAAACACACACTTTTGGAATCATTGTTCAAAAATTCTGAATGAGTCTTTTCGATATGAAATCAACTGCACCTCAACTTAAATTTAGCTTAGTTCAGTTAAATACAGTTCTCCTCTTATTTTTAGGTTCTGTATATGAATTAAAATAAACAATATATAATGTATGTTTTTACACTTAGTATCCCCAGTAGCTGGAATTCTTTTCATCAGACAATCCTCCCAGGCATTTTATCCTCTTAGACGGATGGGCCCTCTTAAGGGTGGCTATCAAGTGTGTGAAGTTCAAACTTACAAGCTCCTGGTGGGGGTGAGGCTTAGTCTGTTGCAGACTATGTCAGTCATGTGGTGAAATGAATAGGCTGGATAGAATTTGGAATTGACCCCAGCATCATAAGATTGTGAGTCTGATCCCACTGCTGTCCATATCTGATAGCCCAAGATGGCATGGTTGTGTTATGAGAACAATCCCAGCTCATGGGGAACCAGCTATGTCCTGAGTCTTCAAGATAAACAACCAAATGCTAATTGTCTGTTATTCATCTAACATTACAAGTCCAGGCATTTAAACTTCCAACTTCTAACTGGAAACAGGTAGCTGGTTTTGGTAGTTCTTCTATGTTTCCTCTATCTGACTTAACAGGGCCCAATTCCCCAAAAGCATTTCAGTGTTAAGATCATCCTAACTAGCGAAGAGAATATTAAGTATGATGCTTGCTATAACATTTAATAATAATCTAAGTTAATTTTGAGAAGGCCAGATTGGATTCTCTGGCCCTACTCTACACAGACTCTACACTGTTTGCTAGTGTGTAAAGCTCTTAAATAATACAATTGTTAACGTTAGAGAGAAGCTAACTTGCTCATCAAGCAGTCTAAATTACTATTTGAATTCTACAGAAATTCATGACTATTGGAAAATGTGGAATTTCTGTCTCATGCTTAGTCCTCTGTAATTTCAGATAATTTGTAAGAAGCTAGGAAGCAAAGCAAGATGAGTCTATGGGTTTTAGATGTGTCTAGAATGATGAAGAGAGCTGTCAAAGATGTCGGAGAAGGCAGTGAATATTTACAATGCTGCTCAATTTTGAAACCTGGTGATCAGTCTTGAAATATCTAGAGAACAATGACCAACAATGACCTCTGGAGTCTAGTTTGTAATACTTGTTTTACAAGGAGTGTGTAAAAACCTTTGTAATTCTTGTTGGTTAGAAGAATACAGCTAGAGGAACATGGGTTTGATTCTCGACCTTCTGCTGAACCGTAGTTTCTGCAGGGAACTGTTAAATGGTTTGGTTATGTCATTCCGTGGCTGATGTTGCCTTCTTATTCAAATTCCTCGTTCCACCTTAAATGTTGCAGCAGTTACGCCAGAAAGCAAGCAGTTGAACTTTACCAGCAAACAGAAAGCGAGTCTGAGTTTAACTGTAACCTGTTTTGTTTACTGTCCTGTGGATAAATTCTGCTGCCTCTCATCATTAACGTTGTGGCTGTTTACTAACCTTAACACAAGGTTTCAAATAAGATACTTGAACAGGAAGGCCTTTACACCGTAAACGATGTAAACCACACGTTGTAGTGAGAGAGAGTAAAAGTGCTCCTTATGTGGAAAATCACTTCCGGCCCTCCGGCTGCAGTTCACCATAGCAACACAGTGGGGTGGCGTCATTTGCAAACATGTTATTCCTTCACCAGTCTAATGAAGGACAGTTTCTCTGTAGCCAACCCGGCCTCGTTCCCTATGCGTAAGAATGGCGTACACACGTTACACCACTATCAAATATATGTAAATACTCACCGAGTCCTGAAAATCAGTGGAGCAGTGATTGTTTAAGGGACGCTCTCAGTTAGGGCACTACATCTCATACAGCCTCATCTATGGAAGCTAATTTACTGAAGTATAAATGAGCGCCCCAGCTGTCGGACTTTGTGTACTTCTGCCCGAGCCTCTGGAGGCGGAAACACAGCACTTAAACAATCTTTGCTCCAAAACCTTGATATCTATGGTCTCACATTGGATGGTAACATCACCAATGCAACCAGAAATTCACAGTAAGAGTCTTTGTCTGAACGTGTTCTTGTTAATTAAATACATATACACATATATACATATAAATATATGTTGGGCTGTTTCCATATGCTAGCCTATTATGAATGAATACCTGTTACAAGTGAGGTTTACTAAAACATAAACCCTAAACTATGAAACATCAATCAAATGTCCAACCTTTTTATTTTCCATTTGCTTTAATGTACAATATCGAGACTGTGGTCACTTTGGACACGTAAATATAGCCCAGGGGTTAGTATTGTCGGGACATGGCGAGCATTTATATATATTTGATAGTGGTGTGTACCCTGCTCTCTGCGTGTGCATGAGTCTGCATCCCAGTATTTAGTTTTGTGTACGAACCCATATGCATAGGGAGCCAGACCGGGTTGCTGTAGAAGGTATTGGGCGGCACCTGATTCTAAATTCTGGACTTTGTTGAGTAGAGCTTTGGAAGTAGTTCTGCTGACACGCACACTTCAAATCACAGCGTATGGTTTCGTTATTTGTTTGTAGTCTTTGTGCTTTCTGAACAAATACATGCTTTCTGTCCAGAATGGCTTTCCATAGCAGCTTCTCAGATGCCAGCAGGAGTTGGTTCATAATCATAGGGACTGTTAAGTCCAGGTGGGATCAAATAGACGAGCTGCTTGAAAGCACACTTCAGCTTGCAGCACATTTGCAGATACGTCAGATCTCTAGCACACTGTTTTTCACACTTGTTTACTGCTCCACACAAATGCAGAATTCCTGAGTAGACCTTGATTAATTCATCCTCCACTCTAGTACTGCTTCTACTGTTTGCTGCTGCTTTAAATACGATAATATGGCCGCAGATCTGGTTCCTGCTACCTAGCTGCACATTCAACACGCCACCGTCACATGACAAACATTAAGTTCAATTTCCATTCGTTCATTTAGATTTTAATTAACAGTCTGGTGAGGAACGCTCATCAGTTGTGGATTGGCGGGAAGTGGAGTTAACGCAAGCTCGAATAGGGCGTCTCTCCAGAGATTCGCTCTGACTCTTCACAAACGGCCAACCGGAGCGCGGAGGAGTTGTTTAATTGCTTTAATTAGGGCAGTAATTAATTATATCATGTGGTTAAATGCTTTCATGCAAGGATAGGGTGGTGGAGCTCTGATCTTAGTGCATGATGTGTGCACAAAAACAAGAAACAGAGGGAAGTAAAACTCTCAGAGCGTTTGAAAACTTTGGGAAAGATTGGGAAAAACAGGTTCACGTTGTACTGCTGCCCTGAATGAGAAGCTCAGAAGACAAGACCACATAGTGATTACTCAAGATTGTTATTATTATTATTATTGTGTGTTTTTTTGTGTATTTTTTTTCATTCATTGACTTTCAGAGTTCATTAAACACGCTGTGTGCTTCTGAATGCTTAGAATGGATCGTTTTCTTCCATCTGGACTTCAGTCTGGCCCGTGATGTGCTTCGGCAGACAATCTGTATCTCTGAGGCACAAGACTATCAATTGCAGAGTTTCTGGTTCAAGTGTGGTGCAGTACATTTTTAACCAGAGGGCTGCTGACACAATTGTGGTGCAGAGCTTAAGCCTAAGGAGTTTTTCCACCTGATTTTTTTTGTGTTCACATTTACAGGCATGGCCTTACTAACGGCGCGAGGTACAGCCTTTTCCCGCGCCCGAGTTAAAAGACTACATAATGAGAGCTTGTGAAGCTGAGATGGCAACCTCATTAGAGGCGGGAAGTTAACCCCACGAGCTCTTCTCATACGTACATCAGAAACTTATGAAACATAGCGTTAATAAAGCATTCACTCCCTCAACAAGGTTAGGCGAGGTGTAGCAAACGATTCATGTGTCCATTAACTCTTTTCCACGTTGGTGTTGGGAGTGCAGGTTCAAACCTGTCAATACAGCATGAACATTGAATATAAATGCAGTTCAGCGTGTAACTTATTATGTATTATTATTAATAATAACACATTGTATTAATCAACAGTAGAAGTCTGTATGCATATCATGCTTTTCAAACCAGTGTTGGCTCAGACAGCTGTTAACAATAATAGAAAAAAGTTTTAAAAAGTGTTTTAATCTAAAATCATATAAGCCAATGAAAAGTTGGCTAAAGTAAAGTTGCCATTTTGGAGATACTTGTCTTTCATTGGACAGCGACGATATGATCATTCCAAACAGATACATTGATGTTTTTGAATGACTGAGAACCAAAAAGGATTTCTATTCCATCATTAGTCTTGCGTTAGTTTGCTAAATATCAGTAAATGTGCAAAAACAAAAAACTCATTTCAGACAGTTTCTCCATAAACCAGCCTCAGTGTTCATCAGTCACGAAAAAAAAACCTAATTAAAAATAGTTGCTTGAACGAGGCTGAAATTAGGTTCTTATTGATAGCTTTAACAGACAGTATGTGCAGAAGGCCAACATCTACACATTTAACATCACAAGCTGGAACACAAACAGAGAGATATTCTGTGATTTAAGCAGGTACTAGATTATTTAGAGCTTAATAAAACAAATATAGTCTATTAAAAAAATACAGCTGTAGTCATACTGGATGGATTGTTTCCTTAGGAACCTCAGTAAGATCAACGGTGATCAACCCTGCTGGTACAAAAGCATTAATGGGTAACTAATTTTAGACACTTCCTCTAAGAACCAGCCTCAGTGTTCATCAGTCACGAAAAAGCAAACAAATTAAAAGTAGTTGCTTGAGCGAGGCTAAGGTTGGGTTCTTATTTATAGCTGTAGAAATGGTGTACCATTTTAAAATATAAGGGATCAATAAGTACTACATTTGACGAGACCTCACATTAAATTCTTGGCAACACCTGCAACTTGTGTTCTTGCTATGTGTTGAGCAGCTGACAGTGAAGGGTCTTCATTCTGACCTGCTATCTACTACTATTTATGCTCTTTTTATGTTCCACAAGAGAGTCTAGAGATCTTGTATACAGTTACACTAAGGATGATTGATGTGGTCTTGGCAAGTGGGGAAACTCTCATGCAGCGTTTACATGTTAGCGGTAGACTGACAGTAGTCGGCCAGATATTTCCTTGTCTTCAGTAGAGCTGCAAAGGAAGATTCCACCACCGCCAGCATCAACGCTCCGCTGACCACAGTGTTGCTCATCCTCCTGCTGTTTTTGTTTTTACCTTAAATAAGGACTCGACAGTGCTACATGCTACAGCTTATAAAGATTACAGCCATTCATTTTCATGGGTTGCGATGTAACAATGACAATGATTCTGTTTGGGCATGGGGCTGTCGGTCATGTATTGCTCTGAGACACGGAATGACAGCATTTTGTGAACACAGCATAATAACACAGAGCAGTCTGGCGCATCACACTCAGCATTCAAGCCTCAAGCCCAAAAAAGGCCTTTTATAGAATTTTTTTTTGGCTAACCAGAATTACATCCTGAGACCAGTGCAGACTAAAAGCTAAATTAGAGCTTGAAACTCCTTGATTGTTGCCACAGTGTAGCTTTGTGTTTACTGTTAATACTAGTGTAGTGTGATACATCATCATGACCACACAACCTCCACCTGATTAAATAGACACAGGTACTTGAATAGGGTAGGACTAGTTCTGCGTAGGTTGGTACCCTAAAGGCACCCAATCTCAGTGCTATGGGGTACTGCAGCCGGATGTTAGTATATTGGAAAATATTGGATTATTAAATTTATATCTGATTGTTACAGAGGTCCAAGTTCTGGTGGTGTATCATGAATATAGATTTCATTAGATAAAAACACTTTCATGTGTAGTCAATGTTCTAAACTGGTAGTAACCATTTCAAGTAGTTTGCTTAATCTGATGGTCAAAAATGGAACGTAAGACAAGAAAACTACACGTTACTGCTAAAAAACATCCAAAGACAGACACAAATGTTTCAGGACTGAAGGGTTTTCCTGGTTTGGTAGCTAATTAGCTGAAGAAGTATATTTTTCTTCCATTATATTTAGTGTCGTCTCTTGCCAGTATGCTTTTTGTCAAATTTAGCAAATATCTGCTCACAGTCCATTAGCTGTTCGATCTGTGCATGCACTGGAAAAATCCAGCTCTGGCTCTGTACATGAGAAATAGACTCCAAAAACACAACACTGTTCTAGACTATCAATATCAGGGACTGTTCATGCTCCAGCACAGGACAGGCAGACAGGAGGAGCTAATGTGCTGAACTCCACACCTGCAGTCAAGAAGGAGGGATGAAGTAGGAGAAGATCTGAAGAACAAAGATTGAAAAAGAAGTTCTTAGATCAAGCACAGGATGAGTCGTGTTAACATCAGTAAGGTGAAGAATGATGAAGAAGTCTCTGAGAGTTTTCCTGTTCCACCTTAAATGGTGCTGCAGCTGGTGTCTGAGATCATAATATTTATTTTACTGATAAAAAAAAAAACATTTCCTGAACTATTATTACATATTTGGCTCGTATTCTGCTGTAAACCTGCTGTGTGAATGTGTAATTCATTTGTTAGCAATGCTTTGAATTGCTTATGTTAGCATGTTATTGTCTGTGCGCTTCTTGTAGCTCAGCTTACAGTGAGCTAGCTTCATGACCTTTCCCAGACAGCAAGCAACATGCTCAGGCCAGATCACCTTGGCCATCACTGAATCCTCCAGGCTGTGGCAGCTGTGTTGCTAACCTGTGCCACATTTGAGCTAAGCAACTGTTAGCGGTGCTGAGACTCTCTGCCGGTCAGCAGACTCGGAGCGTTTGGGC
The DNA here is from genome assembly GCA_021613375.1 of Megaleporinus macrocephalus. Taxonomy (NCBI): domain Eukaryota; kingdom Metazoa; phylum Chordata; class Actinopteri; order Characiformes; family Anostomidae; genus Megaleporinus; species Megaleporinus macrocephalus. The sequence goes on from CM038703.1 coordinate 28,384,034, forward strand.
CGGAACACCTTGGCCGTCATGAAATCTTCCTGCTAGTTACATCTGCACTGTGCCATGTTTGAGCCAAGCAGTTGCTAAGAGCCCTAAAACCTTGCAGGACTTGGAGCTTATTTGGGCAGATCTATAAAAACAGTCCAGTTCTGAATTTGCATAAAAGCCTAAAGAAAGGAGAGAAGTGAAGAGGAGTGAGTCTGAGTGACCGTAATGTGGAAGCTAATTTTAACCTGCATTATTTGTGGAGTGAGCCAGTCAACGCAGGCACTAGTTGATCTTTTGCACATGCTGAAAATGAAGTGATTGTATTTCATCTCTTCTTCAAAAAAGTCTTGGTATGTAAACAGCTGCACTTTTAAAGGCGGAACAGAAAAATTAAAACAAAAATTTGCACACATAGACTGAGATGCCAGAATGTAACAGCTGCACTTTTTAAGGTGGAACGGCAAAACTCAAACAAGAGGCTGGTGAGAAAGAAGCCAGGTTTCAGCTTTATGGAGAGTTGAAACCCGAGGGCTGTATTTGTTTTGCTGTTAAGTTCAAAACTCAACAGACATTCTCCAGAACCGAATACTGCACCTTTAAGTGTTTATTGGCTTCTACTGTCAACTTATTCTCACATCAGTGATAATGGTTAACACTATAGCTCACCACAGAAGATCTGACATGAATTATGTTTCCCACCCGTTTTTCCTCCAGATTCCAGGTATGGTGTCTCATGAGGAGGGGCCAAAGGTGGAATTATTATAAATATATAATTTATATATATATATATATATATATATATATATATATATATATATATATATATATATATATATATATATATATATACAGTTCACAGTTAGAAGAAGTATTAAAAATAGTATTGGTATTAAATTCAACAGCAGAATGGTATTGATGTTTTTCAAACAATCGCCAGCCCTACTTCTGTGTTTAAATTAGTATCTATACCATGTCCCACTGCCTGGTGGGGAAAAATAGCCTTAAGAGAAAAAAGGAAATGTACATAACAATACCCTAAAATGCAGATGGCTATGGAATAACTACAATGAGGCACCAAAAAGTTTCCAGTCCATCGTGACCACCCAAAATATGTCATCTTGTATATCATCTAATGTATTTTTTTCAGGGAGCAGAGAAACAGATAAATATATTGTCCTATTTCTTCATTTATTAAAACTGAAATGTGTTTCTCTATCAGAGTCAGTGGAACATAATTGTGTTTCTCAGCATTTCACATTTCACACAAAAGTTACAAGTTAAAGGAACATGTTGATTGAGCACTATGCCCATCCGAGCTGCTGTATGTGCACAGCCCAGTTTTAGGTGTACCAAACTTATTGTTGGATTCTGCACTGATGCTCAGGTGAAGCGAGCGCTGTGCAAAATGTAACTCGACCTATTTTAGTGATACATCGCTTCAAGCAGGAGCACTACAGTAAGCTCTGCAAGCTTTTTATGCTAAGTAGTTCTTGATTTAAATGTAGAGGGGAGGTGAGGCTTTAAGGCTCAGCTAATGCTACACTGCAGTCACAAGATTTCCCTCTCTGGGTTTAAGGCACTTCTGTTGAGTTAGTGTTTGAAACACCCAAATTGATACCCCGATTTAATCCCCCTGTCACACCTTGTCGACACTTTGCTTAGACAGCCGAGGTAGTAAAGCAGCATTTATGGAGTGTTCATGCCATGACTGCTTCACAGATTTCATGCGTAACATTTAGCATTTATATGCATAGTAGCAGAAAAGTGTGTCCGGCTCCTTTTGATGGGGTGAAATGCATCTCCACCGTGTATGTCTGTGATGCCCGTAGGACATTACCCAACTGCTGGAATCCTACAATTACTGTCCTGCAGATGCTAAACAACACACTGGCAACCTGTTGTTTGTCTATATGCAACAGTGAGCACACCGCACAATCGTTCACTTGTAGAGATCCATGCATGAAGGTGAAGTTCCATTCCCTAAACATTAACAAGTGTTTACCACGTGACAAACTGGAGCTTATAAAAAAGTTCCTGTTATTTCTGGTTTCATTTGTACAGAAAAAAATAAAGATAATAATAATATAATTATTATTAAAGAAGAAACTTGAAGAAACATAAACTATTTAATATACTCAATCTACATCACAATAGAGCTTATTGAATATAGTCCTTTATCATAGTTCAATTTCAATTATAATTTCAGAAAAGGGCTACATTAGTGCCCCCTGCTCTACCCAAACACCCCCCCCCCATACCCCCCCACCTCCCACCCCACTCCACAGGAAAAGCATTGATTCATTCTACTTGGCAAGTTATGGGTCATTAATACATTTCACTCATTCACTTTCCATCACATCATGCTATCCAAGTACATTACAAACATTTCTTTGTATAGCAGCAGTGTTTTCCCAGAGCAAGCATCAAAACCCCTTGTCACTTTTGTCCAGCAGATGCTATCGTGTTAATACAAGTAGGAAATTCAACTGCTTGAAGTTACAAGCCTATAAACCAGAGGTGGTCCTGGAGGCCCAGCGTCCAGCACAGTGTGGTGATTTCCTGTTTAAACACCCCTGATTCTTATGTGTTAATTGCCAGCTTTAATGAATGTGTTTGAGAAGGAGAACTCTGAAACTGTGCCGAACACTGGCCTTCCAGGATCTAGGACTCCCTGTAAACTCTTGGCATTCGATTCATACCACTTTGCAGCTGAGAGGATTGTCGAGAGTATCTACGCTGTCCAGTTTCTCCCTATAATGAGCTCCCATGGGTTGTTCAATAACTCATGTCACTACCTGTACCTAGCTGGCATTATTACCTGCTCAGGAATTTGATGCTACTAACTAATATCATGTGCAGCTTTTTGAAAATCCATCTAGAGCGTTACTTTGCCTGGTTTACTGGAGAATTATGTTGTGAGATTTGTGTTTTTCAAATAGTTTAGTTTTATATTTATATTGTGTTTACATACTTGTCCTGAAGAAACATTGTGAACTCCACATCCAATTTCATCTTTATTTCATATAATGATTCAATATTTATTACAACGTTTCTTGTTGTTAAGTTTTTGGTAGCACACATTTTTTCCAGGCTGTTTGTACTAGTAATACAAGACAAACAAACCATCTAATGCACCTTTAAATGTCCTGTATTTTACTTGCGTGAAATTATTTTCTCCTGATGTTCACTTATGAAATTTGGGGTTTATTTATGGATCAAATACATTCATAATTCACTTCTACGTGATCATTCTCCCACCTCCTTTCATTCATGCTGTTGTGCCTTTAGGACGAATGTTAATTCTTTATATTGTTGGTCCAATATAGATGTTTTGTAGATGTTTATACTTAACATTGACTAGGTATAACTGAATTCGAAGTTGATATGAAGGATTACATGATATTCGTTACTAAACCGTACCCTATCCACAATGCTGTGGATAAACACATGAATAGCTCTGGAAAGTTTGTTAATAATTGTATTATTTGCAGTTTATTAATAATTTATTATGTGTCACATATATTTGACAATGTGTCAATGTGTATAAATTGCCTTTAAATAAAATCTTGTTACATTAGTTAAAAATATTATTGTATGAACAAATTAGTGACACAATAACTGAAATGTTTGAAAGTCTTCCAGGTGCTCTGGTTTCCTCGTACAGTCCAAAGACATGCGGTCAGGAGATGCTAATTTGCCCCCTAGGCTTGGGTGTGTGAATGTGTATGTGTCTGCCCTGTGATGAACTGGCGGTTGGTTCAGGGTGTTTCCTACCTTCTGCCCCGTATGTGCTGGGATAGGTTCCAGCACCCCCCGCGACCCATAAGGATAAGCGACTTAGGAGATGAGTGAGTAAATGAATAGGACCGTCTATGAAGGACCGTCAAAATAAAGACTAGCCAGACGGATATACGTGAACTGCTTTGGCTTTTGAGACATTGCAGTGAAATTAAAATGGGTCATTCAAAAATCCATATATTGACTGTATGAACTGGGAGTAAGGAGTGCTTTATTAAACTTTAAACAATGTTTACACGCTACATCAAACCTCTTATTTGAAAAGAATGTTATTTCTTCACGATATAGAGAATCATGTCCAAACAGCGACTCATGCTCCTTTAAAAGCCCTTTAGCCTCAAGTCAGTTTCCCGGGTCTATACAGAACGTGAGTAATCATTGCCAGCACAGAGGAGAAAGCTGGCGTCAATATTGACTGGGAAGCTACTCCAAACCCAGCTGTACTGGCAGTGAGCTAAAGCCTTTTTGTCCAATAACCCCTTCATCCTTGTTTGTTATTGTATTCGTTGTTCACACCTCACTCCCTGAGAGTTTTTGTGCACTTTGATTGGCTACTGCTCAGCCCTGCACCCACTACTTCTTGTAGAGAAGCTCCCAATGTTCTTGGGAATTGCAAAAACATGCTTGAAAATATTGAGGTGAAATTACAGGGGGGATATCGAGGCAACACCACATTGCATAACTGTGCACTCTACATGAGCGGCCATCGACAGAGTGCAAAGGTATTTGTAAAGCTAGGGTTTTTTATTTTTTGCAAAACTTTATCTACATTTGAAAAATTGTGTCTTGTGCAGCAGGACTGTTACAGTTATTATGTACTTACTATAAGCAGTTACTTTCCACAGCTTTCATCTTTCACAATCATATCCTCACACTCAGAACACAGACACCTCACATCTCTATTTTTTTTTTTTTTTACACAATAAAAAAAAAATGCCTTTAGTGACTTCAGTGATTTCCTGAAGATCAGAATAACAGAAATAGTCCAAAATGCCATCAAATAAAATCTTGTTACATTAGTTAAAAACTGAATTTTATTTATGAACATACATCAATTCATGGTATTGCCAAAAATAACTGAGAGGGGGGTTATTTAGGGTCAGCAATGAGACAAAATAATTGAATAATGATGTTAATCATTATTAAATAATTGGTCATTGTAATCGTGAGTTGATAGAACAGCCTTGTCCAGGAAAGGCCTTGCCCTTCAGGAGGAATGATGGGCCGAGGATCACCAGTTTACAAAGTTATTGAAATGTTTAAACGTCTTTCTCAAAGAAAGATTGAAGGAGATTTGGATATGGCAGCCTTTACGGTAATTAAAAGATTCAAGGAATCAGAAGGACTTTTAGTCCATGAGTGCAAGGATAAGCTGAATGACTGTGATGTCCCCTAACTCCAATGGTACTGTGCCAAGAACCATCATTCATCTATCAGCAATATAACCACATGGGCTCAGGATTACTTTGGCAAACTTTCTCCAAGAGGTACAATACAGTGTTACATTCACAAAAACTATATCAAACTTTCCTGTGCAGAACAGAAACCTTATGGTAACCATGTCCAGAATCGTTGTCGACTTCTCTGGGCTCTGAAGCTTCTGGAATGGACCATCACACAGTGGAAATGTGTACTGTGGTCAGACGAATCAGTATTTCATGTCTTTTTGGGAAGAAATGGATGCCGTGTGCTTACGGCCAAAGACAAAAAGGACCATCCAGTCTGTTATCAGCAACGAGTCCTAAAGCCAGGGTCTGCCGTGATATGTGCTCAGTGTATCAGCGCCCTTGGCAAAGGTCGTTTACACTTCTGTGATGGCAACATTAATACTGAAATATACAGAGAGATTTTAGAGCAACATATGCTGCCTTCAAGATGATGTCCTTTCCAGGTTGCGGGAGCTGGACTGGCCTGCCTGCTGTCGCAACCTGTCACCAATAGGACATGTTTGGCACTTTGTGAACTGCAGAACATAAACACAGTACTGTTGCACACCTGAAAACCAGTTTACAAGAAGAATGGATTGAAATAACATCTGAAACAATGAATTGTGAATAGGAATGGCAGCATTATAAAGTGATAAATGCTTCACTGTCCCTTCATTTCTTAAATATGTTGTTATTTTGAAAAAACAATAAAAAATCATGAAGTAAAAACCAAATAACGTGCGGTTATATTGTTCTCAGTGTAATACAGGTATAAATAATGCACAAATTACTGTTTCAGTTATATTTTGATTTTTCCCTGATTTTGGGTGGCATATGAATAGGAGCAGTTGCTCTAGAGCAGCTGCACATGAGCTTAAGATCAACATACACAATGCCTGGCATCAGCTAGAAGCACTGGGCTGAGAAGTGAGACTGTGTTCTCTGGAGTGATGGAGCTCCATCCAATAGCTTTGGAATGAGTTGAAGTGATGTTTGTGATCCAGATCTAATCAACCAACTTCAGTATCTGACCTTACTGATGCTCTTGTGGCTGAATGCAATCAAATCCTCAAAGCTATGTTCGAACATGTAGTATAAAGCCCTCCCAGTAAAATATAGACTGTTACTTCAGTGAAGTGGGACACAAAGTTCCTACTAATAGCCTTGATTTCAGTAAATCTGGATAAGCATGAATCTGCAAACCTTTGGATGCATAATGTAGGCAGGGAGAAAACGAATCAGTCAGATTAGCTTCTTTAGGCTTGTACTTGGTGCATGATAGCTACTTATGAATGCTTGTCTTAAGTGAAGCGTGTCCTTTTAAAATAGTACTTTTTAAATCTTGTACTTGTTCTCCTTGAGGTCTATATATAATGCTCATGTGGTTTTATTTCCTAACACTAGTTGTGGCAGTTTTCTAGCCTTACCTTAAATTTTAGGATTAACAGGGCTGTTTTTGTTACTGTGCCTTTAAGTAGTTTATTCAAAAAGCAGTCTAGACTGAAATACTCTTTGTAACTTCACTTAGAATGGGCAAAGTAATAACTTAAAGCATTTAAGCTCCTTAGTACCACGATAGGATGGCACCTGTGCAACAACTCCAGTCGTGAAATTTGCTCACTACTAAATATTCCACAGTGAACTGTCAGTGGTATTATAATGAAGTGGAAGCAATTGGGAACGACAGCAACTCGAATTGAAAACCACGTAAAATGAGCGGGTCAGCGAATGCTGAGGCACATAGTGTGCAGTGAGACAATCACTACAGACATCACTAAGACCCTCATGTGGCCTTCAGATTAGCTCAAGAACGGAATGGCTTCCCATGGCTCAACCCGATAGAACACCTTTGGGATGAATTCGAGCGGAGACTGCGAGCCAGGCCCTCTTGTCCAACATCTGTGTCTGACCTCACAAATGCACTTCTGAAAGGTGGTCAAAAATTTCCATAAACACACTCCTAAACCGTGGGGAGAGTCTCCCAGAAGAGATGAAGCTGTTATAGCTGTAAAGGTTGGGCCAACATCGTATTAAACCCTATGGATTAAGAATGGGAATGTCACTCAAGTTCATATGTGTGTGATGGCAGACGAGCGAATACTGTTGGCGATATAGTGTAGGTAAATAAATAGATATGCATGGTATCACAGTAAACTGTGATTTAAAAACAGGTTGTTTTTGCTAGTTTAGTTTCTGTATGTGGACAGTAGCGAGTGAACAGTAGATTTATAAACTTTAACATTATTTAAGAAACTACTTCAAACTGTTTTGCAAAAAGAAAGTTTCCAATATGGTCCATTTAAAGTTTAGTAGATATCACAAATATTATAGATTTCATAATCAGTATACTCTTCTTTGATGTAATAGCAATTTCCGGTTCCAAACACTGCTTTAGAGCCCAAGATCAAACAACAATGATGGAATTGACAACATTTCACAATTATTTATAATTATAGGCACTATTGAGGGTTTAAAACGGTCTAAATTAATTGTAGTCCAATCTACTTTTGAGATGTCCAGGTCCAAACCTCTAGTGTGTTGGCTGAGGTTCTAGTCCTGCTGTGTTCTTTGTTGCTTGAATCCAATCCAAACAATTACTTAGTTGTGAGTCTACGTCTTTCACTGCAATATAAAATATATATATATATAAAAATATCAGTAGATTCTGTTTGCTAGCAAACTAACCTAGCTAATTTTAGCACCCAATGGCAAGAGCCAAACTAACTATTAGTGGATGCCCTTGATATATGAGTTTGTAAAGTGTTTCTTGCTATGAACCCTCATCTTTGTGTTTTAGTTCTTGGCCACTTTTTAGTTGCTCAGTTAAGGCAAAATATAACTAGCCTTTGCTAGCTATCTTTGCCTTAGCTAGCTATCTTTATCAAGCCTGACAACTGAAAGATGAAGATGTGGGTTCATAGCCAGAAAAACCCAAGAAAATACAAAGCCTTTATCAATGTTATCCACAAAAGACCAGTTTGATTTTAATTAGGGAGTAATGTCAGAGCCTACAGGCACCAAACTTCGTTCATTTAAGAATGTTTTTCTTTGTTTGTTTTAGAATTATAACTTACATAACTGCAGCCATTTCCTCTTCTCTTTCTCATTGCATGGAAAACAGTAGAATGACAGATGTGGTGGCATCTCTAATATAAGTATCTGTTATCTGAGGAGAGATATAATTTAATGTAATTTAAAATTAATTATTTCTCAAAGAAACTGAGAAATTCTGTCAAAAGATCCTAGACTTCTCGACAATCGATACTACATTTGTGGTCAATAGAAGAGCAGAAAAGAAGATTGATTACAGTGTGAACCTGATGAAAAGTTGTTGTACATATTGTTCTTTTTTGTGGAAGGGAAAAATACATTTTTGCCATCAAAACAAACAACATTAAAAAAATGGAATAAATTGAATAGGAATGTAATTCATTGCATAACTGACTATTGTGTAATTTGGTAATCACATCTCTAGACTACAGCAAAATTAAATCAAAAGCTCTAAACTTCTTAGGATTCAGTACCTCAAAACATGATATAGCGTTGATGGTGACACGCTGACTTGAGTCTTTATATTAAGGGTAATGCAGAAAGCAATTAGCTTATCGCTGCTAGGTGTGTAATCCGTAGATAAGCCAGACTCTTTATTCAGTGTCGCAATTAATCTGATATCGAAATGATTTTGTCTAGACGCGATCACTTTGCTCTCATGAAAAACATTTGCTGTCTTGTTTCAGCAGCTGCACCGCCCCTGAAACATCTGCAGGATAATGATGCTCTGCTCCCTTCCAGAACTCACAGCCTCAGCCTTTAAATAAACAACGACAACAAAGAAAATCAGCAGCTTTAAGAGAATACGGATGAGTATTGAGATTTGGACGAGCAGCATAACTCTGGTTTGACCACTGGTGGAAACGGTATTAGCATGAGCACGTGCCATTCCACATTCACGATGCATCCAGTGATGATGCATGCATTTTCTATTAGCCAGAGTCAAGGGAGGTGTTGCCATTTTTCACTATCAAGCATACAGCCCGGTGTCAGCGTAATAAATCTTCCTCAGTGCGTAGCGGAATGGTCACCTTCCCGAGGTCCAAAAATAAGGGCCTGAGTGGAACTGAACTGAGCGTTCGCAGATTGAACCAGCCAAGGACACCTAATGTCACCACGACCCTGGGCTTTTGCATAGCAATGAACGTGCTACGTCACGCTACGTGGGCATTAAGAAAGGCTGCACTGAGCTCAATAAGCAGGAGGCAAAAAGATTTAGAGCGAACAGATGGAGAGGTGAAGAACTGAGTGAGGGAAAAGCAAAAAAAGAGAGGACTCTTCAAGTGGAGAGAGAGAGGAACACAAGGTAAGAGGATTGAGAGGGAAAAGATATCGAGCTGGCTAACAGGGAAAAGGGCAAACCAACCCTGACACACCGAGGTTTTCACATCAAGTCGCATCATCTGCTTTGCACTGTTTCACAAACCTGCTGGACCTTCTGTCTCGCCATTAAAGCATTCACACAATTTTTTGTCTCCTCTAACGCATTCAAATCTGTCCCCAGAGTAAGTAGGATGTGTTTATGTCCATGTTGGACAGTAAAATGGATCAGTATAAGAAACTGGAGCTTTCAGCGTCTATTCCATTACTCTATAAAAGCAGCACAATGCTGCCTTTACTGTTGGATGCACTGGGATGGTTTCTGAGGGCACAAGCGAGTACTACTTACAGGCCAATATACTACTGCAAAAAGTGTATATATAATTATTTAAGGAGACGTATTATCATTGGCATAGGAACCGGGTTCAGAAATATCCTGCTGTTGGCAGATTCACTGACTGGAGTGAACAGCAAAATATACAGCAATAAAACAGCTTTAGTATAATGTGTTGTTATGGTAACAGACTAGGAGGGTTTGGGTTAGCTAACGTTTATATTAACTTTATATTAACTATAGTACATTACACTACTATAAAGTTACATTACTCTCTGGCCACGTCCCAAACTGCAGACCAGGGGCGTAGCTAGCCCTAGTTTAGAGTCCCAGCACCCCTAAAGATTATAGTAAAAAAAAGTTTTTTTATTTTAACATTAATTTGTCTCTGACAAGCTGGAAATTTTAAAACCATAGAGAGTATATAGTTAAACAAATTATTATTTTAACAACAAAAAGCCCCCCCGCCTTGTAAAATGGTATGATCCAGCTTCTCTTTTCACATCGCGCGCACGGTGTCAGTGTTTTATCTGACTAGTGTCGTGTGTCTAGTAATTTTTACAAATAAATATTTTTGTACTTTATCACTCAGAACCAACACATTGCCGTCATTATCAGCAATCCATATTTCTGATACACTCTGTATTCTGTTATTGTTGCTAGGAGTGACTGTCTTACGCTTTTTGTTTAGCAGGCTAATGCTGCAGGTGGTCTGTTTACTGTTTATACTGTTTTCTGACAGCAGTACCATGTAATGTGGAGTATCTAGTTTAGTTTGTTGTAAAGTGATCTTTAATTGGATTTATCTAATAATAAACACATAATGTTGTATTTTGTTTATTTATTTGTAATTTACTGTAATTCCACAAATGTTGCTCTATGTCACTATACAGTGATTTGCTACCTTACCTACAGTGGAATCAGCTTATAGGTAATATTTAGGAGATTGGAGAGTGGGCTTTGATTCATATTAGTAAATGTGTCCCACTCAATGTGAAACCCGCTCCCATGCCCTTGCGTATTATACCTTTTTTAAAAGTTTATCATTTTATTTTTGGGGTCTACTAGAATAGATTAACATGCTTTAATGCTGTACATCGATATTCACCCACCATGAGCTCTGTTAGAGCTCCTGTGTCTTTATAACGAGTGAGGATAGCAGCAAAAAAGAAGATGGTTGGCATAAGGAACTATTTTTGAAGTCCATCATAATAATGCTAGGTTTTCGCACAGTGCATACAGCAGGCTAACATCGTCTGTAGCTATGATTAACATGGAACATGGAAATTAACTGGCAACTGTCAGTTCATTTAACATTACATAATTAATGAATTTAATTATGAATTGTTATTCAGTTTAAAAGCATATAGAATAGCATATGTAATATCTGTTATCGTTTAATCACAGAGCAAAGAGAAAACAACAACTGTACATCTATATTCACCCACCATGTGAAGTGCTCTGTTAAAGCTCCTGTGTCTTTATGCCCCGTTTTCTGATAAGCCCAGTGTGCATTGATTGTTTAGTTCACACACTCCGGGTTGATTGGTCAACTGCCAGAGCAGTTGCTTCTCTTAGTGCTTCTCTCCTGCGTAACGGTAAACAGTGCTGAGGCTATTTTTACAATGGCACCGGTTCTGCAGTATCTGTATGAGCCACAGTCAGATGCTGAAAGACAATTTAGTAAACTCATTCCAGCTACAGTGGAGCAGCACCGCTCAAAGCCAAAGAGAAAACTATCAGATAATTGATGGTGATTTCTAAAGCAAAGTGCTGCTCAAAATGAATGATGCAATCATTCCAGCGTCTGGCAGTTTCCAAGCTGTTAGTGATCCTGAGAATGGGCATGCACTTTTCTGCTGGCGGCCAGAACTTGACACTAGTTTAGGTAAAAGCGAGTCTGCAGCTGATCAGCAAAACTTTTAGAATGCAATATGATTAGGTGTCAATTTAGTGTTAGTTAAGAAGCCTACAGCACTGAGCACTCGGCTTAGCTACAGCCGGCAACTCCATGCTCATAGTACCTACTGTGTTTTGTTTCAAACATCACAAATCCACCCAGTAATAATGCAGACTTACAGGTTGGGCCACACCAAGTTGGAAATGCCCATCCTTCAGGAGGAAAAATCCAGGGACAAACTGTCTTGTTTTTTGAAGCAGTCCTCTGTGAAGTGCTGGGCATTCAGTACTATGTTGGTATGCTCGGTAAAAATTTAATTTCAACCCGTGATTTCTTTGTGGTTCTGCCTTTGACACAGCATCCAGATTTTCTCTCACAACTCAGAACACAGTGTCTTTATAACATGGGTGCAAAACTCAACAAACACTCCACGGCAAGGGTGTAGAATTAGCATGGAAGGAAGTGACGTGTCCCCACCAAAAATTTGATCACTGCAAAAAAAACCCCAATCTGTCAACGGCTCATTACCCTAGAGGTGCAGAAAGGTTTAAATCACATTCTCTACTGGAGTCTTATTTCCCTGCTGTCACGTGAGACTCTGTAGCTGCCTTTGGTTGTTAGCAGCGGCAAAACTGGAAGAATAACTTTCCAGTTATATGCGAGACTCACTGTGCAAGACTCAGGTGGAGTGTGGGAGACACATGGGTTTCAAAAACGAGTGAGATGGCAGCAAAAAGAAGATGGTGGGCATAAGAAACTATTTTTGAAGAAACGTGTCCATCATAATAATGCTATTTTGGCGCACAGTTAATTTAACAATATATAATTCATGAATTTAATTATGAGTTGATATTCAGTTTAAAAGCATATAGAATAGCATATGCAATATATGTTATCGTTTAATCACAGAGCAAAGAGAAAACCACAACAATAAAAGGCAATTGGGGTGGGGTGGTTGTAGGGGGGTCACAAATTAGGTCCCTACCAATGTCAAGAGCAAATCTACGCCCTTGCTCCACGGCCTCTAGTAGTGTGAAGGTGTCCCAAGCTTGCCGGTAGGCGGGGAATGTGACGGGAAGACATCATCGTGCTACAGAGAATAGGGCTGTGAGGTGTTTCAGGCTGCTGAGAAAAGTGGTTTTAGTGGGGAGAGTTGCTCCCCCTGGTGTGTACTTTGAGCTGTGTAACACTTTAAGGCCTCACTAAAGGAAAAGCCTAATAGGCCCTATTGTTGCTACTAATTAAATACCAATGACAACATTTCAGATTGTTTACCTTCTCCTGTGAAGATAGCAGTTTGAAGGTATAAGCTTTTGTTTCAACAGCAACAATATAGCGCCCCTCACAATTATTGGCACCCCTTGTTAAGATGCGTTAAAAGCCTTAAAATAAATTCAATTTTTAGTGCAGAAGCATAACCTCACACGAAAAATTGTAGAAAATGCGACATTTAACTCAAGTTAATAAAAAAAACCTTGACTAAGACATTTTTCATAAAATTACCTGTTCCACAATTACTGGCATCCCTAACAATTCCTAGAACATAAATGTCATTTAAGCATTTCTGTCATTTCTACTGTAGTTTATGAACGTGATAAGAGTATCTAGGAACATTTAATTAGTAGGTTATTACTTCCTGTTTCCCTGGGGTAGAAATATGATGCAACACCTATTTCTCTTATCCACTCTTCAACATGGGAAAGACAAGAAAACACACCATTCAAGTAAGGCAGATGTGTGTCGACCTTCATAAGTCAGACAATGGTTAGAAGAAAATAGCCACTCGCCTACACCTGCCCGTATCTCCAGTCAGAGGAATCATCAAGAAGTTTAAAGGAACTGGAACAGCGGCAAACAAGCCTAGATGAGATTTATCTTGCCACCACGCACAGTGAGGAGGACGGTAAGAGAAGTACAAAGTTCTCCAAAGCTCACTGTTAGAGAATTGCATCAAAGAGTAGCATCTTGGGGTCACAAAGTCTCCATAACAACCATCAGGCGCTGTGTACATGCCAACAAGCTGTTTGGGAGGCATGCATGGAAAAGGCCTTTTCTCGCTTACAAGCATAAACATAAACTACTGGAGTTCGCTAAGCAGTACTGGGACTTCAACTGGGACCACTGGGACCATGTGCTTTGGTCAGATGACACCAAGATAGAGCTTTTTGACAACAAACATGTGGGTCTGGCGTAACACGAAATATGATAATGCGGAAAAGAACCTCATGCTAACTGTGAAGTTTGGGTGAGGATCGGTGAAGCTGTGGGCCTGTTTCTCTTTCAAAGGTCTGGGGAACTTTGTTAGGGTGCATAGCATCATGAACTCTTTGAAATACCAGGACATTTTAAATCAGAATCTGGTGGCCTCTGCCTAAAAGCTAAAGATGGGTCATCACTGGGTCTTTCAGGAAGATAATGACCCTAAACATGAGGCCAAATCTACACAGAAATGGTTCACCAGACACAAAATCAAGCTCCTCCCATGGCCATCTCAGTCCTAGACCTTAATCCAAATGAAAACCTGTGGGGTGAGCTGAAGAGGAGAGTGCATAGGAGAGGACTCTCTATGATTTAGAGAGATTGTGTAAGGAGGAATGGTCAAAGATCCCTCTCTGTATTCTCCCATGTTATGAAATGTTATAGGAGAAGATTGAGTGCTGTCTTGTTGGCAAAAGGGGGTTGTACAAAGTATTAACATCAGGGTTGCCAGTAATTGTGGCACAGATGATTTCATGTAATATAATTATTTCTTGGAATTTATTTGTGGGAATTTTTTTCCATTGAGTACATGCACTTAAATTAAATGTTGGATTTTTCTTTTTTTTTTTTGCATTGTTGTCCTATATTATTTAAAACAAGTAATGCATTAGAAGCCTAAGAACACATCTTAACGAGGGGTGCCAATAATTGTAGAGGGCGCTTTTTATGGCAGCATTGCATAAAGTGTGGTCAAAGTTAAGCCCTGAGGATGCTTAACTTAATCCTCCAGAAAATGAAACACCCCAGTAAGAGAACAAACTTTTTTTTTTACTATCTTTATGCACCTTTTAAATTTTTTACAAGTATTTTAGTAACAATATACACAATAGTGCAATGCAGATGAATGCAATAGTGCTATGCAAATAAAATACGTTGATAACACTTCTTATCTATGCTGTTAGCACAGTGTGTTAGAAATACATTTCAATACAATGCTTGTCTGTGGCATAGGCCTGTATAATTACTTAGTCAAAATTACATGCATAACCCTTTATAAAGCAAGTATATAACTTTCTAATGTTAAGTTTCATCTTTTATAAAAACACTATAAACATTATTATTTCTTATTTTTAATGTGGTGGTTACAAAGTTGTCAATGGCAACAGACTAAACTAAATTAGAGGATGTGGTTTCAAAAGTGCCTTTAATACATAATAAATTTTATGTGAAATAGACTGAATTTATCTGATTTAAAAAGAGATTGGGGTTCCAGTGTTGTGAGGTTCATGGAAAATGACACAGCGACGCACAATCTTTTAACATTTTTATGCAGAATTCCCTTTACACTGCGCTAGAATTGTATGATGAATTGTAGAAATGTACCAAAATGACTTGAAAATAAATCTTTTTCCTTTAATTCACTTTTAAAATGAAGACAGTTTATCTTTCTTCTGTAAATGTACCACTTTGTAGAGGTTTGTAAAGGTTTTGTTGCAATAGCAGCAGCAATTTCCAGCTCTGCCTATTCACCCATTCACATTAGAGATATCTTTTTCACTGGAATTTTGTCAGTAGCTTTCTGTTGGAACATCAGTAAGACTGTAAATCTGCTCAAACATGGAGTGTTTTTTATGATTCAGAAAGAATGTGTTTTTCTAGCTACATGTTAATTAATTATAAGCAACAGCTGCACCACACATTAACACGCCATCAGCGTACCTGCAGTGCTGAGAATGATCCACCGAGTGCACCTGTATAGTAATGGATAAAATGGGTGCAGAAACAAGGTTGGCGTATTTAATGAGAGGCCAGTTGTGTATGGCTGAAACAGCAGGCTGTGATTAGCCGTTTGCATGTCAGTCAACTGCCCTGTTCCTGACATGGTTGTTCTTGGTCACAGTATGTGGGTAAAACAATATGTGGGGACATGTGTCTCAACGTGAAAGCTGCAGCAAAAGTAGGTAATCGTGACTTAATTACACACTTAAATATTACATTTGGAAACCAATGAAAATCTGCATTTCATTGCGCCGTCACTCGCCATTGTTTTTGGCCTTCTTCAAAAGGTTCAGCGCTGCATGGGATGGATTGTGAGTGATTGAAGGATACTCGAGCTGAGTCCTTTACATTCTCAGAAAGGATCCTACGATAGGAACAGCCTTCAGGCCGCTTCCTTACCTGGGAGATAGGTATGAGGGGTGTTTCAGAATGGGCTGCTTTTTGAGTGCTGCCAAACAGAACAGAGGTCATGTATAAAGGCACAATAAAGGCTCTTTGAAATATTAATGTGAAACCAGGTATAAAAGAAGGACAAGGAAGTGTGGGATATGAATCATTTACAGTATTCACTCAAATAGCAGAAAACAATCAAGTACTTAGATATTTAAAATGATTTTGTTGTGATCTATTTCAATCCAAGACACTAATTGAGATTATAATGAGCTGAATATATACTAAGTAATTATTTGTAGCATACTTTCTTTTGGAATGTCACACTACTGCGCCCCTCCACAAAACTCCCAGAATCCTGTAGGCTCTGACATCATAGACACATACTCACTTTCACCCAATTCTGAGCGCCTGGTTGTAGAAATATCTGCTTTTTCTTTGTGGTTCTTTGTGAAGTGTTGTTATTTGCTCTGGCATTTTTCTCTGTTTGTCTTGTTCCCGTGTGTTATCTCTTTGGATTTCCCCATTGGATTGTCAGTTGGATTGTCAGTTGGTTTGTTAGTTGGTTTGTCAGTTGGATTGTCAGTTGGATTGTCAGTTGGTTTGTCAGTTGGTTTGTCAGTTGGATTGTCAGTTGGTTTGTTAATTGGTTTGTCAGTTGGATTGTCAGTTGGTTTGTCAGTTGGTTTGTCAGTTGGATTGTCAGTTGGTTTGTTAGTTGGTTTGTCAGTTGGATTGTCAGTTGGTTTGTCAGTTGGTTTGTCAGTTGGATTGTCAGTTGGTTTGTTAGTTGGTTTGTCAGTTGGATTGTCAGTTGGTTTGTCAGTTGGTTTGTCAGTTGGTTTGTTAGTTGGTTTGTCAGTTGGATTGTCAGTTGGTTTGTTAGTTGGTTTTTCAGTTGGATTGTCAGTTGGTTTGTTAGTTGGTTTGTCAGTTGGTTTGTTAGTTGGTTTGTCAGTTGGATTGTCAGTTGGTTTGTCAGTTGGTTTGTCAGTTGGATTGTCAGTTGGTTTGTCAGTTGGTTTGTCAGTTGGATTGTCAGTTGGTTTGTCAGTTGGTTTGTCAGTTGGATTGTCAGTTGGTTTGTCAGTTGGATTGTCAGTTGGTTTGTTAGTTGGTTCGTCAGTTGGATTGTCAGTTGGTTTGTCAGTTGGTTTGTCAGTTGGATTGTCAGTTGGTTTGTTAGTTGGTTTGTCAGTTGGATTGTCAGTTGGTTTGTCAGTTGGTTTGTCAGTTGGATTGTCAGTTGGTTTGTTAGTTGGTTTGTCAGTTGGATTGTCAGTTGGTTTGTTAGTTGGTTTGTCAGTTGCATTGTCAGTTGGTTTGTTAGTTGGTTTGTCAGTTGGTTTGTCAGTTGGTTTGTTAGTTGGTTTGTCAGTTGGATTGTCAGTTGGTTTGTTAGTTGGTTTGTCAGTTGGTTTGTCAGTTGGATTGTCAGTTGGTTTGTCAGTTGGTTTGTCAGTTGGTTTGTCAGTTGGATTGCCTGGTTTACTTTACTCTTCTTTTGGATCAAATAAACATTAATAAAATCCACCAGTTGTCTTACATCTGCAGTCGTCTGATTTGTTGGCGAACGTTACATGGAAGGGGGCTGTCCTAAACCCAAAGCCCTACATTGTGAAAATAATACTTACATCTTGTTATGGTGGCAAAGCATTTGCTTGTTTCTATGCAAAGCACTGTGTTACTATATTGTTAAAAATGTTTTGCTTTCTGTCAGATCCTCACCGCGTAACTCGTCCCATAGTTTTTGAGATCCACATCGTTCCAACTCCAGATTGTCTGGTCTGATTGTGTGATTCGGGCTTGTATACAGCTTTTTAATCGAATGCATGGATTCCGGTAAAAAAAAAAAACAGATTTTTTCCCATAGAGATCGAATAGGATGGAAAAGTACACACCAATCTACTGTACTTCTGCTCAACCGACAGACTCAGGGTAGACCTCCGACCACAACTGTAGTGTTAGTTTGAGTCCAGTTCATTTCCAGTCACATCCAGGGTTTTGTTCAACCTACAGCCACCAAACTGCCTGTACTCACTCAGGACAGATCCCCAACTGCTAATCCACAGACATACTGACCCACACTTCTCTATTTGCCGTGTATGCGCAACCATCCTGCATTTCCTTCAGGAAATGTCTTAATATCTTCATTCGTTTCATTTAAAGTGAAATAAAAAGATTTAAATTTATCATGACTTTCATTTTGGCACATGGGTGTGACCTTATTTTAGCCAAACACACAAGTGAGACTGCACCCAAGCAGTAAGATGAAAATCAGTGTTTGATTAAGAATAACCGTCACGCATGTTTTCTGCAATTGTCATTTAAATAATTGCGATTAACATTTTAATTGTCCACTGCATGCAACTACTGAAGTACAAGCCAGAAGTGGTCAAGTTAACAAATTATGAATCTTGCTTTCTACATGTTTGATTAATAGGTTATACCCGTTGTGCAGTCAGTGATACACTATGCTATTGCAGCTACACAGCTAATACACCAACAGTACTCAGCGCTGCTCTCCATGATCATGTCAGAATATTCTCAATAATACAATTTACTTTTTTTACAATGTTTTTTATTTTAGTTCATATTCTCAGCACACCAACTTAACATTGTACTTATTGCAGCAATTCAACAGATGAATTACTCCAACAGTAATTGCGATCATCTCAACTAAGATGATTATGTAATAATAGCAATTAATTAAACGGTTTGCCGTAATAAACATTAACATTTTATGTGATTAACTGTTTATAAAAGGTTTGCAAGTTATATATCGAGTCATATGTCCACTAAAAATGTGCTAAAGCTGTCACTACCGAAAAGATTAGTAGTGTTTTGAGTGATTTGTTAGTGACTAGTGTGCAACATTTTGGTTACAGTAAACATAATTGAGCAAAGTATTTTAGTCTAAAGTCATTTATAGATTTTAGACTCTGACTTCAAACCAGTTCAGGAGGATCATTTTAAAAAGCTCTTTAAAAAGCAGAAATAGCTTTGTGTGTTTATTCACCGACATTACAGGCTTATGAAACATTGTTAAGGTTTTATGAAGCTCTAATGCTGCTGCCTTTCTGTGTCCGTCCTCAGGAGAGCGGCTCGGTCTACCTGCAGTTCTCCTGCTCCACAGCCCTGCAGCTGGAGGTCATCTTCGAGGTGCTGGAGGAATTCGATTGGACGTCCTTCTCTGTGGTCACCACCCGTCACCACGGCTATGAGGACTTCCTGGCTATGGTGGAGGGCATCACGGACGGCTCCTTCATCGGCTGGGAGAAGAAAAGCACGGTGATGCTGAATCTGACCGACGACCCCGGAGGAGCGCGTACCCGCAGGCTGCTGAAGGAGAATGAAGCGCAGGTCAGGAGAAAAAAAAAAAAAAACAGAGAGAGGAGAGAGAATGGCCCCAAAATCCTTTTTTTGTTCTTCTTTATTTTCTTCCTCTTAAACTGTAACTACAGTGCGGTTCTGACCCATTTTGCCGTCTGCACTACTTTCTGGTTTTACCATCTATTTTCGTACTTTCTTTCTCTTTTCCGTTCATTACTTTTTTCTTTGCTCCCTTTTCCATTTCAGTTCAGTGTGGCCTCACCGGCAGCACAATTAACAACTGTATTATCAAATCAATCTTGGTTAATTATAGAAATATGAGCATAAGAATGAAAAGGGGGATAACTACGCTGCTGTAATGGCACTATTAACGTTTAACAGACCCTCCTTCTAGAATAATTACTCTCCAGTCTTCCAGTACCAGTGCTGCAAAACCCTTAAAAAGTCTCGCTTATATGCAGCTTCCATAGCTTTCCCCTCCCCCTCTCCTCTGAGCTTCATCTTGTTCATGTCTCTATTAACCTTTTCCATCATTGTCTCATGCTTTCGCACTCATTGTGTTCTTCTCCTCCATCAGTTAAGGCGGTATCATCGCATCACAATCCGTTTTTTCCCACCTCATTACTTTCAGTTCCTCACTCTCTTTCACTACTCCCTCTTCCCGTCTCCTCCCTGCCTCGACTCAAACTGTGGCCTTTATGTGAAGGCTCCTGAAGAGAAGGGGGTCGAGGGACCTACGAAAGCGGAGATGGCATTCCACGATGTTACTAAGCAGCGTGACATTAAATGACAGTTTCCATCTGACCCAAAGGTGGCCACCTCAATTCCCCACCGGCTGGCCACGCAGGCTGCCGTTCTCTGCATTTGGAGACTTGACTGATTAATTCTCCCCAGTGTCCAAGAACCTGGACGTCTGAGACCCTAATCAGTGTCTGATTCAGGGGATAATTCAAAACACATGTCAGTGTGTGTCTCCTGCGCAGTCAAATGGCCTAGTGAAAAAAGAAACTGTGGTGGGTACGAGTGCTTAGTAGTTACAGAGTTTTGTCAAAATTGGGGTCAGTGCCAAGCAAACTGACAGTGCTTGATGACAGAAGGGGGCTTGTTCTGCAGGTCGGATGATTTTTTTGCATAGTTCAAAAAAGTTAACAAGTTCTAGAAACTGTGTTTTATCCCAAACATTTAGTTGTTGGGAACTCAATGGGGAATCTAGGGTCCAGGTAAACTAGCTGAGTTCAAACATAGGCTTTACAATATGAATCCAGGCTTACATGCTTCTAATCTGAAATGGGTTCCACCACACTAAGTGGTTTTAAAATGGACTTACTAATTGTTCTCCAACTAAACAGATGTATGTGCTTGTGAAAGCAATGGGGACCTCATAGAAAGTCTAGAAAAGGTTAATTGCAAATGTCACATTTCACCAATAAAATAAAAGCTAGAAAAGTGCATTGTCTGAAGGAAAAGCAGGATGGCTGCGCATGAGCAGATAGAGGAACGAGGGATGAGTAAGCGACAAATAGAAGAGTGCGGGTCAGTTTGTCTGTGGATTAGTGTTTGGGGATCTGCCCTGAGTGAGGACATGCAGTTTGGTGGCTGTAGGTTTAACGAAACCATAACATTTGGGTGCGCTTTAAAACGAATAGGACTCAATGCGGGAACAAAGAAGGGTATAAAAAACAACAAACAGACGAGTGCATGTCAAACCAACACTGCAGTCATGGTTGGGGCTCTGTGTATGTGAAACTGAGTCTGTCCATTGAGCAGAAGTAGATTGGCGTCCAATCTGTTTTATGGTTTTACTTTCTGCTCCAAGCATGAACCTAATATCCATAGCTTAAGTACAGTAGCACAGTAGGCAGACCATACAAGTCCAATTGTTGAGGTGATCTTCTAAATGAAAATAAGTAAATACATCCTCTACAGAGAATAAACAATTCTCCACCACCTTTAGTACATCATTTCTATTTAATATGTTTAATATATAAATATTGCAGCGTTGATGCAGAATAAGAAGCTTCCTATGTTTCCTATGCAGAATAGGAAACTTTTCACGTTTATATGAGTGTTCTTTATTGAACCCAGCAGCAGTGGAGATCGCTACACAGTGCTACTGATCAGCCAGGATGACAGGCACATCCTCAACAGCCATAGAGCCCACACTGACAGCAGGCTCCAGCCTCACAGTTCAGCACAACACAGCCCCATACAGCACATATAGAAAGCTTTTAGCTCAAATCAGCCCCAGCTATTTATATGGTTTAAGTCTCGCTCAGTGCATGGCCATGCCTCCTGCACCACAATATACACAAAGAATTTAATGTGCTATTTATTTTGCATTTATTTTATGTTGCATTTTCCAAACGTGTTACGTTCAGTAATTAAACTGTATTTATCCATAGTTCTCGAGGTGCTTGAGTGTTGTTTCCATTATTCTCACAGTTCCTTCGTACAGCTAATAAATGCCAAAAAAAGATGAACTGATAAAGTGAATTCTAGCTACTACTATGTTTTGTGTTTTTTCCTGAAGTGCATTAATTCCTAGGAAAAGAAAATACCAGTAATATCAGCAATGTTTAAGGAAGCCTTCAGTAGACTATACTCCACAGTTTTTACTGTTGAACTGTAGGTGAAACACAAGGAATCGAACTAACAAAAGCAATAGCTAAGTAGGAACCTATAGTTTCCCTCCAGATCCAACCTTAAAATATAATCTACAAACTGTATGGATGAGAGTAAGAGGGCTACTGTTAGGGCTCTTACCACCTTTTTAATAAAGTGTAAAAAGAATGCTGGCAAAAAAATTGGTAGCGATTATTCGGCTTGATGTTATTGTGAATGATTGAAAGAGTGAAGATCTAGCAGTAAATGAGGAAAGAGAGAAAATCCAACATCTAAGAACAGTTTACTTTGACATCCTCTAAAAAACTTATGTTCTCTAAAACTGAGATCATCTTTGATGGCAGCATGAGTGTGATGAGTGAGGATCTAAAGAAAAACATTCTCAGCAGAAAAAAAGTCAATAACAGCGTGTGACTGTCTGCTGTACAGCCAGCTCTGTTGCAGTTTATTCAAATAATCTGTTTGCTGAGCTGCAGGACTAAATTATACTTATTCATCGCTAATGCACACAGTCCTCACGTCCTCATGCATATTCAAAAATATTTGTTAAAAATGCACTTCTTTACCAGTGTTTTTCTGGGCTCCCATCCTCATAAAAACCATCAGGGTTAGTGTTTTTAAAAAAGTCTTGACGTCCTGTATATGGCTAGTACTTTGTGTTTAGTTAGGATGTTTTAGGACGCTGCGTGCCTGGGCAGAAGTAGAACATTTCAGCTATCTGTATGTAGACAATAAAAAGAAATATCAAAAGAAAGAAAGAAAAAGCTCAACATTTCTAAACATTTTATACATACCGATGACTATTCTATAGACATATCAGCAGGAATAGTTGGTTAATGTATTTATATTAATGTCACACACATTTGTAATTATATTCTATTTGCTAAATTCATACAATGACCATTCATACCATTCTTACACAGCATATGGAGAAGAGACTGCTAACTGATATCAGTACAGATCAGTTTTGCTAATTTCTGTGGTCCTCTACTCTGACAAAACTCTAAACTTTAGTTTAATTTGACTCCCTCTTTATTTTCCTGAATTTTGAAAAGCTTTGATAACTTTAGGTATCAGTTACAGTGACCAGAAAAAAAAGCCATTGTCACCGTAGCACACTGATCCAAAACCCCAACACCTCCTACAGATTGCATGCTAGATCCACCATCCTTTGTACGATCGTAGAGCCTGTTCCTTATAAGTGTGCTTGTATCATTCTAATGTGCGGGTTGTTCAAACTTTTTGTCTTCCATAGGACTCAGTGGTGGAATGTTTAGACAATTCTAATCAAGAAATGATTTTGTATTAGACACTTTTAAAACATTACATACAGGAATAACATATTGTAATGTCAGCATAAATCAAAAGGTACGGTTAACATAACACATGCTCTGGTATTAATCATAGTAGAGGGTCGCAAAACACAGCGGGAAAGCAGGCAGGCTAAGCCAGCACGAAACAGCACTAGCAGCATGTTAACATATGTTATGTCCACAAAATCACAACAATTTTTTTATTAAAGTCTCTCCTAATGCAGCTGCAGTGCTGCTGTGAGCATGCACACGTCGGTGGTCTGCATGGCCACACCTCTTAATGCGTCCATGGCCAATAGTGGGCTGCTACAATGTCAACCTCTCTGTAGCATTGCAGCAACCACAGAGCAACACCCTATAAACCATCTGTAACAATAGAGCAGTGGTTTCCGTCCTCGGTACTCGCCAGATGGTCCACAAAAGTTGGGTTGAAGCAGAAATATGGCCTGTGAAATATGAACTGCTTTGTAATAACGCAACAGTTTAGTTTAGTTGGTAAGCCTCATACCATACCGGTGTTTTACCTGCTACAGAAGACCAGGATGAGGACACCAAGCTATGAAAAAACAGGTTGATTAAAATCTATCAGTAGCAGTAACTGGCTCAGTGAACAGATATCATATCAAGCATATTGCTCATTAATTTCCCAGTAAATCATCTCCTTTGATATCATGTTCTTGTTGCATTCTGTGAGTTTAGAATGGTCAGGACGTGTGCCACACCCCTCTGCACCTTCTTCTACTGCATGTGTGTGTACGTGAGATGTTAGGTTATCTACTCTGTGACACTAGGATCAGTATACACTCAAACGATGCTATGTGTTAAGTTTCTACTGCAAAGTATCAACTTTCTTTAGAAAGCAGCCCCCTCAAAATAACATACCCTGCCACTTTTTAATTTCTACCTGCGACTGCACTTTCAAACTTGCCCAATTTGGCAGGAGAACAGCCGTCCTGACAGCCCTGCAACCAGCGAGCGATACGCATGGAGGAGAGAAACAGCACAGTTTTTCTGGTTGCTGTAGTATCTCTGCATACTCAAAATCCCTGGTGTTTTCCAACTGTTAAAAACAGTTTTCAGATTTTCACTACCATTACTTTTCTTAAGCCATGCACTGGGAATCTTTAGCTTTCGCGTCTCCATTACAGTATTTATACTGCCATGTAAGATTTGTTTATGTGTTATTTCTTGATGCCTTTCACTCTGATTAAACAGTGTCTTTGAGGCCAGTGCCAAAGGTTTATGGCTATACAAAGGTCTATATTTATGGATTTAAACAAATGGCTATATAAATTACTATATTCATACCCCGTGATATAAATAGTATATATATATAAAAAAATATAAATTAATGTTTTCCTCTCACCAGCTTTGTGTAATGTCAGTTGATGGGACCCTTATTATTGAAACACTGTGCCTCCATGCAAGCACTTCATGTCTTTATTAAATCTAGAATGTTTCTGACTGGCATTAAAAGGATACATTAACGCCAGTATGTCCTTCTGGGCTGGAGCAGTAATTATGAAAACACATAATTGCCAACATTTGTCAGTGCAATTATATAAATAAACACTTTATTGGTGGGCTGATTTGCGAGTGTAAATCAACCAATCATCACTAATCGCTAAGTTGAAGCAGTGACCAATGTTTACATTAACCAATGATAATGTAGATAACCATAATAAAGGTAACACCTTATGTTATTTATATTTGTTAGAAATGCCACATACAGCGCCCACTACAATCAGTGGCACCCCTTGTTAAGATGTGTTCTTAGGCTTATAATAAATCCTTTTTTTTTTAATAATATAGGACAACAATGCAAAAAAGAGAAAAATCTAACCTTTCATTCAGTGGGGAAAAAACACACATTAAGAAATAATTCTTTTACATGAAATCGTCTGTGCCACTGTTAAGATGCCATGCACCCTATCAAAGTTCCCGGGGCCTTTGAAAGAGAAACAGGCCCACAGCTTCACCGATCCTCCCCCAAACTTCACAGTGGGCAAGAGGTCCTTACGCCCGACCCATATATAGTGTTTGTTGCCAAAAAGCTCTTAGTGTCATCTGACCAAAGCACACAGTCCCAGTGGTCCCAGTTGAAGTCTCAGTACCGCTTAGCGAACTCCAATAGTTTATGTTTGCGCTTGTAAGCGAGAAAAGGCTTTTTCCGTGACTGCCTCCCAAACACCTTGTTGGCATGTAGACAGCGCATGATGGTTGTTATGGAGACTTTGTGACCCCAAGATGCTACTCTTTGATGCAATTCTCTAAAAGCGAACACATCTTAACGAGGGGTGCCAATAATTGTGGAGGCCACTGTGAAGTCTAACTTACAGTGTCAATCGTTGTAGCAAATGATAAAGAGAAGATAGTACCAGAGTACCCCCCCCCCCCCTCCCCACCCCTTGTGTGAAGTATTTAGTAATTAGGCTACTGGCTGCACTTTTCTTTCCCTGATTAGTCAATTAATTGAAATCAAAATGAACCAATTAATCAGTAATGGAGATCATCATTAGTTGCAGCCCTAGCTACAGTCATGAAGATGTTGGAATGCATCGACCGTTTAAAGTATATACTCTCATTGGAAGGAACATTCTGGCATTATTACTGGACATGTGAACTCTGTGTTTACATGATGATTATAATGTTATTAACATTAAAAAACACACTGTGATGAAGCTTATTTTACGTATACTCACATAGTTTATATATTTTGAGACTGTGAGCAAAAACACTGCGTTTTAAATTGAAAGACAATTTCTTTAAGATTAAGTGGAAGCAAGACATGAAAACCACATGTCTTTAAATGCAATTAACTACACCAAGAATGTAATCAATCATAAAATTCCGGTAAACATTTTTACATTGTCTAAGATTTTCTTGATAACAGGAAGAACGCAAGAAAAGAGTTCATTTGTGATAAATTTGGCAACAGTGTTAGAAAAACATGCTCTGAAAGACCTCCTTTGCTTTAACATTCCGTAGCGTTCCTCCCGGCTTC
The DNA here is from genome assembly GCA_021613375.1 of Megaleporinus macrocephalus. Lineage (NCBI taxonomy): Eukaryota > Metazoa > Chordata > Actinopteri > Characiformes > Anostomidae > Megaleporinus > Megaleporinus macrocephalus. The sequence continues at coordinate 28,410,483 of CM038703.1, forward strand.
CAACACTGCTGGCGGAAGGGTATTCAATCACCGGCAATCCCTCACCTTTCAAGAGACGGATTGCTGGAAACCTGAGGCTTAATGTCTACAACACTAACGATCAACATTTCTATTGAAGAAGCACCTTGTCTGCTGCAGCAGTCTAACCCGAGTCTCTGAGTAGATGTTCTTCAAGCCTTTCATTTGAGAAGGCCTTGAGCAAAAAAATATATATATGAAGAAAAAAAATACATGCACTTCTTTTGTTCACCAGGAAGGAGGTTGCATACAACAGATCGAAAAGATCAACGCCAATGCCAAGATGAATTTCATATTGGACTTGCACAACCGACCTTCCTTGTCAAATATGCTGTATGACCTTGATTAGCTGAGTTGCTGTGGTCTTCAGGTGCCCAACAACAACACAAATGAAATTACTAAAAGTTTTTTTTTATTCTGTTAAACATAGATTATTTTTTTTAAAAATTGCAATCATGTCTTATTAATCATTTTGGTTGATTTTCTTGATTACATCAAATTAAATGTTACAAAACAGCAGAAAATAAAAAATAAGGTTTTGTATATCGTCACGGTCCATTGAAAAACAAGTATCTCCAAAATTGCAACTTTACAGGAGAGACCAAAACATACTTTACTTTAAATGTAAGTCAATGGAACCAAATTTTTTTCCAAGCTATTTTGGAGCACTTCTATTGGTCCATTAATCATAACCTTTTCACTCAATATAAATGGCCGTTGGCACCTTCAAATGATGTAGAAAACTTAAAATCAACAAAAATGGAGATACACGTTTTACATTGGACAGCAATGATATGTTCTATTCGTTTTAAGTATAAAGTCAATATTTAATCTTTTTTTAGAATGGTCTATAACTCAGTTCAGTTTTTATTATGTTAAGTCTCTTAATGCCAGTTACAGCTTAGTTTCTTGCTATGTTAAAAGCTGTGAAATTACACAGGACTAGCACATTAGAACCATATTATTCATACAGTCATTCATACATTCATAAATCCATACATCTGTAAGAGTGTTGTTGATTTTCTAAGTGAGAAACACATCCTCTACAGACATCACACTTAAATATGAATTTTTTGATAAAAAGATGAGCCATAAATTTCGCACAGGACACATTTGATATTTCATAGCATCTCTCTAACAAACAAACAAACAAACAGACAGACAAACAGACCAAGTATAGCCAAAATGATAATGTCAGGTCCTGCCTGTCCTCGCCTGTCTGTTTACATCCTGTCATAGCCATGTGGCTCTGTCTGTTTGATCATGTTCCCCTCTTGTTCTCTGCTCCACCCCAGCCCCACCTGTATCACCTGTTCCTCATTTGTATTAGTCCTGTCAGCTGTTGTTACCCTGTTAGTCCGTGTATTAATACTTCCTGTTTTGCCCTCTCCCCTGTGGTTCGGTGGTGTTTGTGATAAACTTGATGTTCCCGCGTGTTACTGGTACCTGTCTAGTTTTCACTTATCTTGTGTTTGTGTACTTTGTGTTTTGTTTCTGTTCTTATATTTATGAAATATATTCTGTTAAAGCTTATATATATATATATATATATATATATATATATATATATATATATATATCATTTGTAATATATATATATATTACAAATGAACAGCAAATGTGCATTTAAAATGTGTGTTCTCTGTAGATGTTCATTTATTCTTACTTTAAAAATCAAGAAAACACGTAACTAGACCAAATGTTTGCACACACCTGTATCTATAAATAAACTTTTGAAATTACTAAGAACTGAACAGTATTGCATTCCGCACCATGTAACAGCTTCTTTCTCCTTCTGCTGTGTTTTCTTTCTGCAGGTGCGGCTCTTGTACTGCACTCATGAAGAGGCGGAGCTGATATTTAAGGCGGCGTGGCTGTCAGGGCAGGCCACTCCTTCACACATGTGGTTTGCTGTGGGGCCAGCTCTGTCGGGACTGGGAGTGGAGGGCCTGCCTAAGGCTCTGTTTACCGTTCGGCCACAGGGATGGCGAGATGAGCCCCGTCGACGCATCGCTAAGGGTGTGTCGGTGCTGACGCATGGCGCCATGGCCTTACGCAGGGAGTACGGCGGAGCCAGAGGGACAAGCTTTGCTGGGAACTGCATGACAGATGGTAACCAGACACAGAGGGTGCCAGACAGGATCAGGTAAATTTGGTTAAAAGGACTCGAGGATGCATCCACGTTTTCAGTCACAGTTCAGTAGTGTGCAGTGTAGGGGTTCCAGTCATACGCATCCAGCTAAATGGTGAAATAGTTCTTTTTATGGTACTCTAATCTCACAAATAGAAATAATAATAATAATAATAATAATAATAATAATAATAATAATAAATGGCCCTTTAGATTAATCCAAAATGCAAAATCAGTGCTTCTGTACAGAGGAACCTGTATAGCTGTGATGTAATTAATATCTATCTATGTATTAATATCTATCTTAACAAGGCATAATTTCAGTATGTTATTTATTAACTGTGTCCTTTTTTTGGACTAATTCTAATTTTTATTTCTTCATTGTCAAATTAGATGATGGATGATTTTTGGCCAGTTTTTTTTGTTAAGCTGACAGTATATTTGAAGTGATGGAAGAACTAAATGAAATCAATTCACTACCAAACGTCAGTGATAAAAAGGAGGAAACGCAGGATGGTTTCGCATAAATGACAAATAGAGGAGTGCGGGTCGGTATGTGTGTGGATTAGTGTTTGGGGACCTGCCCTGGGTGAGTACATGCAGTTTGGTGGCTGTATATAAAATTAAACCATGAGGTTTGAGTGTGTGAACAGACGTAGTTAGGGGGTCTGCCCTGAATCAGTGTATGTGAAACGGTGTGTCAGGTGAACAAAAGTACAGTTGATTGGCGTGCACTTTTCCATTCTATTCTTTCTCTATGAGAAAAAATTCCAGAAAAAACATTGTTTTCCAGAATCCATGCATCCAATCAAAAACTAAGTCTGAATCACACAATCAGACCAGATAATCTGGAGTTAGAACGGTGGTGATATTTTGAAAACTGCAGGACGAGTTACGTGGCCAAGATCTGGCAGAAAGCAAACAATGTATAACTATATAGTCGTTATAATAATAATTATTAAAACACTGAGGTATAATTGTGCCTTTAAAAGCCATAAGGCTGTTATAACGTCAATTCCTCATCATCTCCACTGCGGTTTAAGTGGGTAAAAACTCATATTATATTACTTTATTTTATGCTTTATGTTTTAGTAGCACCTGTAGTTGAAATAGCAGGGACTGCTATTAACATGCATCTCACCACAAATCTACACCAGAAGAAGATCATGAACACACGTTTGTAGTAACATTAAAATGACCAGTAAAAAAGATGTTGGGTTACTCAGTATTTGATTATTTATTAGGCGAGTTCTATTAGAGATTCCATTTAATAAGTCAATGTTAAAAAGAAGCATATCAACTACAATTAGAATAGAAGGTAGGTCAGCGCTGCTGTGGAAGGCATGTATTGATTTGGGATTTTGTCATAAACTTGAAAATACTTGTATCATACAAATATGTGTAGGCAAGTTTAACCCAAAACTATGAACAGGCCTGTCTGCATAGAGAAATCTGTACAGCATCAAGAATGAAGTTACAATCAAATTAATATCCAGAATGAACTACTGCCAAACACACTGTTGCATGTAGACTGGAAAAAGACCTGGTGCAAGTCCCAGCATCACTGAAAGCCAGTTCATTCCAGCCAATCACAGTCAGCTTTGTTTCATGATTTTTTTGTTTTTCTTTGAAAGAAACCAAATAAAGGTAAATCCAATTTTTCAAAGTTCCTACATAATAAGTCTTGAAAGCAGTCAGATGTGAAAAGCTCCATTCTAGAGAAACAGTCACAGAGGTGGTAGTCTCTGCCACAGTTGCTCCACCCACACGTAGACGTATATATAGTGTGTTAATCTGGTCTAATGATTTTGCCAGTTACATTCTGATTGGCTATCCTCTCTCTTCCACGTAAGCGCGCTTCCATGTATGTTTTTGTGCTGGTCAACGTTTTGTTGTTCCCAACTGAAGTCTCTAGGAAGAACAGAAGTCTCAGCCTCTGATGCTCTGCCCAGTGTATACTTCTGTGTTTCCAGTGTGACCATTTTTGTCATGACTCCGTTTTCTAAATTGTCTCCCTCGATACGTAATGCCAAGTAGCAGGCTGGTGATTGGTCATTTTGGCTGTCAGTCCAATATCTTTTTCCAGGAGTAGTGAGCGGTTCCTGACCACATTAAATCTCCCTAAGGACTCTGGCAATGTGGGACTAAAACAGTGGTGATAGGAAAGAGACGTCTGAAGAGTTTAATGCCTCTAAAAGCTCCCTCGCAGAAAACTATTACGTTAAATGGTGAATATGCTGCCTGATCTATGAGACATTGTTTTACGACAACTTTAAGAAGGTTTTGACTTTGAATCTATTTATGTTAAGTGTATTCTGGGCATTGCACAGCAAAATATGTAATTTACATATAATCACTCTAAAGGCTCCTGTAGGCTGTTTGGTGGTTTAGGACAGCAAATAAAACGATTTGTGTTACCACAACACATGGCTCCTATCAACACTACTGTAAAATACATGTGAGTCCCTGTGTAAGTTCTACAATGAAGCATTTCACATCAAACCATAAATAATGTGGATATTTAAAAAAGAAAGTAAATTTTTCTTTCAATTTGCCAAACTGCAAAAAATCTGTGGTTCATTTAAATACCATGAATCAATGTGATCAAATGTTTGAGGTAATAGTTAACAAAGAGTTATGCTACAGCTTTTCGGATAGTTTGGTTTAGCAGTAATGTGACATAACAATAATAATAAAAAATATTACCAGCCACACATTTGAAGCATTCTGCCAAAAATTCTGCCTTCAGTTTATCCTGTTCTTGTACACTGCTGTGCAAAAGTCTTCAGCACCTGTTTAAAAGCCTTTATCTTAGCCATACGTGTATTTTCACCAGTAAGATCACCAGATATCATTAGAACATGCAATACAATACAAAGTACCATAAATATCTTATTGTGAAAGAAGTAGATCGTATCTTGAGCTCCAATTTGAAGTTTAATTCCAGATTTCTCCTGGACACTCCAGACATTGTATGAATTTATTACATTCCTTCACCAGCAAGCTGGATTTAGCTTAATGAAGTACTGAGTACCTATTAGATGATAACTGCAAATAATACTGTGTTAACCACAAGAAAAAACTTGGAAAGAGTTAAATAAGCACACTGTCATATGCAAAACTATTAGTATTAGTAATACTCTATTAATACATTTTGTTGTATAAATGGTGTGGTGAGCAAATAAAAGCTTCATGTATGGAAAAATAGCTATTTAAATATAATAATGTCTTCAATGCCTAAAACGTCTGCATCGAACTGTATATAAAAAAAAAATCAGAAATATGATGTGATTGCAAACTTGTGAACAGTAGGGCAATGCATCTCAGTCTAGCGGGCGTTCACATACAGTTTGTACTTTCCCTGCTCTAATCCAGCCGACTTGTTTCATTAAGAATTTGATCGTTAGCTGATGAGTTTAGTCAGTATGGAGAGCAACGCACAGTCCCAAAACTGGGACTGAACACTGCTGGCATATATCCAGTGATTCTTAAGTAAGATATTTTAGATTCCTCACGAGCAGAGTGCAATGGCTTCTTTGCACATCATGAGCCCTGAGGCTTCAGACTGCAAGCGTGAGGCAACTATTCAAAGGATTCAGGACATTTCTTTTCCCTTTTTTTCCCCCACCACTAAATTACATGTAAACTGACTGATATTACCCTACTTAAATTCAAAATAAAGTAGGTCAACCATGAAAGAAAATCAAAATCAGCTTGTGGATAAATAATGAAATGAATATAAAGCCTATTCAGAATAAACATATCAAGCAGAACCAGAACTTGTGCCGCATGCAATATTTATCGAGCAGAAGCTATATATTGATCTGCTGTGAGCAGCAGGGAACTTTTCAGGGCTTCAGCATATCGATCATCCCAGAAGAAGAATTTGTTACCTTCGAAATCCAGATCGCTCTGCAAAAAGCTTCAGCATATAGTTCATCGTGCTGATCACTTTAGTTTGATTGCTGGTTCTTTTCCTTGGAAGTTGATCTTACAGACATATATCACATGGCCAAAAGTATGCGGACATCTGACCATCACGCATATATAAGATTTTGGACATTTCAGTTCTAAAACAGTGGGTGTTAATAAAGAGTTGGGCCACAAGTATGCAGCTGTAACAGCCTTTGACTTTTTAGAGTGTGTCTGTGGGAATAGGTGGGTGTTTAGTCAAAAGAGCGTTTGTGAGGTCAAGAAGGCACTGATGTTCTGCACATATATCATGAAGCTCAGTAAGACAGTTCTTAGAACTCAACAGAGAATAGAAATTTCTTCAACAATCTGTATGTGTGTGTGTGGTCTGCTGCTTACAGTGCTGAGTTGTTGCTCTGAGACTTTAATTTCTTCCTTTTGGCTTTAGTTACACAATGATAACACTTACAGCTGACCTGAGCAGCCATAGCAGGGTGGCAATTTCTTGCACTAACTAGTAGAGGTGGCATCTTAAGACAGTTCTTTAACATCACATTATAATCTATTCTACTGCTACTGGTCTATGGAGATTGTGTGGCCATATACTTATACTTAATGAGTAAGACTGAAACACAAGCGGTGTCCACATACTTTTGGCCATATATTGTACCTCGACTCCTTGGTCAGTTCACTAAATAATAAAGTAAAGGACTGCCACTGTATTGCTTTGAAATCTTATTAAACAATGCTTTGAGCAGTGCTTTGAACTGCTGTGCATTCTGCTCCAGATGGATGGATTTCAAAGAACGCCAGTGTGGCATGCCGCCATCAGGTTGGAACCCCTTTTGGTACCACAGGTTTCTAAAAGTCTTTCTTTCACAGCCATCCGCTTTTTCTCCCTCTCTTTGTCTCACACGAACAATTCCACCTGCGTTTGATTTACATTTGACAGCCAATACTGGGGGAATTGCTGATCTCCCTGCTTGTCACTCATAGTTCTCCTAAATCATTCCATCGCAGGAAAAAAAAAGAAAAGAAAATGAGCAGAATCACATCAGAGCGTTGACTTGTTTTTTTTAATGGCCGGGAGCTTTCATTGTCAGTCAGTCCTAAACCGAGAGAATCATAAATCTCCTAACTGGCTTTAAAAGCCCCGTCACTTTAACGTGTCGCTGGAAAACGCTGAACTAGACAAAGGAAGCTTCCGGAAACCACTGAGCAGCCTCCACTTTAAGGAGTGCCTTTAATCTCGTCTTGCTGTTTAACAGACAGGATGGCATTCATCAATAATTGGTATGACAAGATGTTTTTTCATAAGACTGGCACCGGGTACCAGTCCAGGTAGCAGTATCAGGTCGATATCAGCAGAAAACTGATGGGATGTCGGAAAAAAACTGAAATAATGAAACAGCGCATACATTGTGTCATGTCTTTATTGCTTTTCATTTCATTTTATGTTCATGTTTAAAACAAACTGCACTATTTACTCCTTTAAAAAAATAATGCTAATGGGTTGTAGTGTGTTTGAGTAGCTTAATATGCCATTTGCACAATTATGATCATAAGTCAATCAGCTGGGCCATGTTTGGTGTCCAACTTTTGCTTACGTAGTTTGGAGCTGGAGCTCTGACAACAGTCGAAGTCAATAGTCACCCAAATCTCCTAGCTTGTTCAAACCACATCCAGGTCTCCATTTAGCTAGTGTAGACTTGTTGAAGTGGTTTTGGACACAACTTCACTGTGTAGCTGAACACATGCCGAGTCCAATACTGAAAGTCAGGTTAAGCAAGCTGGTGGACCTGATCCAACTCAGCAGTCTAAACTGTAGCAGGACGTTTCAGAGTGGCACGGTTTTATTTTCTTGGCTGTCTATTTGTTGTGCGAGTGCATGCCAAGCTTACTGGTAGGCGAAGAATAAGGACGGTGTTGTGTGATGATGTCACCTTGTAACAAAGAAAAGGGCAGGAATTTCAGGAAGCTTTAAGTCTTTATGCCTTTGTGGACCAAAAATCGACAACACATTAAAGAAAGGAGAAAACCTGAAAAGCATATTTGAGATTATATTAAATTTAACTTATTTTTCAAAACATGTATAAAGTTTGTGTTATATTTCCATATTTGCTGGGCCTTTGTCATTGTTGTTGCATTTGTGCCCCCAAACTTTGTACCCCTCATTTCTGTTGTTTTTCATTTTTTACATAATAAGCATTTGCATTTTCATGATAAGCAGCCCAACAGAAATGAAGGTTTTGTTTGGACAGCAACAATATATTAACATTTAAATATATTCATGTACATACATGTTTATATTTAAATACTTTGGCTTCTATGTGCACGTCCTGGTTCAAATCTATAAAAATGGTTTTAAAGCATCACATATACTTTTAATATGAACAGATATATGTATATATATCTTTCTCCCATATGGAAGATCCTAACTTCTCAGCCGCTTAGATGTTTCTCCTGAGGAAAAGTCTCTTCTGGAGGTTTACTAGAAAACATTTATACAATCGTACATTGTGATCAGATTTGCTGAAACAATGACGTTCATGCTCATCTGCGACTGAACTCTGGTCTTCCTGAACCATCAAAGAGCAACATTTGAGCAGTGAAATGCTCCTGGGGGAACGTGTACTCACTGAAATGAAAACAAAGTGTCACAGTAAAGTGCAAGACTCATGTAGCTTATAACAGGTTTTTAGAAGGCCGTCACAGTAATGTGTCACCGCGCTAGTCAAAGCAAGGTTCTGCAAACACTTAGCAACTTTCTCCTTGACGAGCCTTTACATTCTTCTTCCACAGACAGGGTGCTAGTCACCAATAATTGGCATGGCGAGCTGGATATTTTTAGAAGGCTGAGTCTTTTTTTTTTCTCCCTGTGAACCAAATGCTTACCTTAAACACAGGCAGCCTTAAAGCCCAGCGTCTGTCTGAGAGCGGTGTAGACTTGCAGGCAGTGGAGTGAAGCTAATGCTACAGACTTGTTGCCCCCTACTGCTGACTCTTTGTCACTGCTTAAGGTAATGGGGTGTGATAAATGCTCACCTGCCGAATCCCTTGCATCTTTTTAGCCAGACTACTGCAGTTATGTACCCTTCATGGTTTATCTCTGCTCTTCTTTTTCTTTTTGTTTTTCTTTCTAAGCTGTTTTTTAGCAGTATTTTCCGATCTGAATCGATTCTGTAGTTTCTCTTTCCTCTCTGTCGATCACTCTCTCTCTCTCTTTCTTGTCCTTCATGTTTCACTACTCATCTCCTTATCATCTCTCTCTTTTAATCACTGCATTCCTTCATCCTCTCACTCCATCCTTGCGTCCTCCCCTCCTCTGCCTGCATGTCGACATTGCTGTCTCATCTTTGATCTCATCTCTCTCTCTCTCTCTCTCCCTCTCTACTGGCTCCCTGCCTCCTTCATGCTCTCCTCTTTTGTCAGTTCCAAGCCCCATCTCATCCCTCTGTTTCTCCTCTGCTCTCATCTACCCCGCGGGCGTCTCTACAGAGGCAACGTATTCAGTGTCGTTTTGCATGTAAATAGGATAATTGGTTATGGTGGCAGAGTGCACTGGGAAATATTGCAGGCTGTCACCAGCAGAGCACAAATCTCCCTAACCATCCCAGACATGTCATCACGCACGCAAACCTACTATATCTCCTCCTAAAAAGCGGGGCTGGATCACTCCACCAAATTGCTTCAAAGTTCAGACATTTAACTAAGCTGGACTTTAGACTAAAACCCCTTTGCTTTGAGTGACCTTATATCCTAATTACATCTATTCAAATTCTAATAAATGATTAAATAGTCCATCTTGTTGGGAACAGAACAATTGCAACACTACTGAAACTTTACTGAATGCTTCAGTGGTGACAATTTTAGCTCATTTGTAGCAGAACTCAAAAGCACTAGACAGTAACTGACTAGCAAACACGGCCTTTCAACAGATGACATATAATCAAAATGTTCTTCATCAGGGGCGTAGCTAGCCCTAGTTCTTCCCAGCACCCTTAAATATTGTTTAAACCAATTATTTTAACAATGAAAATACAGCAGCCCCCCCTTGGCCTGCAAAAAGGTATAATCCAGCTTCTCTTATTCTCTCAGTATCAGTGCTTTATTTGACTGGTGTCGTGTCTAGTAAGTTTTGTACTTTATCACTTAGAACCCACACATTGCTGTCATTATTAGCCTAGCTCGACCCTTACCCATATTTCTGATCACTCTTTATTCTGTTATTGTTAGCTAGGAGTGACTCTCTGAGGGTTTATTTTAATTTAGCAGGCTAATGCTGCAGGTGGTCTGTATACTGTTTATAAAGGAGTGAGAGAAGCTGTACTGCCATGCTGTTGGTTAGTCTGTGTGTTATTAAAGCTAATGTGTTAGAGTAGCGCTGTCTGTAATGATACCGTAACATAACTCTGTGTGTGCAAGGGCGTAGGAGCGGGTTTAACATTGGGGGGCACACATTTGTTAATACGAATCAAAGCCCACCCTATTCCCTAAATATTACCTATAAGCTGATTCCACTGTAGGTAAGGTAGTAAATCACTGTATGTATAGTGACATAGAACAACATTTGTGGAATTACAGTAAATAATAAATAAATAAACAAAATACAACCTTATCTGTACTTCTGTTTATTATTAGATAAATCCAATTAAAGATCACTTCATAAACTAAACTAGATGCTTCACATTACATGGAACTGCTGTCAGAAAACCTTTAAATTATACATGCAATGTCTGGATTATTTACATATATAACCAAAACAATTATTATTCTCTTTGGAGCATAATACTGAAATGAAATGATAAATAAATGTATGTTGAGGTTTCCTGACTAGACAAGACTAACATTGCTGTTAGACAGTAAGGCTGTGTCCCAAACAACACCCTCTGGAACATAACATACTACACTACTGACAGCACTTCTAATTATGGTGTCATTTTATTTATTATTTTTATTTGTTATATTTTATTTTTTTATGTATTTAGTGTAGTAATAGTCTGCAGCAGCAGCCATTGTAGGCTTAGAGGTTTAGCTGAGCACCCAAATAAGAACAGCTCATAATAAAAAACTACGTTTTAATGTCATTTCGGAACATCAATCCAAAATCAGTGTTGGGGAAACACTGTGACTGGAAAGACACCAGCAAATCTTGAAAAAAAACCTTAGTTCACAATACTTAGTTTAAAAATGTATTAGGACATTTTATTAAAAGTAAAATATAATATATAATACAGGATATATTTGGGGGGTTGGGGGGGTTCTCCACTGCCTGCAAGTCTATATACTCTCTATAGTTTTAACATTTCCAGCTTGTCAGAGACAAATTAATGTTAAATAAAAAAGATGTTTTGTTTACTATAATCTTTAGTGTTGCTGGGACTCAATTTAAATCTAAACTAGGGCTAGCTACGCACCTGGTCTGCAGTTTGGGACGTGGCCAGAGAGTACTTTCGGACTAAAGTTAATATAAACGTTAGCTAACCCAAGCCCTCCTAATCTGTTACCATAACCACACATTATCCAAAAGCTGTTTTATTGCAGTATATTTTGTCCCGGTTGCTGTTCATTTCTCTGATCACTGACCTCACATTTAAAGCTGGCGCGAGCTACCTGACGCTCCAGCGAGGCGAGAGCTCCGGTCAGTGAAGCTGCTACTTTCTGAACAGGCATCTCAACACAAACCTTAAAGTTAAAGACCACCTAACAAACAGAGCCAGTTGCTAACAACAAACACAGCGCGTGAATTGCGAAGGCTGCCAAAACGCGCTTTTAAAATAAAGTGATTTTAAACCGTTTCTGCTTTTTCTGTGGTGTAAATTTTGCGTTGGACAAATCTACCAGTTTCTGATATTTGGTGGGACACGTCCCCCCCATCCCCCTCCCCGGTTCCTACACCAATGTGTGTGTGTCTGTGTGTATATATTCGATTCTTTTTCCAGGTGAGAGAGTAAGGCCAACATGATCTTGATTATAAGCTCAGAATCTGTTGATAATGGTAATAATATTGATATCTGATTATTTTGGTGTGTCTGATCTAAATTATTCTAATTATTCTGTCATGACACACTCACCCCCAGTTTCATGCCCTGAATTTCTCTCACTCTTATCTGGTCATCCTTTAGCCCACAGAAGCTGAATATTCAATAAGAAAAATGTGTTAAATTGATATGGATCTATTTATTTTTCTCTTAGATGACATTTATGTTGTTTATCCTTTAATATATAAAAAAAGATAGAAATGACTTTAAAATGTAGTTTTTTTTTATGAGCTGTTCTCATTTGGGTGCTCAGCACCCCTAAACCTCTAAGCCCACAGTCGCCCTTGTTCTTCATTAATGCAGACTTTCAGACACCGGGGGTACTCATTTACTTCCAAACAGTGGCATCTATCTGCTCACCATGTGGCCATGAGGGACAGGACGCCGCCGGGTGCAGGGACGTGGCTAAAATAAGCCTTTGCCCATGGACTAAAACACTTTGTGTTTCAGTAGGAAATATAAAGAACCACATTTTTGTTAACATGTTATCATGATAATAACATAATTTTAATTATGAATTCTAATTTTGTACAATGGTCCATATACATTTGTTGATTTAAGCTAAAAATTGGTCAATTAATTGAGTAATAGTTGATAAATAAATCAATGATACAAATAATCATTGCAGCCTATAATGGAAGAGAGCAAAATGATAGTAATTCTCTCTCCAGAGGATCCAAAGTCACAAAAGCACATAGCATAAATGGGTTTCGAGCCTGCTGTTCTTCATCTGTGGTGGTCCTGTTTGTTCCACTCCAGCAGCCATACGTGTTGTTAACTTATTGTTATACTTTGGTGTAAGAGTATGTGTACTTATGTCTGGTTCTGTAGTCTTACAGTGTCAGAAACCACATTAGCAAGTATTTGAGATCACTCAGCTTGCATTATGCTAATTGGTGGGGTATATAATTGCTTTTACTTGCTACCTTGTACCTTGTAGCTTCAGTGCAACAAAACTTTGCATACCAAACACGTCTTGTATGAGTGCCTCTATTTGGGCTAAGTATAGAAATTTGCCAACCTATTTTACTACAATCTGCACAATAAAATCAGGAGGATGTGAAAAAGGTAATTGAGAGTGGTTTGATGTAAAATGCTCCTGTTCGGGGAAACCTGCTGGGTCAGAACTGTTCACAGTAGTAGTGATGAGGATCAAACACCTGAGGAGTTTAATGTCTCTAAAAGCACTAAAATGGTTAAGGATATGCTACTTAAAGCCATAGACCGTGTTTAATGATAGTTTTATGAAAAAGTTTTGTCTTAAATTATATTTTTAAAAAGCCATTCATGGTGGAAATGTGCATGCAGGGTGTTGTTAGGCAAAATAGTCCCCAAAGCGGATTATGGATTTTTGGATTTACTACCACTTTACAAATGATAACCTTTACTTACAGACACTCAGAAGATGTATGTGGATTTACTGGTCAATTTGAAGAGTATATAATATAATAGTATTTATACTGTAGATGCTGTGACTCCTGGTTCCCTTCACCACCATTGCAAAGAGATGGCAAGTTTCTATTTAATCCTTTCAGACCATTCAAACCACTCTGAATAACTGGAATTCTAAAAATTTGATGGAATTCTGCTTTATGGACAGGTGTGCAGATCTGAACGTTCAGTTTGTTATTGGATTAGTCCCTGAGTCCCACGGTTGCACGCTCTCGGAGTCACTCCCAGCAGGCTGTAAAAATAATGTGGTTTTGAACACACACGTAATGTAACTTGGTTGTTGGGGTGTTGGGTGATATTGGAAGTGCTCTCTGAAGTACGTTTTTGATCAAACACACTCACGTACACGCATGCATATGCACGCACACTCGCCCAGAGTGCAGGGTTACGGTCAGTGCAATGCGGCGATATTGAAAATGCACTGAGCTGTTACAAACACACACACACACACACACACCCACATACACACACACACACACGAGGCAGCCATATTCCCAATGTGTGCAGTGATACTGAAAAAGCATTGAAACATCTCTCTCTCTCTCTGTCTCTCTCTCTCTCTCTCTCTCTCTCTCTCTCTCTCCTTCTCTCTCATGCGCACAGCTGTGTGGATGGTGGAGAGAGGCTGCTGCTCATCACCATACTAATGCTGTTTTAATGGAGACATTAAAATCCTCTCTATGTTTCTGATGTTTAAATACTCAACCTCCCTTTCCCCTCCTCCTTTTCATCCATCCACCCACAGCTGTTGTCTCCACTGTCTGTCATCCATCTCCACCCTCCGCTAATTCTTACCCTGTCGCTGACTCGTTTTAGGGTATCGTTGCCCATTTTTCTCAGAATTTAGTCACAGACAGTTTCTAATGTAGTACCAATGTGGCCTCTACCCGCAGACCTCTGATGACGTGTCATCATTGTGCCGCTCACTATTAGCATCCACACTAATGTTCTGGGTAAAGCCATTATTCTCTGTGGGAAAAATAAATGTTTTTTTTTTTTTTTTTAAATTGCTCTGTCATGCTCTGTGATTACCTGACAGCGCCCCCAATGCCTTAAACCCATTCATTTGAACCATGGGCTTGTTAAGCGGCTGGAAAGGGAATATATAATAAACACTTTACTTGAAGGAACATAAATTGAGTGCTTAAAAAGGTCTTGTTCACTGTTCTAATTTAGTTTAATCACCATACATTACGTATTATTTATTATGATCTATATTAGTAGATATTATAGTGTATACTAGAAAAAATAGCATTTTTAGACAATAAAGAGTTTGTTAAGACGGATAATTAAGCAAATGGTGATATTATGCAAATTTCTTATTATGGACCAGTTGTTTCCTACATGTTCGGTTTAGTTTTAATCAAATAGTAGAGCTCTGAGGACCTTCTAGGAACTTAAAAATACATGTATAAATAAACTATAACTTTTACATCATTTGTAGAAAGACATAATTCTGTAGAGCCATGCTTGTATCATTATTGTTTTGAGTGAAAGAAAAGGTTTAAATTCTTGACATGCCAATTAAAAATAGCTATTTATGAGTCTGTGGGTAGATAGACCTAAGGAAGTTCTGCTATTGGTTTGAACTTCAGGACCTGAAGAGCAGGAGGGAGTTGCTTTGATTTTCAGAACCAATTTTGACAAAAAATGTCAATCTAGACATTCAGATGTTCTAGCTATGCCATTGAATCTAAATATACATGTTTTTGAACACATTAAACATTTTTCATGTGAATCACTGTTAGCTTAACACAAACAAAATACTGGAATCCTGTAGGGACGCTAGCAGAAGCAGTTGTCATATATCAAATATTTTTTTTGTTTATGGCTCTAAATAAAAATGTAGCTCTAAGAGCCATACTGCTGAATAAATGTTAAAAAGTACTAAGCAGGTTTTCAGTAAGTCCAAATTCAGTATGTATACATTCTGTTCATAGCATTCCATAACAGAATTCATTGCGTAACACTCTGCTTTAAAAATAGGACTTGCATCTTAAATTATTAGTGCCTTATTAAACTCCTGCATGCTTTAA
The DNA here is from genome assembly GCA_021613375.1 of Megaleporinus macrocephalus. Lineage (NCBI taxonomy): Eukaryota > Metazoa > Chordata > Actinopteri > Characiformes > Anostomidae > Megaleporinus > Megaleporinus macrocephalus. The sequence goes on from CM038703.1 coordinate 28,426,073, forward strand.
GGTAAACTGCAGTAAAACAATAAACATGACACTATATGGAACAATTAGACACTAATAAGTTTTAGATTTAGATGATTATTCATGCTCGGTTGTTTCAAGTATTGTTGATTATTAATATCAACAGTAATGGCATTTTAAATATTTACATTCAAAAGACACCAGTTATATACTAATATAGAATATATCTAATGATATCTAAATGCATAGCGAATAATGCTTTTAATGTAAAATAAAAGTGAAACACAGTGATACCTTAACATTTAATCAGGACTTATTCTGGCATATTTCTAACTACATAATGAAACACAGCTTTGAATATTTGTTGCTGGATGACATCACAAGTGTTGTAGACTGGCTACACTGTACATCTCTCCATCCGTGCAGTTTGAGCTCAGCCAGCTCAGCGTTTTCTGAATTCTGAATGCAAATATCCTGCAGATACCTTCACTTCCTGACTTGTCCAGCCTATAATATATCTTCTCTTCACATTCACATTGTATATTATATATGTATCTATATGTATTCTGTCAGTTTCAGTGTATATCTCTCTATAGTCTATTTATCTATATTTTGAATAAATCCATTTTGGATGCTTTAGGAAAAGCTAATTTAATTCCAGTGGTGACTTAGTTTGGGCTATCACATCACTTTTTAATAAAAAATCATATTTAAAAACTAGACCCCCCCCCAATTTAACAATAAACAGATTGCTAAATATGGTGGGAAATAAATTGGAGTATACGAAGTGTATGTACATATATCTTCTCTTTTCTTCTTTCTTCTCTTTTCTCTTCTTCTTCTTTTTGTTAGCTGTTAAGTTTAGCGTGATTGAGTGCATGAAACTGAAAATAAATGCTGATGTCTTTAATAATAATTTTATTAAAAGGTTTCATGTAAACTGTTGATGATAAAAAACATATACACTACAAATAGAATAGAAGGCAGTTCAAAGCTGGGATGGCAGGAGTGATATAATCAATATGGACTAGAAAATAACTCCCAGGCCGACCTTTTGCCCTCTTTTCTCCTTATAACCCATCATTGTATGTGGGTGCCGAGGGACTTGTTTTGTACTGTGTGTATACTGTGTTGTCTGTATGTATACGTTTTTGTTCAGACGTTTTGTTCAGACAGTAGCAATATACAGAGTAGTTTTTGCTGTTGCATTTGTTTGAATCAGCCTTGGTCATGAGACCCTCTTTATGCAGTGGTGTAGACCCTGAAACTTTATTAGACCACACACTCCAGAGACTGTGATGCAAAGAGCCTTACGGTGCTTAAAGTAACACATCAAATGTGCCAAAAGAACTTCCAGCTGCCTCAGTCTCTCTCATGCCATTGCTTCTAGATGCAGTGCAGCAGTTTGTGCAGACGTGTACATTAGACTGGAATTCAACTCATTAACAGCTTTAGATGTCAGAAAAATTCTTCTTTAATCTGTAACTGTAAGACTAAAGTATATGCTTATGCACTTCCATTGCTGAGCGATGACCATCAGGCTTCAGTTCAGGCCCTATATGTCAAGGTTCTGTCAACCAGTGCAAAGCATCATTTAATCAGCTGTTGAAACAAAGCAACATGACTGTGTGTGGGAGGGAGTGGAAAAAGTGGATTTGTGAGACTAATAACAGAATAAAAAACCTCTGTACAAATCTAAAATATAGCTTGGAGTATTGCCGTCATTTGATGATGTTTTTCATTTTGATTACACTGAGAGTCAGACATAGTCATAAAACGATGAGCATGTGCCAGCTGGGCATGCCATTACATAGCACGGTTTATAGGAAACCTTTTAATTTGCTCTATAATCAGCCTTTGTTTGTCCAATTATCACTAGTACTGCTCATTTCTGCTAGTGTCCCTATGGGGGCCATGGGTAATGTTGTGTTAGCGGCAAGCTAGCAGTGGTAGTACTGAATATTTTGCAGTAGTTCTAGATAAAACCTCTATGTTTGAGGCTTGTTACAGATAAGGCAGCCGTGGGCTGGAGGGTTAAGGAGGCAGCTTTTTGGCTTAAATGTTGCTGGTTTCATCCGCTGAACCAACAGGACACAACTGAAGTGCCCTCGAGTGAGGCGCCCAACCCCCAAACCACTTCCTGGGTGCTGTGAGTAGGGCCGGCAAAAAAAAGTGCTTACTGCCCCCTACTGTGTGTCACTGCACAGATAGGTTAAATGCAGAGGTCACACAAATGGTCAGTGTGTGGTATTGCATATATGTTTTACCTTATGGATTGGGAACTTCTAAAAGCTTCTTCTGTAAAGAGGTCTAGCATGTTTAAAAGCTGCTTATGTTTGCAAGCTGTGATAAATTGGGGCCTTCTAAAAGGCCTACATTAAGGCCTTATCTCTGACTCCTGCCATCCAATGAATGAGCTGGCTTGGCTGGATCTTCCTAAACACAATGGGAACAAATCCAGATTCAATGAAAGAAAGATTGATTATTAGGCGTTCTCTAAGGGACTCATCTTTGTTATTTGCTTGCTTACTCAAAATGACAACTTTTCTTCTTTTCCTTTAAAATGAGCCTATAAGAAACGTTCTTATTCGTAGCGTGTTTCCTTTTGATTTGGTACTTTGATAAAATGCAATCATCCTCTCGAACAGTGGTCCTGAACACCCCTACGTCCTCATTTTTAAGTAGATTTCAGTCTCAGAACCATTAAACCAAGTGCAAATCATCCCCTTATTTATACAAATTCTAGAAATCATCAATCATCTTGAATGATAAACCCATTAGTTTAAAACCAATTGTTGTTAAGAAGAAATGAATTCTTTCATTTTTTGTTTTATACCAAAAGCATTATTTGACAAATTTATTTGTAAGTCACTTTGTAAAAATGTACAGTCTGCCTTATATTTTTTTATAAGCAATTTGTACTTGAGAGTTGATTGAGCATAAAACACACATTCTTGTTCCTCTGGCTTACTATCCAAAATTCAAATAAATGTTGTGACGTTTAATTTTTCGAAAATTTAAGACTTTCTCAATAGCTATTATAGTTACTGTTTAATAAACCTCTGGCTGTAACAGACCTGGGTTAAAGGAAACAAAGATGGAACTCTTTTGTTTCCCCACCCGCAGGAGATAAATGTATTAACAGAGGTGTCAAGTAACAAAGTACAAATACTTTCTTACCTTAATTAAGTAGAATTTGTGGGTATTTATACTTTACTGGATTAATTATTTATCAGCTGACTTTTTACTTCTACACCTTACATTTTAAAATCGTTGCTCTTTTTTCATTTCGTCTTTCCAATAAAGATTATTGATAACATGCCTTTGAAGTTTGACTTTTTGCACCATTACAATACTTATAGGCAGCTAGTCATCATATCTTCTGCTCTATGAAACACATGTTAATGCTCAGTAGTGCACAGATATGCTCCTTTAATATATTTACATTGTACTAAAATACATTCATGTTTAATGGTCGTATTTGCGGCTGAAACAGGAAGCCTAGCGTATCCCAAATTTATCAACATTAACATTTTAATACAACATTATAGTCATTATGGCGTTTAGAAGAATGTTTTGGGGGGAGGTGGGCTAGTGCACTATAGACCCCTGTGGTGCAGCCTAAGTTTTTGTCCTTAATGGCATTTCTTTCCCCTTACATTTCTTTTACTTTTATACTTTAAGTAGTTCTGAAAGCAGTACTTTTACACTTTTACTGGAGTAAAAAGCTTGAATTGATACTTCAACTTCTACAGAAATATTTTTCAACCCTAGTATCTATACTTCTACCTGAGTAATGAATGCGAATACTTTAAACTCCTTTGAGTATCAGCATTACTATTATTTCCCCACCAGTTGCCGTTCACTAACGGCACGTAGCACAGCTGGGACTCAGAGCCAGAATGCCAGCTGTAGCACTCATGTCTACCCTGCTTAACCGAGCCAGTCAGTATCTTTATTTTTTCATATCCTCTGCTACTAGACTGCTATCTCCTCCCAATCTCTTATCTCTTTTTTCCCATGCTTTACAGTATTTGTCACCACTCTCACTTGTTCATCGACTTTGGTGTCGTCTCTCCCATCCCTCTGTGTCATTTCGCCTCTACTGCTGGCGTCTTTATATGTTAATATATCTTGTCTAAGGCATCTTAGGCGTCTGTGCTCTCTCCATCTCTCTCTCTCTCACTTTATCTCTTTCTTCTACCTTTCCTTTCCCGGGCGTGCGTTCATTGTGCACTGTTGTAAATGTATGAGTGACATCTGTATTCTGATCGAGAGCTGCGCTTCAGGTTGTTTGTTCACCCCACATTGTACAGCATTAGAAGAACACATGTAATGTCAATGGCTGTGTCGCTATGACAACATTGCAGGGGGTGAGAGGGAGTCTGAAAGAAGGAGTCGAAGAGGGAGAGAGGCAGAGAAAGAGAGAGAGAGAGAGAGAGAAGGAGAGGAAGACTGAGAGGGGGGTTACGAACGCTGTCACAGTCTTCAGCTTCTGCTCATTTGAAATGCATGTAGGCCAGAGGAATTATTTCATACTATAAGCTCTTTATTGAAGGGCCAGCTTTGAAACAGTCATGTGTGACGCTGATGGGAAGCAACGAGTACAGCGATTTTTCACGCCGTGACTGCGACTGTGCGCATGTATAGAGAGGAGCTGATTAAATAGGTCCCTTCACACGGGCAGAAAATGTGTGACATTAACATTGCCATTCATTCATCTCCTCCGTGTCCCCTTTTTTTGTTGTTGTTGTTGTTGTTGTTGTTCCTTTACAGCATTCCGAACCGTATCGAGTGTGAAGAAAGAGGCTTGTGTCACTGGTAACGCCATCAGTTTCACCTCCCATTAAACGGGTATTAAACCAACAGCTTGCTTAACCAGTCGTCCCCACCAACACACGGCGGAATGAATATAATATCTCATGGAGGGGATCGTCATGAATTATGGATGGCAGATCAAGCTCGATTTCTGCGCAAAGGCCCGAGCAGCGAGACTTATGACACAGATCTCATTAAAACTGGGTGCCGAGCAGCCAATAACGTGATGGGCTAAAATAAAAATGAGAAAGGAGCCATCCAAAAAGGGGCCCCGTCTCGTGCAAAGCGGTCGCCGCCGCGTCGATGAAGAAGCAGAAAGGAACAAATTGCAGATGAACCAGGCGGCTCGCCCGAGTGCTCAGAAAACTATGGGGATGAACCTTCTCTTTCTTGCCGTTCCGCTTTTTCTTTTCCTTCCACGCTGTCCCAAGTTCCTCTCCTTTTTCCAGCGTTTTGCGGCGCGGCTCTTAGATGCCCCGTTGTCATAGCGACTTGCCAGAACATCTCGGCGGCATCCTAAGAGCTCTAAACAGAAGAATATTGAAAACAAGGCAGCGGCGTGATGACTGGCACGCTCCATCTCCGACGAGGATGTGTAATAAAAATCCACGGAGTTATCCCCTCCGTCCCTCCAGGGCATGTCACTCTGCCTTCCAGCTACTCTCATCCCCCACCCCCCTCACCCCACCACACACAATTGTTTACTGTTTTGTTTGCTTGTGTGATCAGTTCGTACGTTCATTTATTCCCTTGCTTAGGCCCACACGCCTGCTCTTCATTCAAAAACGCATGATTTGGCCTTCGCTCATTTATTCCTCCTGCTTCCGATTCCGTCCTTCATTCATGAGCCCGTGTTCTTTCAATGCGGCGGACTCCCTCGCCGGTTTTCAATGGTGGTGGCGTCTGCGTCGAGAGGTTTTATATAAAGGTCCCTTGAAGCGTTCAGCACAAAACACACACAATATCTAGAGTGGAAAGGTGACTAATGGAACTCCTATCTCTCTCTCCCTTTATCTCTGCCTGCTCTCGCTTTCCCTCCCTTTATCATCCTCTCCTCTCCCTCCGTCCTTTCTCCGTCTACTCTCTCATACTTTATCACCCTTCTCCTCCTTAATTTGTTCCTTCACTCATCTCCCCCCTCCCTCTCTCCTTTTGTTCCTCTCGCAGGTACTTCAGTAACATAACGCTATCTGGACGAGACTACTCCTTTAATGGCGACGGCTATTTGGCCAATCCGCTGGTGGACGTCATCTCCTACACAGCAGGCCGAGGCTGGGAAGAGGTAAGGGCAAGATTGGTCATTCATTCACTCCTTCCTACCTTCATTCATTCATTTGTTCCTACACTAAAAAACATGCATTGTATTAGTGCATATGAACTGGCGTTACACAACATTCAGTGTAAACCTACATCGACGATGTCAGGGCCGATATAGAGAACAGCTATTTACACTCCACAAACTGATCCTGATTTTGGACAATTTTCTTTCTTAACAAATTTACAGGGTGGAATATGAGTGTCAGGAAGAAGGAACGTGTAGTAGTCACAATTAGAACAGCGATGTCGCGTCAGAGATGCCCCACAACACCACAACGAAAAGTCTAGCATGTTTTGATTTTTGCGTGTTTGTCCAGCTAGTTTAACATCGCCTACGACGAGTTCCTTGACATTGACCAATAGGATGACAGAGTGCCGCTCTGTGATGCTGTTGTTACAGCTGCCAGGTGGAACAACGAGCCACAGCTCACATATATCACAATAACATCTGTTCAGTCTTTAACAGCTCTACAACACGAAGCTGCACAACACATTACCGAAATGCTACGGGCTAAACGCTGATCACAACAACATAACAACTCACTGCGGTCACAGCTTAAACTGCTCTTAACACATTCATTCCAGTGGGTTCTGTGTGTAAAAGCTCACACTGTCCTCCTCGTGACCCCCAGGATGCTTGTTTTTTTTATTTTTTCTTTCACAAAACGGCCAGCATCTCAGTGCTGTGCAATGCTTTTGAAGCAATGATTGACAGTTTCTTGACCTTCCTCTGTGACCAGTTATGAACTTGTGCATGAAGACGAACGATGATTGGATGATTGGTTGCGAGACTGGCATGTTTTCGACGCCGATCTACAGTATCATCGTTCACGTTCACAAACACATTTCTGGCACTGTGGCACCTATGTGGAGGAAGTTTCTGTGTGTCTTACTGAGGCACCCTGCCTCTAAAGAACTGTGAGGAAACACTGTGGGCCCATATGTTTACTGAAAGTATGTTTACTTTACAGGGTACTGAAACATAATATTTCTACAGTTAAGGTGGATTAAACAGCATTGAAGTAAGCAGTGTACTTGTAAGTTGTAATTCTAGTTACCTGTATTATATTTACCTTAACCAAACAACTACAGTGTTAAGTACATGTTGATCATTCACTCCACCAAAAAGCAACAGATAAGGACGCCAGGTATTCTGGTGTTGCAGCGCCAAAGCCGAGTTATATTTAGACAATTATTTTATTATGTAAACCTCAGAAAAAAAATACTTCTGGACATGGGAGGTCTTAATGGTGGGTCTGGCACGGTTTTGGCGCTGACAAGTCATCATTTGCGTTCTTGCACAAGTTCATAAGTCACGTACACATTTCTGGCACTATGATTGTCTAATCATAGTGAACATCATGAAGCACACAAATATTGTGTAGTCTAATCCCGGCATAATAGAGAAATGGTTTAAGCTAACCCACCATTAAGGTCTCTGAGGTCTAGATCTTTTTATGTGGTGTATATAATAAAAGGTGTGAAATAATTGTCTAAATATAACTCTGCGTTGATGCTGCAAAGATATTATACAACACTATAATATCTGATTTCCTTATCTGTTCACCAGCATCATTGCATAACTGTGGGTGGAGTGAATGATCTTCTTGTCAAAATCTTTACTCAACACTGTAGTTCTTTGATTAAGTTAAAAGTGATAACAGCTTAGTTCATTACTATTTGATCCACCTGTAAAAAATGTTATTATATGTTTCAATACCCTTCAATTGTGTGGGCGCATGGTATTTCCATATAAGAGCACTTCACAGGCAGGGTGTACAATAAGACACTTTTCTCCACCATGTCTGTAGATAAGACACTGCCAACTCATAACGGGAGCTTGTGTGACTCCCAGGAGCACGGCCCAGCGATTAGCTAGCTATATGTAATATGATGATACAATTTTAGTACTGCTGAGTCCTCTAATGTCTGACATGATATGTCGTGTAAAGATGAAAGCCTGAGTTCTCCAACATGAGCTGCAAAAGGTAATTAGATCTCTAAAATAACCATCAGACAGCTTGTTCTCCCTTTTGCTCCTTTCACTCAACATTCCTCATTTTCAGTAGCATTCCGATCATTTTAGCCTCTTTTAGATTGTAGTGTGGGTCATTCACTACAACATTTATCCTGGTCCTCTTGAAGTAGTTTACTGAAATGGGGAAGGTCTGGAGGGGGTTATTAGTGGGGCATACCCCTGAGCCTACCAAGCCAGCTCTATAAAGCTGAGACATCCCTAGCTACACATTCAAAAGAGCCAGTGCTAAAGATAACTGGAACTAAAATTAGTGTGAGCAGCTGAAAAGATGTTGAGGAGGACTCGTTGACTTATATATATAGCTGACCTTGACGATGCATAAGTCTGCCTTAGTTTTCCACATGGATTAATTCCAAAGAATTTTCAACTTGAGGACTGAAATAAAAGTACTGTCCTTAGAGTGGTCAGGACAGAGTATTTCAGAATAAGTTCCTTAGTATCAGCTTTTTACATTTCTTAGCCTTATAATTCTGACTAATATACTGCCGTACTGTTGTTATTCCTACAATGGAGTTTTTCCCTTGGAGGAAATAGAGCTGAGAGAAAATTAGGATTGTCTGAGAAACACTGCATTCTTCAGAGTAATACACTATTCTTTAAACCTAAACACCACGTATGCCACATCTGCAGTGTAGGGTTGATTACTACCGACAATATAGGCTTTTCCTTTCGCTGCAATAAGAACACATGCTTATTAAGAGGTTCACACAGGCCTGATTATTATTGCCCATTCCATCTGATGTCTGCCTGTTCACTTCTACAAGAGGCTAATAATTGTCCAAGCCCGCCCCACCTGGCCGGCCATAATACCTGCGGTTTAGCCACAATGACCGTGCTGCCTCAAAATGATTCCCGCCCACAAACTATTTAGCAGATCACACGGGTGAACCTGCTTTGTACAGACCTCTATTTAAAACTCACTTATAATAGAAACCATTGTCAGTTGCTGAATAGAGTCAGTAAATGTTTTTGTGGATCTGTTTAATCTGTATAATTTGTATAATTTTTTTAAAGGGATGGATGCCAGAGAAAAACAAAACAAAACAAAAAAACCCCAAAATAAACAGTTGGCCTTCATGATGAAAGAACCAATAGAAATGCTCACTTGACAGAATATCATCAGAGAAGTTTTTTTTCCTTCTCCTGGAAATGTACAAGTTGGAGATATACACAGAATTCAGTGATTAGCTTGAAGGTTAGAATTTAATTAGTTTTCTGATTATTTATCCATTTTCTTGCAATTTTAGTTATGATATCTTTCCGCCTATTAGCAAGGTCTTCCCCATTCACACAGTGCTGCGAGACTGGGAGTGTGAATGCCTGCACATGCTTCCTTCGAGCAGTGTTGGGAAATGAAAGTACTAGTTTAACTACATTTTGTCATACCATGCTGGTACATACCTTACACTTATATTTGCATACTTATTCAAGTACTTACATTACTTATTTGCCCGTTTTTATGTTTTATTTGATAAAATTAATTAATTTTAGTAAATGCCCATTATTATTATAATTATTATTATTTAATTTTCTATGTTAAATGAACTGACTTTGACCAGCTCCGCCCATCTTTTACTTTTATACTGATTGCTGAACCACCTCATAAACCTGAGGAAGAATCACTTTAAATTTACAGGACTTTTATTGTATTAAAATCTTTTGCTGTTATTTCGCATCACATGAACATTTTTAATTGGCTCTAGAGTTTTTTAACAAAGTAGTTTTAACTACTTTTCTAAGAAACTTTACTTCTCTCTTTGTCGTAGTCCAATTTCCTCTAGTGGGAAGTAATTGGTAGCTTGCAAAGCTGTGCCTTCAAAGTAGCTTCCCCAACAGTACCTCCAAGTCACCTGATGACTGCCAATGCGGCAGGCCAGTGCTTAGATGCTTGTGCCAGTCTTGAGCCCTGACTTTCTGACATGACTACAGGAACTGAATCTAAATTTCAGACGGTATAAATCAACGGTTCAATACTGATGTGGCAGGTGGATTGAGCTGTGCAGGAATACGCTTTTAAATTTGAACATGACAGACGTTTAACACTAATGCTAAAACTGTCTGAGGCAGTCGAGACTTCTTTAGTCTAAAACTTGATTACAATGCATAAAAACTAGATTAGCCCTACCATTAATAGCATTAGTGCTGACAGGCTGACTAATAGCATTTGAATAATGTATTACTGACATTTCCCATCGTTTAGGTGGGCTGGTGGGAGAATAGTGTCCTACGTCTGCGTTATCCACCCTGGTCCCGCTACGGCCCTTTCCTCAAACCGCTGGATGACAGCCAGCACCTGCGGGTGGTCACCCTGGAGGAGAGGCCTTTCGTCATTGTGGAGCCGGCTGACCCGGGAACAGGCTCCTGCATTCGAGACTCAGTGCCCTGTCGTCTGCCGCTCAACACCAGGTCAGAGGTTTTGGCCATTTAAAGCTGCTTAAAGAGACAAACAAGAGTTTTCTTTACATGCGAATGTGCTGCTCTTTGCATTTAACCAGCTAAGAGATTGTGAAATCACTGCCGTTTGTCCGTATTTCCCATTTACTGAAGGTGCTGTTAGGCTTTGCTGCTTGATGTTGAAGCACATTGGGTAAATGTCTCACCCCCCAATTCAAGTAAACATGCCCACTCAACTGGCCTTCATACTTTCACATACACAAACTTCTCTAATGAACAGTAGAGTGTAAAACGCTGATGCAATCTCACATATCACTTTCTGTGACCATTCAGACTCTTTCACTGGAGACGTTTTTAAAGCCAATTACTCTGATCAGAGGTGCAGATAGCCTAAAGGCTAATAGGCTTCAATTGTTTTAGAGACAGTCTTTAAGTTTAAATAAGTTTAAAACAGTAAAACTTTCAAAATTCAAAAGAATACTAGAGAGTCGCTGTTTACTACTGTTGGTGTGGTGCTAACATCAGGCTGTAAATGTGATAGCACTTTACAGATAGAGGGCAATAAGTAAGAAGTTATGTTACGGTAACAGGTATTTGCCTAAAAATGACATGTCTTGTTGTTACTAATTAATAAGTTTAAATAATACATTTTAATGTCCACAAGCCAAAAAAAACATGATAATATAAAATTATTGTATCTATATAAATGACCTGTTTAAAAACTATAAACCTATATGAAAAACTATAGACAGTTAGCTAACATTAAAATTTTTTACTAAAAAGATAAATTGTAAGATAAAGAAACAGTGACTTCTTGCTAGTATAACAAGTTTAAGCTACACACTTACACACACACACAGCAGGAGGGAGTAAACAGAGTTGTTTAACTCTGTGTTTGTTTTAATCTATGACCACCGCAAACCGCAATTAAACAGTAAATCGTGAAGATGAAAAGTGGTTGTTGGTAACGTAACACACACATTATCCACTTGTTTGGTCTTAGATGTTATTAATCATTTATTATTTCTGTAAGAGGATTTGGATTTTTGTGGATTTTTTACTGTTCATATAAGCTAGAGACTGTAACTAATAAATTGGAATAAAGACAAAAGTTCACCTGCATGGCCACACTTTCCTCCTGTTGACATGACAACCTTTTCAAATGACCACTAATCTGTCCTGCAGAAACTTATAACAAAAGCAGCACCATTTAACCCAACATCCAATATACATCGCAAGCACAGAGCATTCTTGGGTTGTCAATAAAGTTCTATTTGAAGCACAGATCATCATGTCTTATTGTTTAAATTAAAAATTTTGTTTTTCAAGAAGCAAAAAGGCTTTTATTCACCTTAAATTGTGGAATGAAAACACAGAGATTTAAGCTGGAACGGGAAATTGGAATAAGAAGAAAACTATAGTCTCTGCTATATTCATGTATAGATATATATATATATATGAATATAGCAGAGACTATAGTTTTTTTCTTATTCCAATTTCCCGTTCCAGCTTAAATCTCTGTGTTTTCATATACGGCTTTGGAAGTTTTTCATCAGTAATAACTGGCATTTTAGTGCGTTTGTTAATGTTAGCCATTGTTTTTTACTAACTAGGCAGGACATGAGAGCAGCAGCTGCGTAATATTTGATAAATATTTGTATTACAGAGCGAGTCAGTATGTGTGCTTAACCTTATCCTAAGGGCTGACCCCTGAAAGTCAGTGTGCAGGATCATCAGTTAAAGACCTGCCAGTTGCCTGAGATTCTTCAAGTCAGTGTTTTTTTGGCAGTCACTGTGCATTACTGTACAAAACATATAGAAAGCTACAAAACTGGGATCACAGTTCACTGAGAAACTATAAATAATTAAACAGTGGTGGTCATTCTGTAATTATCTGGGCAGATTTATTGTTTATATAAATATTAGACAGTAAGTCTATTTATAAGGCAGGAACAACCCTGCAGTGCAGCTTGATCACGCTCGCTCGCCGGTGGGAGATTCGCTGCTTAGAGACCGATAAACCCCAACTTGACTCACAGAAGCACATAAACAACTGATCTGTGCAAATCTTAAATCACAAGTGTTTAATTTGTTTATTCGTTTAAGAGTTATTATGTTTAAAGACAAATACAGTAGACTAATAAGCCCATCTTGATACAGAGGGGGCGGGGGGTGGTTGTGGGGGTGGACAATGCTGTGAATTTATTTAACATTTTCAGGCCTGCTGTTTTTATTTTCACCTAAAATGATCCATTTAAATTTCTTCATGAGATTTTTATGTTTAGAGAGAATTAAAGAAGTGGGCTGATACTGTTGAATTGAGCTTAACTGTTTGCTTATTCATTTCCCCACAGTTCATAATGATTAAAGTGAAATAAAGGAAGAAAAAAGATAGCCTAAGAGATCATTTTAAACAACAAACATGTGTGTGCTGTTTTTCTCATTATGCCACAAACCCATATGTTGGTGTGATATTATTATCAAGGTGCATTTAAAGTCTTTTGTCATACACATCTAGCCTTTATTGACTACTTATTTAAACTCAAACGATATGTTTCTGGGCATAAAACACAAATTCTTGTTTTGTTTACTTACTATTTGAAAGATTTTAAAGCAGCACAGACACTAAAGTTCTTTTTAAGTTTAAACAACTTTATTTTTCTTCAGTGTGTGGTTGAAATCAGCACCGGAACTAATTGCTAGACAATCTGAAAAAAGGAGTGAGAAGTCAAATCTTCATACTGAACGGCCAAATCTGATTCCACTGACAGAATTCTTTGTTTGATGCAGCCCTAATTTTAATTGAATGTCATGATTTTGTCATGAAGAAAATTAAAGGCATTATTAAAGGCATTAATAGCACTACTTCATTGATGTTGGGTAATAATTCAATAATTAAATTGGACTATTTTTTATTATTCCTCACATTTACTGTTATAGTTACTATTGGCAACTACAAAATATGTGTGTGTGTATTGTTTATGTTAGTACAACCTATCTTTGACCAAATCTTTGGCCACGTATTACATGTTCCAGAGAGATTCTGGTGAAAGGAAATGAGCATAATCTAATCTTGTATCTAAACAAAAAAAACACTTTAAAGGTTTCTGCATTAAATATTGTTGTCTAATGAAACACTTGGCTGGAATATGATTCTGAGTTTGTGACTGCACAAAAGAAAAGCTGAACATGTATGGTCTCTGTACCGTGCTCTACTACAGCCATTGCTGGGATTCTAAGCTCCTAAGTTTTTATTCAAACAAATAAATAGAAAATAAGTCTTCTATATGACTCTGTATTCTAGAGCGGTATCCCCTCAAGAACATACAGGTACTGTATATCTGAAGCAAAAGTGCATACAGTGTACAAACAAGTGCAGAAAAATGACGGTAGGTATGCGTTTAGTGTGAGATGATAAAACTGTCTGTATAATGTTAGTGTTGTAGAATTAAATACCCAAAGAACTAAACGGAAGAGTAACACACTGAACAGCAGCAAAAGCCATTGATAAGAGCAGAATCCATTCCACTGTAAAGGGTTTGGGGGCAGTATGGTGTGGTGGGTGAGATAAGAGCCGGGTTAATCTGATTTGATTGCTAAGTTGGATAATTAATGAATGATAATTGATTATTATTTCACTGCTTCAATGTATTCTTTGTTTGTACAATACTGTGCAGCATTCAGAGCGCACTCCATTCATTTTATTTAAAATGAATATGATTTTATTTTTAAAGAATTTTATTTTATAGAATACATTATTTTCAGGGAGCATTGCTACATTACAATATGCACAGAGACGGAGCTAGCTCCTGAGACCAAAATACCATAAAGGCCTGTAGCAGCGTTACACAGAGATAAAACAATGTTTATCATACTGTAATTTGTAGTGGAGAGAATACTTCTATGTGTTGGTGTCTTTGCTTGTCTGAGAGGTTCCAGGCACTCTAGGTCTGGAGTGGTTTTCAGAAACAGGACTGGGTTTTAAAAGTTGCTTTTTCAGCTTCTAATGGGCCAAGTAGCTCTTTTAGAGAAGTAATCTCTAAAGCATCCAGTCATGCTAAGATCTGGACAGTGTGGTCTGTCTATTATCCTGGGAACACCAGTGGCTTTGTTTTATTTGCAGATGTTCATCTTCTTCTTTTCTTGATAGTTACACTTTCTATCAGACTAGTTCACTTCTCATGGTGCAGTTTGCTGGTACATGATTTGCTTCTGGTGAGATGAAAAGATGAAAGATGAAAGCTTTAAAGGTGACATATTATACCCCTTTTTTGTGAGTAAACGCAGTTCACTGGGGTCTTAATAAAATGTCTGTCACATGCTTTAGTCACAGTATCTCAAGGATGAAGCACCACATCCCTGGTCAGAACGGCCACTTTAAGGGCGTTATTTTTTTTATATGAAAATGAGCCACTGCTCACTCGTTTCCCACCTCTGTGGGCTGGACCGACATATCATAGCAAGAGAAACTCTGGAGACATCTACGCCTGCTCTCTTATTTTGATGCTTACATTATCTTATAAGTTCACCTTACAGACAACAAGCTAACAAAGTAATAGTGTTGATGTTATTGTGGATCTCCTACATAATGTAACTCAAAGAACTAACTAGAACATTACATCTCTGTTAATATGTTACCTCAGTTGTTAACATTAGCTGGTACTAAATGAGTATAATTATTATTCAAATTCTCCTATTTCCTCATCTGCACTACTGCTACAGAAAAGGAGACGCAATGGAGGCTAAGGTCAACTTTTTATTAACTTCTTTTTAGAATTTCCCGTTACACCTTAACTAGTACAGCAGATAACAGCAGTTGCCAAAATGTAAGTGCTGCACTGTTGGGGTGGGGTGGGGGGACTGTACACTGCCCTCGTGCTTAGCGTGTATAATGATTGTATCTTATATCACCTTCATCATTTTTCAAAATCTGTTTCAGCAACACAAAGCTCAGCCTCACTCTGGATATAGAGCTTGTGGGTCAGCTTGGGTGCTGCAGGGTTAATTGCTCTGGTGCGCCCCCTCTGGTGCAGTATCATCTACCTGTGTTTTTTTAGTAACGATGGTTGGTCTTGCATCAACAACACTGACAATATCTTTAAGAAAGCATTACAAGCTATAATTTGTTTATGCTTTCTTGTTTAGTAAGTGATGTTCAGTAAGTGATGTTAACAGCTACACTACATTTTTAATTACTGCAAAGAACATAGATTTATATAAGAATCTTTAAAGCTACTGGGTAATACTAGTTGCTAGGTAATACTAAGTTGATAACTGTATATACACTTATTTGTCTTATATTACCTCTTCTACATTAAAGAGATTTAGCTTATGTCAAATATATCTTTTTAAGAAGGAATGAAACTTGCTATTAATCGCATTTCTGACTGTAAATGTGGTCTCTGAATTGTACACAGTTCTGTAGTCTACAAATCATTACTATTTTCTCCCTTCACTGCCAGTTAATTTTATTCTTTTCTCAGTCTTTTCCACAGCATCCAACCCAGCGACTTATGATAAACAACAAACAATTAAACACTGTGCGCATCATTTATTCAAGAGAGGCTCCCTATTTTAAAAAAATGCAAATGTTTAAATGTTTAAATTATTTATACTCTGTATAGCATATCCAACACATACATGCACAGATTTATTCATCATCTGAACTGCTTATCCTCCTGGGTCTCAGGGTGTGGGAGGACTGTGGGAGGAAACTGAAGCACCTGGAGGAAACACACAAAGACATGGCGACAACATGCAAACTCTGACTTCAGCACAGCACGTGCAAAAATAGCTATAATAAAGTACTATTTATGAATATTATTACATAGCAAATACTCCTAGAAAGAAGTCGTAATAACTTTAGGCTTAGTTTAGTCTAACCTTGAATTTTCACTTGTATGTATGGCTATGTTAAGTTAAACATAAGATCAACAGCTTTTGGACCAATCAGGGCTAAGCTTCTGACCTATTAGGGGCTGATGAATATGCTTTTATTGTCTCTGTGATGTTTGTGGTGTCAGTCACATGAAGAATATCAAATTTTGTTTGTGGTAGTAGTAATTAAGAATATTATTATTATAATTATATTAACATATTGAGAATGTAAAGCAGTTGTTACTCCAATAAGCACCAAAACAAACAGTTTTAGCGTTTACTTTTATTAAGTTTCATATGATTGGCTATTCATCATAAACACGTGCATTAACACTAGGAATAAGCATAACTTGGGTAGCTAAACATGAGTTAATAGTTGTTAACTTCGTAAGTAAGTTAACCGTTGGTTTTTCTTTCCCTTTGTTATTTTTTTTTTTAGTTCAGTTCTAGTGTTTGTGTTTTCATTAAAATAAAATCTAACTTTTGGCTACAAGTACTGGCCTCTACTGCCTGACAGTGCTAGACTTTTAAAGCCCTTTCACATCAAGTGCAATTTTTGCTAGCCTGCCAAAGGAAAGCCCACCACAACATACTGCATTAGGCGGTTACAACAGCAACAACTTGCACAGTTCAAAGGCACAAAGCTCAAAACAAACCGCTGCCCCCTGTTAAGTTGGTCCAAATCTATTATCAGATAGAAAAAAAATACAAAAGTCCACAGAAATACAGCTTTGTTTTGAAACAGAGTATATACTATAGAGAATCTGCAGCTTTGCAGTTGTGTGCATGGAATCATAGAGCTAGATTAAAACAGGTAAGAACAGTCCAGTAATTTGTTTGTGAGTCTCTTGTAAGTCTCTTGTGATTTAACTTTTTCTTCATTCGCTCCCATTTTAAAAGATGAAGGCTTTTTTCTTCGTCTGGATATTTTCTTTGTATAACACATTTCTTCATTTCTCCTCCTGGCTTGTTTGTCTGCAACTCGTCTGTTTCTTTTCATCAGCACTGTGGTTGTGGAAGGCGTACAGTCCATGAAGCACTGCTGCAAAGGTTTCTGCATCGACGTCCTCAAGCGACTGGCTAAAATAGTAGGCTTCACCTACGACCTCTACCTGGTGACCAATGGCAGGCATGGGAAGAACATAGACGGAGAATGGAATGGAATGGTCGGCGAGGTTGGCATTTTGTCCGCTTTCATTGTATTGTGTTAACCTTGAACCAGTCTCTTTAGTGAAACTGGTGTGATGGCTGTCTTTGAGCAACAGTTGTGAACTGTCGACTTGGGTCATTTTGAAAAAGACTTTTAGTGCTGAAAGGGTAATACAGAAGTTATTTGTCATCCAGTCTGGGAAAGAACTTGTGAACTTTCTGATTTTATCAGTCTGCAAGATCTAGCTTCTGTAATAGACTTGCTTTTTTGTTTCTCCTCCTGCCCATGCTCTACTAGTATAGAGAGGCTGGAGACCAAGTTCTGTCCCTCAGATCAAGTAAATGCCTAAAACAGCCCTCATTTTGCAATTTGGAAACTGTTTAACAGGGATACTTGTTCTGAAACACTAAATATGGCAAGTAGCATCGCAAAAAGCTGTTTTTCCTGTTCTGATACATGTACCTTGAAAATCCACCAAAATCACCAAGATTTGTATCTAGACGGGGCTAAATTTATCAGATACAGCTTTTAGTGAAAAACCTGTAATTGTCTCAGAGGGCTAAAGAGGAAAACAACAACATGGCCAATCCACGGTGGAAGTAGAATCACTGAGGAGCACCTGTTAGAGAGGTGATGAGATAGAACCCCATGTTAAGTTAATCTATGTTGACTTTTCAGAGAGGACACCCATTGAACCAACCACAGTTTAAAGGCACAGCTAAGAAGGATGTTTAGTCTCTGAGCTGGCGTGCCATTTTGATAAACAACTTGTTTAAAGCAGTTACTATAGTCTTACTAATAGTCTGATTATGATCATTTTTATGTTTTGGTTTATCAGTGTTAGCTAACTGCAATACTCAGCATGCATTACATGCAACTTTAAGAATCCCTGCGGTGACTGCTAGCCTAGCCACTGGCCCACAGGCTTCTAAACACAACCAAGCTGGTTTTAGTGTAACCTTGATCATTAAACAGAAGTGTTAAGAAAATAGCAACTCTAACTTAATTCAACACAAAATGGAGCCCAGAGCCAAGTTTTTATCCTTTCAGCTAGAGAAAACAAGCCAAACTCATGTAAGGAATAGGGATGGCCAGCTAGCTACTAACCTTCAATGGTTCTCCTTATCTGATAAGCCATTTTTCTCCTATGAGTAAACTATTTGATTTATTGTGTTCTGTGGTTACAGCTGCAGTAAGATATTCACATTCTTAGCAGCAACGTTAATTATCCATCATCCTTCTGCGTTCACCTGCTAACCAAACAAAACAGCCCCCCCAGAGCGTATACTCTGAATTCATACCCTTACGTAAGGGGTGATTGCAAGGTGTTCCACTTTTTAATTACAGTTCTCTTCCCTCTCACCAGGTGGTTTCCAAGCGAGCTGACATGGCCATTGGCTCACTGACTATCAACGAAGAGAGGTCAGAGGTGGTGGAGTTTTCGGTTCCCTTCGTGGAGACTGGCATCAGCGTCATGGTTTCCCGTAGTAACGGCACCGTCTCTCCATCTGCTTTCCTCGGTGAGACAGACCTTGATGTCTGAATGTTGATCATTTGACTAAATTGGTTCGAAGTTCGAGTGCAGTTATGTTTGACTAATTAGGTTTAATGAAGTAAACATGAATACAATTGAAAATTGTCACTATCAGTACAACAAAAGCACTTCTGAAACTTTACCAACCGTTTCCGTAGTGACTGTTCCGGTGGTGATAATTGTTGCTAGTTTAAGCTGACCTCAAAAACATACATGACTAGCAAACATAGCATAGAACAAATGCCCAGACATGAAATCACATTTTTATTAAAACACACAAAAAAACTTTACAAAGGAGAAAATATTAGTTGCACACTAATTTTCAGACAGGGATGCCGACTTACATCCTACTCTAAAATGTAGGGGTGTGGCTAAAAAAGCTATATGCCTAGGAACTAAAACCCAGCCTGTTTACAGCTTGCATCAACATGTGTTTTCGCTCATCAGACCATAATGGATTTTATAAATGAATCACTCAAACCACATTCAAAGGTCATGAGAGACGGATATTGACTGTATTTAACAGAAGCTTAATATTGAATAAATAGATTGCATTATTCATAAGCTATTAAGTACAAAAAAGCACAACTGAGTTGGTCACAGTCAGAATTTCAGTAAAAATGGGCTAAATGAAATTCAGCCAAATATCTGTAGAGATGATCCAAACATGAGACACATATTACAGGTGAATACCCTATAAATGAGGGTTTTGTATTGTTGTGTCTTTTTTACATAACTCATAGCTGGGATTAACAGCTTATTAGACAGATGGCCAAGAAGGCTCCGAGTTCACGGGAAGGTCAGGGCTTTTTGGGACCCCAGCCATATAGGGCCATATACCCTGCAGCGTTATCTTGGGAACTTCTATTTGGGAACCACTGGTCACTCAAAAGAATAACGACTGACCAGGTGTACTGGTGGGCCGAAAAAAGCAGACAGGCACCCCTATAAAAGACAAACAGTCAAAGACATGTTTGGGACCAGGGCGAACCAGGGTGTGAGAGCTCAGAGAAACGTCGGTACCGCAAGCCTTTCGAATAAAAAGCTTAAACTCTGAACTGGTCTCACTCATTCATTCTGATGGCAAAAAACGAAGATACAACAGTACATATTTTGCATATTACTTATCTTAATTACTATAAAATGACAAAACTCTTGTTTTTTACGTATTCTATGTGTCTCTCAATGTTGACCCCTGATTAACTATTTTACTTTATGTCTGGTAATTTTTAGGAGCTGCTACTGTGGCACATGAATGCATTGCTTTAATTTCTAAGAAGGACTTGGCTGCTCATGGCGCACCACCAAACCAGAATCATATTGGGAGAGGGGCGAATTCAGACATTTCCATCGAGTGAATCAAATAACTACAGAAGAATGATGAAGCAGATTTAGCTCTGTCAGTCAAGCCTTCTTTTTTTATTTTTGACATTCATGGTGAAGGGCATCAATCAACAGACTCACTCAATTCCACTGTGAAATTACCATATCCAGACATCCTTGCCGAACTCCAGATGGATTGAGACTAATGAATGAATAACACATGTTGTGATTTTAGAGCATCTTTAATTACTATTTCCTCCTTCATCTCGCGCTAGGCAAACAGATTAACTCTTGAATTGATCCACTTGAACTCAGTTGAATTCACCACGAAAAACAATCCACTCTGTGGTTGTCTAAAGCAAAACTACATAGCACAGCATGTAAACCCCATTGAACACTTAGGTAATCTGCCCGAGTCCTTTAAACGTAGCTCAAACAAGTGCTGTTTGTAAATCATATTATCTCTTGTGATAACAGATCCAATGTTGACATGTGCACAGCAGCTAAACTAAACATATCTATCCTACAGTACACTTCAAAGAGAAAGCCACTGTAACTAATAATGAATATAAACAAGAAAAAGATGGATGAAAATAGATAAGAACAAAGCAGTTGACATATTATGTTACCAGCTGTGGTACAAAGCTGCAGAACCAAAGAATGAAGGCAAAACTTTGACGTGGCTTTGAATGGATTTTGGTACCTAATGTACTGTTCATGATACGTTCAGACACTTTGACACTGTACTTGTAGAGAAGGCCCCTAGACTAGCTGTACGGACGTCCATATTAGGCATTCTGTTTTAAAAAAGAAAAATGCATGTAAGTGTACTTTACAAAAGCGTTTTTGTATTGAACATAAGTTTGCATTTTTAATGTTTATACTTTAAAGGAGCAATTCGAAAGATGATGCAATCAATTCATGCCCCAAACATAGGGGATCAATATATCACCAGAAAGTTGTGGTGTTCTTTATTGACCTAACTGGGGGCAACATCTTTAACATAATTGACAAGAGGTTAGAATATGCCACCGGAGCTGTGCTACCTGGTCATCCTCTAATGTTGGACTGATGGCACATGCTACAGTGACTCACAATCACATACTCGGGTACAAAGTATAGTTGTTATGCTTGGTTAGGATGCTAACCTCAGTAGATATCTCAACACGATATATAGGGCTTTGCCATACTGTCACAATAATTATTTTCTGATTGTTTTATACTAAAAATCTTACAAAATCTTACTTTAAACGTACTTTAACATATACTATCTATATTCTTTTCAAACGGATCAAGTGTTTTTAAACTGTAATTATGTGATGCACCTATTAAAACACTTAAAGTGACGTAACTCTAATTACACTAGCTTATTATTGTTAGTATACCTTATATGGACAAAAGTATTGGAACACACCTCATTAAATCTATATAAATCTATATTAAATCATTAAATATAGGTGTTTCATTCGGTCTCATTGCCTCAGGTGTATAAGATTAAGCAACTAGCCATGCAGTCTGCCTTTATAAACATGTGTTGTTCTAAAGAGCTCACTGAATTGTGAGTGTGGTACTGTAACAGGAAGCCACAGTTGCAACTAGTCCACAATCAGTGGTATTATTGAAAAGCGGATACATTTAGGAACCACAGCAACTCAGTCACAAAGTGCCCATGACTGTGTAAAGTTACAAAGCGGGCTCACCAAGTGCTGCAGTGGGTAGTGCATAGAATTACAAATCTCTAGTTTTAATATCAGCACAAAAACGGTGCACTCAGAGCTTATTGGCATTAGTTTCCATGGCCTAGCAGTTGTATGCAAGTCTTACATTACCGCGCACAATGCTAAGCGTCGGATGGATGGAGTGGAGTAAAATGCTGCCACTGGACTCTGGAAACAGTGGAAATGTTTTATGGAGTGACGAATCTGGCAGTCTGATGGACGAGTCTGAGTTTGGCGAAGACCAGCAGAATGTTACCCGCCTGACTGCTTTGTGCTGAAAGTAAAGTTTGGTGCAGGAGGTATGATGAGGGGTTGTTTTTCAGGCTTGTTTAGGTGAGTTTGATGTGGAAGAACTAAAAACTCGCCTGCACTGCCAGGCCCTGTCATTCAACATCAGTGTCTGACCTCACATATGCTGTTTCTAGCTAAATGTGCAAAAAATCCCATAGACACACTCCAAATATTTTCAAAGCCTTCCCAGAAGAGTGGGACAAACTCCATATTAATGCCTATAGATTTAGAATGGGATGTCACAAAAGCGCCTGTAGGTGCAGTGTAGGTGTCCCAATACTTTTGTCCATATAGTATTATCTGGATCACAACTGGATGTTAATTTTATAGTGATGAACTTTATTGTTCTTTGTAAGTCTATGCTTGTTCCAAATATGATGCCTTCAATATGTTCCAAATGCTGGGGCAGGAGCGTTTCCACTGCTGTGTTTTGTCCCATTTCCTTTTAACAGTATTGAGTAATTGATTGGGAACTAAAAACCAGTTGATCCAGTTGGATGTATTCCCATTATTTAGTTACTCAAGTCTTCAGCTGTGCAGCTGTATGGGGCCTTACTAGGTCTAACAATTTAGACCATCTTCTTTATCTGGGGCTTGAGAGGATAACGTCCGTTTTTTCTATTAATAATCAGAAAGGATGTCTCATTAGACTACAGTACATGTTTCCAATGTGCATCAGCCTGTTACATATCTGCTTGAGCACAGAAACACAGAAACAGTCAGAAACAATTCTGGACATTGTTTACGTCCAGCTTCCTCTTTGCAGAGTGCAGTCTTAACTTGCTTACATTGGATGCAGTGACAAACAGTGTTTGTTGATAATGGTTTGCTGAAGTATTATAGAGCCTATGTGCTGATATTCACATGCATTATTTCAATTTAGTCTTGTCTAAGTAATGAAATTCACAGAAATCCTCCTGAATTATCTGAATTCTTTTTTATATTTGGCACTGTAGAGGGTGAAATATGTAAACATCTAAATGTTCTTGAACAGTTGGACAATTTGCTGAGCCTTCACCGATCCTTGTTTAAAACAGACATCTTGGATGCCTATGCTGTATTCCCATTCTTAAATTCTCACACTGACTACCAGCATGGTGCATAATAGACTTTAATACTGATTTAACTGCTAATCTATAAATGATGCTGGAACAGCATGTATATCTGATATACTGCAGCAATTTGGAGCTGAGCAGAACTTTCAGTTTATTAGGAACTAGTCAGTCAGTCCTACCTCTCAGTTTATTAGGAGCTCATTCAGAGGAGCAGTATTTAGCTGCTATGTGGCTCTTAAATATGAACATTAGACGAGTACCATGCTATATGAGCAGACTTTCAACTCAGTTTTAAACAATGAAACACTGTAAGCTGCACTGCACTTCCATCCTGTAAGAGACTTTAGTATACTTATTCTATTATTATACTATATTATTATACTTGTTTTTAATGTTTAATTTTATTTAGAATTTAATCCCTTATTACTCTATTATGTTAATCATGTTTTAGTCAGGTTTTTAATTTCTGTTTTCCTAAATTTATTTTCTTTAATTTCCTAATTTCCTTAAATGTTCCTAAATACCTGTGTTCATACATTTTTATAATCTTTGTAGTATCTTTGTATTTTTTCATTTGTGAAGCACTTTGTATGACTACATTGTAGGAATGTTTTTTTCCATTCTTTAGTTACTTGAGTAACTATATGGGGTCTTTGTTGTGCGCAACATTTTTTTAATAGGGGACAGGCAGGGCAGTCCAGTAGCTACACTCTCTGATGATGCAGTGATGCTGTTGTAACACAATTTAATTTTTCATTCATTTTTTATTTATTTTTTAAATTCAATTCCATATTAATTTATTATTTTTATTGCTTCCTAATTCTTATACAATGTCTGTGGTCAAACATTTTTACATTTTAATTTTGATTGTCTTTATTGGTTGAGCACTTTGAATAACTGCAGTGTATGAAAAGTGTTATATGAATAAAACTGCCTTGCCTTTTACTCTAAAGCATGTTTACATCACCTCTTTTTAAAGTGTTTTCTGAACATTCAGTGATGTGGATAGTCTTAAAATGCTCCTGTGCCAACTTTTTAAAAGCATATTACAGGCAACACTGCTGAACTGTCAGCCCATAATTTAGCTTTATTAATACCAGCGCAGAACAGTGTGCAGTAAAGGGGAAACACGGCTCTAGGCTAG
This sequence comes from Megaleporinus macrocephalus, assembly GCA_021613375.1. Classification (NCBI taxonomy): domain Eukaryota; kingdom Metazoa; phylum Chordata; class Actinopteri; order Characiformes; family Anostomidae; genus Megaleporinus; species Megaleporinus macrocephalus. Next base: position 28,450,690 of record CM038703.1, read on the forward strand.
TACTCTTCTCTGTGCAGACTCTGACTCTACTTTGTACAGCTCATTACTTTACTATCCGTTTCTCTTTGTATTGTTTGGAATCTTATTCTTAGACTTAACCGTAGAATTGCTTAAAATATAGTAAATGTAATCAACACAAGCCTTGGGATCTAATAATATTTAAAGAAAATATATATGAATTTAAGTTCAGTAAATTATTAAGTATGTATGAAAAGAGATTCTCACATTTTAGTTTACTTGTTACATATATTCACTATTAATTACTGTGTATTGTATTTGTTTTTCAACCTCAGTAACAAACAAGCACACATAAAATGATGACTAACTGTTATGGTTGCTCATTGCATATATTGTTATCCATTTTTTCTTTCTGCCAGATCTTCACCACGGAACTCATCCCACAGTTTTTGAAATATCTACACTGTTTCAGCTCCAGATAGTCCAGATATAGGATTTTTTTCCTATAGAGAGTGAATTGGATGGAAAAGTGTTTGATTGAGTACATTGAGTGATTCAGGGCAGACCCCCAACCCACACTTGTCTATCGTTTTTTTCTATCCGTCTTTTTTCCCCATAGAGTCCCATTCAGTTTCAGACACACCCAAACTTCATGGTGTCATTTAATCTAATTCATTGTTCTAGTTATGAAATGCAAATCTCTATGTTATCAGAGGAATGAAAAACATTCTTCCTCGTTATGGTGTAACCCTTTAACGCTGAGACAAAAAGTGTTTATATCCACCTTTTATCTAATCTTTTGATTCAATTACATAATTTCCTGAAAGCTTACTTAAAATAAATAGACGCCAGTCACAGCAGCACAGTTGCACAGCAACCTTGTCTTTACTGTTTAGATTACGTTTTGTTGATTTTCTGTGTGAAATAAACAAATCAGGTTAATTTTGCATACGACTGCATATCTATCTTTTCTTAGTAGTTTATGGCACAAAAATGTCAACAGATTATTCAGCTTCAGTTTCAAGTAAGCTTTAGGGAAACGACATCATTGAATGAAAAGATTAGATAAAAGGGGGATATAAACACTTCTTGCCTAAAGGTTAAAGGGTTACACCACAATGAGGAAAAATGTACAGAAGGACTAAAGCTGTGGTTGCTGTGCAACTGTGCTGCTGTTACTGGCGTCTTCTTATTATAAATGGTCTCCCGCTGTTAGTTGCAGCCATTGTCATTTCTGTACCACTGCAAATCTCGCAGGGCGAAGGCCCTTCAGAAACATGCCGCTTGTTCCCATCCTGCTCTGAGGTGCAAGCGTCACTCCTCTTTAAAAAACTGAGTGACGCTTTAAATGGATTGAAGTGGATAAGTGAAATGGGATTTGCGCTACTCTGTTGAGGGGAATAGCACCTCAAGGTGGCTCTGGAGAGAATTCAGAGCACCATTTATTACTGAGATGTTTTTGTTTGCTTGAGGGAGAAAAGAAGGGCAAGAATTCAATACCTGGTGCTTGTCTAATTGTTTTAAAGCCCAATCTACATGTGTTAGAGTTCTTTCTAATAAATTTAAACTTGGTCTTTTGGCTGCTTAATATACACTGTATGTATTGTATGTACTGACGCGCATGCACTGCCGGGGACCTAGGATTAGATGTAAAGCGTGCATACCTCGCATCACCCTCTGCCTTTCTCCTGTCTGTCTACGCTGTTGTTTACACTCTCCTGTCATGTTTCATGTGCTTATGTTTGTTTTGGTTGTGTGCTCCTCCTTGTCTTCGCTCCCTCTTGTTACGCCCCTCACCTGCTCCAAGTTTGTGTCCCCTCCCTGTCCCAGGTGTTCCCTGTTTCCTATGTCTTTCTTATACCCTTCCTTTGCTCCCTGTCCTCGCCAAGCACTGTGTTTTGTGGTTATCCTGTGGTTCGTAAAGTGTTTTAGGTGTTTCTGTGGTTTTTCTGTGGCTATATTCACTATGGACATTTGAGTTTTGTATCCACCTCTCCCATCTCCCTCAGCGTTACACCTTTAATTTAATTGTCAAGCTGTTTCCTGGCAAACATTAGCAAACATTACAAGTTCTGTAAATATAACAAACAACCAGCTTGCTAGTTTGAAAAAGACACCTGTCCAATCCAATCATAATCCAGATCAAAGTACTAGTAGAGGGATTAGTAAATTAACCATGTCCAAGTCATTCCAGCTCATATGATAGAATATACCAACTTTAAGTGAATTATTTCATTTATTAATTGTAATAATCACAGTTATGTATTCGTAGCAAGGTAAGGGGAATAAAGAATTAATTTAAGATAAATGATTTGGCACATGACTCTCTCTCTATTAGCAGTCATGAATTAAGATGACTTAAATTTTTGTCTGCAATATTCCTCATCATATTTATTTTTAGTTCATGGAACAGGTTCTACCTCTGATGCTAGGTTAAGAGCTATGCTGTTGGAAGGACCCTAGAATTCTGAGCTATGCCTGTTGTCTGTTGTTCATCCATTCGCCCAACCTGTAATGCCAGCATTCTGAGTGAGTGCATTGCTGTCACTTTATTTAGCCATGAACACAGTTGGAGGGGCTACAATACCACCTAGAAATGTTTTGCCCATTTCATTAATTTCTTCCTGCATGCACAGTTGTGTTTGGTTGTGCGTGAAGAATGTCAGTAAAGTTTTCTCATTGGAAGTTTTCTCATTGGAATATAAGGCCATGCCCATAATAATAGCTGGTTTGTATGAATTATGTGATATTCATATGTGATAATCATATTTCTGTATTTTTCATAGTGGGAATCATGATATATCTCCTGTGTTATCTCAAGCAGCTATGTTTATTTGAACCAGCAGAACAACACACACCCCAAACGCAAAACTCATCTCTACCCACAGGCATTACCTGACACCCTCATACACAAATCAGTCCCACCCCAGACACAGAGTGACACAAATAACACAATCACACAAATTAAACTAACCAGAAACGCAACAATAAACAGCTTCTTTTTACTGGGGTGTTCACTTCTCATTAGCATCTTCCAGTACTCAGCGGCAAAGCAGAGCTATGCTCCTGAGAGGCGGTGTGCCCTGCGGCAGCCGCCACAATGTAGTGCTCATTAACAAACTTTTTTTTTTCAAAAACTATTTCCACGCTCATTTTGGAGGTTGTAACTGTGCATGTGTATTAGTGAGCTCTTTCTAGTAAGGGTTCATAATGTGCTAATAGCGCCCCCTTGTGAAGAAACTTTAGACTGGTACATCTGCCCAGTGAATGAGTAAACTCCAAATCCCTCATGCCTTCCTATTAAAAGAAACTCTGGAAGCTCTGGAATATGTCCCTGTGGGAAACTATGAACCATCTGAATAATCAAGACAGTTAATCTGTAGAGAAAATGTTTAGAATTTTTTCATGGCAGTATTTTATGCTTTGGGAAACTTTTAGCAAATACAATGGAAAATTTATTCAACTACAACTTAACAGCTTATTAATGCTTAATAAACATTCAAGTCACATTATTATGACCAGCAGCTAATATGCAGAGTAACGGCTGTGTGCAGCACGGATAGCAGCTAGACAAGCTGGGAGACTCAACAAGGTCCTGGTAGATTGTCACAGGTATCTGGAGCCGTGCTTTCTACAGTGCATCCCACAGCTGCTGGAGGGCGCATGGGGGATGCTCCATAAAGCCAACCCAATGATCAAGGTGGTCCCACAGATGCTCAACTGGGTTCAAGTCTAGGGAATTAGGGGGCCAGAGTAGTAATTGAAAGTTTTGGTCAGGCTCTTTCAAACAATGAGGACATTTCTATCTGTGTGTAATGTTGCATTGTCTTGCTGGAAGATCCCGTCCTCCCCAGGGTAGACACTCAGCATGTATGGGTGTACATACATGCTGAGTAGAGAGTCGGTAGAGAGTGCCTTCTGCGTAGATGAGTGGTCCCAGAGAATGCCACGAAAAAACATTCCCCAGACCATACCATTGCCACAAGTGGCTGCTGTTGAACGTAGGACTGTGTAATTTATTAAAAGGATAAAACATAATGTGTACATTTTATGATACTTCTAAAGCTGTTAAAAATAATTGAGTGCTCTTGAGTTTTTTCCTTTTTGTCATTTGGGACATTCAGTTATCCAAAGAGGTCAGTTTCCTGTTTGAAGCATTGTCATCGGCTTACTGGTCTGTCACTGCCAAATATGTGATAACGATCACTGGAATGTTAAACCATAAAAACGAATGAATGCCCAGATTTTGCTGTGGTGGGCTGTTTTGAGGCTCTCCACAAATCTAGAAAGCAGGTTTTTGAGCTTGACCACTTTCTAACCATGCCCTCCCTTTTTTAGAGCCGTACAGTCCTGCGGTGTGGGTGATGATGTTCGTCATGTGTCTGTCAGTGGTGGCCGTAACAGTCTTCATCTTTGAGTTTTTCAGCCCAGTTGGATACAACAGAAGCCTACAAAGTGGGAAGAGTAAGTATTATTTAAAGTCTTTGAGGTTTTTACTGTAAACTCATCCAGAATGAAATCAGCATTGCAGAACTTTACTGATTACTAAGTTGATATATGTAGTCCTGATTATGATAATGTAATTCTACAGTGCACAAAAAAAACCAGATGAAATGGAAAGCAGGAGCAGAGTGCAGAATCCTTTCCATTCCATCTGTTTTTCTGTTCTTCTCTCAGTTCTGAGGCTGTGTCAATTCTCTATCTCTCTGTCTGTCTCAGAGGCAGGAGGATCTAAGTTCACCATAGGGAAGTCTATCTGGCTGCTGTGGGCTCTGGTATTTAATAATTCAGTTCCTGTGGAGAACCCTCGAGGAACCACTAGTAAGATCATGGTCCTGGTGTGGGCTTTTTTCGCTGTCATCTTCTTGGCAAGCTACACTGCTAACCTGGCTGCTTTCATGATCCAAGAGGAGTACATAGACACAGTGTCTGGCCTCAGCGATAAGAAGGTAATTGCTACATATGTAATGAGCCCCCTTCTTCTAACACAGATCATGGATTGGCGCTGTGAACGGCGTTCTCCATAACACTTAGCGCTATTAAAGTTGCTGGATCATCTCTCTAACTAGATAAGATGATTTAAAGCCTAATTAAGTGATTATCACCAGAGATAGCTCAGGAACAGATCCTTTGGGATGATACTCTCCTGATAGAGAATGAAATAAAGTACCCATGAAGTGTATCTGGCGGCATTTGAAACATTTGGTCTGTAATCTGATTGGTGGTCCGACGGATTTTCCCTTCTATATCCTGCCTGCAGTTTCAGCAGCCCACGGAGCAGTACCCTCCGCTTCGATTCGGCACCGTCCCCAACGGCAGCACCGAGGAGAACATCCGCAGCAACTATCCTAACATGCATCAGTTCATGGTGCGCAATAATCAGAGAGGTGTCGAGGAGGCCATCGACAACCTCAAGACCGGGTGAGTGGATGATCACACGAAAGCAAAGTTTTGGAGAGGGCAGGGTCGCTAGAACTTCAACAGGAAGGCTTTCTCACAGCTCAGATTATAGCTAGCTCTCAGACAGGGTTGAAGCAGCTTTGAAAAGTGGTGCCTGACATATGAGTGGGCAGTATCACTATACTTTATAGTTATCATGATGAATGATGTCACAGTGTCATTTTCCAGTGAAATTATGTGGATCGTCAGGGTTTTTAGAAGATTCCACAACTATGATTGACATCTCAATCCTGTAAGTCCTGAACTCTCAATCAATGGCTTGTAGGTTAACTAAATTCAGTGGATGTGTAGCTATGTTCACGCTGCGGTCCGAGGTTGACGGATGTAAGTTCAGCCACAAAACCTGATCTTATTATTGCCTTGAAGTGGTGCCAAGTGCCTAAACATGTCTCCAGTGGTACATCTTTCTCAAAAAACTGCTCTGACTTTAACAGACATCTAAACTCATTAAACTCATTTTTTGTATACAGATGGTTTGACGGAGTTAAAAAAAAGCACTTTAAACTTTTTTGAAAATGCTCAGGTTACTAGAAGTAAGGTTTTTTCCATACAACCAAAAACATGAAGGATCCAGGGAAATCCTAGGCTGGTGACATCTTTAGGTTCTTAAGGTTTTTAACCAACATCAGACAGATCAAACTCTTTGTGTGCAGAAAGAGCAGAGAAAACAAAACACGTAGTATACTGTAAAGCAGGGACCCAGCAGTTTAATGAACTGATGATACCACGACACACATGATAAGCCTATGTCTTTCTGCCATCTAGAAATGCTTTGTCTCTTCTTTGCGTACGCTTGCCAACTAAAAGCAGCCAATACTACTGACAAGCACACCCAAAGGACATACAGAAACTTAACATAGGCTACGTTACTCAACATAGGTTTAAAGTGATGTATAAATTAAGTTTATGAACATTCCCCACAATTCCCAGAGTGCATCCCCCAATATGTAATTCTGATGGTGCATGATTTAGGTGGTGAGGATGTCAGTGATCTACTATTGTCATCATATCTTTATAACTAAAATGTTGAATTTGCCGTATGACATATGAAAAAACTGAAAAATCCTGACCTTATGATTCTGACATATTTTTCATTTAAGGAATTTAGAAAATTTGATCATTTTACAGAAATAGGTGAAGGCAGTGTTAGGGGTCGCACCCAAGGACACTTATTTGTGTAGAGTAATTTCCTTGTCCAAGCAAGGAATTGAACCTGAGTCTGCAGTGTGGAGGGCAGAGGTACACTATACCAACCACTAAAGGCAAATCTTTTTAAGTAAGTGTCACTTCTAAAGTTTGCATGCAAGACACACAGATTTGATTGGGGGAAGGACCTAATGATCTGCATTCAGATACTCTAGCATCGAACTGAACCCCTAAAATCATACAAAGGTGTCTGTGAGCGTGTGTTCATTGATGTGTTCAAGAACTGCACCGGAAGTGCCTTTCTGGATACATTTTTCAAACAAATTAAGTGGATTTTTCAACAGAATAATGATCTCAAACTGCCTGCTTTTTAAACTATCTTTGTTTAAAACAAATTTTACTTGCTTTAACATTTTATGTTGTAACACAAAACTTAATAGGATTTTAAATATGGCAGAAATGTCCAAATACTTTTTGTGGTCACAACATCATACAATATTATTAAATCGTTGTATAGCAATTGCCTGAAATGCATAGTGTGACAAATAGCTGATCTGATGTTGTTTCATTATGCCACTGTAGCTTTAAAAATTTTTTTAAAAAAAAATTGTTTTTTATGGAAATATCCTGAAATATAATGGCCATATTGCCTTATTCATGTAAACTGCTAATACCTGGAGTTGCTCTGATGCACCTTCGGTGGAGTGTGAATTTAAAATTGTAGCGCTGTCACTTTGGGAGCACTAAATCTTAGCAACCGGCTTGCCTAGCAACGGGTTTTAGCCTCCACTCTCAGACAATACTTTATTATTATTATTTCATATTTCCAATGTAATGCTATATTGATTCTGCATAGCCTTTTAAAAAGGTGTAAACTGACTCAGTCCTTATTTACAGGCTGTGGCTATAATAGCTGCCTCTGTTTTGGCTCATCATTGCTCATTAAATTACATGAAGGATGACTATTGTTTTTCTAGCCAAGAAGTCAAAGCCATCAGTCTTCTTTTAGCACTGGTCTTAAAATCGACAGGCTCACTAATGGATTATCCTAAAGAATCAAGACGCTCTGTTATGCAGCAGGGAAAACAAGTGTGCTAGAAAGTAATGGATGGATGTGGGTGGCATGGCGGATCACAGTGGAGTCGTTAATTATTCTGTCGCCTGTCCCGAGTTTGCAGAGGGAAGGCTGACTTTCCCCCTTTTGTGTGAAGCGTCTGGGAGGATCATAATTTCACTAGAATTGTTAATTCCTTAACACAGTTTTCCACCCACTAAGCTTGCTATTTTTGTTCAAAGCCCCTCCCCACACTTTTGCCTGTGGAGCACTTCAACTAGGTTTTCTGGAGTTATGGAGCTTTATCTAATACCACAGTACCTTTGGGAAGAGTCGGAGTGATCCAGAGCTGAACATTCAGCATCAGTACCTGTCCTCACTAATGCTCCCGAGACAGAATGCAGTGTTCACACATCTTGTGTAAGGCATTCACACAAGAGTAGAGACTGTTACTGCAGCAAAGGGAGAACAAACTCTTTAAAAATAAACTTTATGTCAGAGGAAAAGCTGAGTGAAGGGTCCACCAAGTTTCAGGACGTGTATTGTGGCATAGTGTAGGATAAATCAGAGACTTTGTAAGAGGTAAAGGATATATATATATATTTATATGCATTTTTTTTTGGTGCTCTCTGTGTCTTGTTATCTACTGATGTAGTAGCTGGAATACTGAGAAGCCACCTTATATCTACGCTGGCCATTTCATCAGGTTCACCCACCATTATGGGTGCAATTTAGAGGTTTACAATTACATCTGATGTGCAATTTGTTGTACTCTACACCATCCTGGGTCATTCATGAACCAGCAAGGACAAAATCATGTTACAGCACATCATTGCTGGCTTGAGAATACTCTGCCAACCAAAAATATCCAGCCGACAGTGGTCTGAGTCCACTGACTAATCACTGTCTCTAATTGTAAACTCCAAGCTGAGCAAAAAAGGTAGGTGTGTCAAATAAAGTGGTCAGTAAGTGCACAGAGTGTAAAAACCCCAGCTGTGCTGCTGTGCCTGATAATGGCTTACCAATCTTTTCTGACCAATTGGCCAATGAATGTAGCTTCATTGGCTTACAGGGGGGTTCAGACCTTCTACAGGCCTGCCAACCTGTACGCACTTTGTATAGCAAGTATGCATTTTGACATCAATGTACGCTACTGTGGTTTTTCACTCCAAAACAAGAAGAGTTCGAACCAAGCACAGCACATAGTTATTTTCCCAAATATCAAGTGTGGGTGTTAAATGCGTAATATCAATAATTTCAATAGACCGCAAATACACAGCAGCACAAAATGGTTTTGTCCCTCTCATCCCCCCTCACTCCATCTGGCTGCTTGCACAAGCGAGGACAGTGCTTTAAACTCCTTTGCAAAGGTAAACAGACTGGGGCGGATGTGGAAAGTTGTTAACGGAGACCTGCCAAGCTTGGGAACATATGTAATGTTAATAACTTTAGCCCAGCATGCTGTAATTTGCAAGCTACCTTGCTTGTTTTCCAGGCATTTAAGTTAACAAAGTATCATTAAGTTAAATCATCTTTGTTGCAGATGGTTAGACTTTTCATACTGAGGATCCATAATTGTTATTGCAGCCAAGTGACATAAAAGCATCTGAACCGATGCTGGCTTCACATGTTTACAGTACATGGACAACGCTAAACCATATCTTCCATTGTTTTTAGAAGAGCCATAACAGAATATTCTGTCAAACCACAACCATCCTAATTCCGCAGACCAGAGCAATGAGCAGAACGTTACGGCAATTGTTCAGTTTTTCCCAACTTCTGCTGACGACTGCAGTGGTGGAATTAACCGGATGTTGATTTTTTTGCGAGCCATGGATGCTCAAATCCCTCGTTGTGGAATTCCAAACTAGCCCAGTATTATATAACAAAAGTAAAACAGAGCATTCTCCAGCCTTTACCCGCCTCTCCTCTAATAATTGTGCCAACCATGCCAACGTTTGCTTGGCTTCGTGCCACCATCGGTTGTATACTGCTGTGAAGTGCAGAATAATATATTTTTTTCTGTGCCAACATGTAAATGCAGCAGCATCACACTATTATACTGCACAAAATATTTTCCCAAGGTTGTTAGGTGTGCGTTGGTGACCCTGAGTAATATTCTACCCCAGTTCTATAATTATTTCTGCAAGACTGAGCAAGAACTCATTCTTTCTCGTCAGGAAGAAAGTGTAATAAATGTTAATGTAAAGAAAAAAACCAAACAAATATATACAGGATAGCTCAAACTTACTACCATTATGTATATTGAGTGGATATAGATTATCTCACATAATCAAATCTTTTTTAATAGAGAGAATATTGTCCTCAATGCTGTATTGCTTACACAGAGGAATTATACTTTGGTTTTGTGTTTCTGTGAAACTTGTGGTTTTTTTTTTTTTTTTTTTTGAGAAGGACACTGAGACATGAGATAAGGACTTGTTCATGCCCATATCCCATCTAGCCCACCAGACATGTTGGTGGCACATGATAGAGGGGTTGGAACTGGGCATTTCCCTCATCGTAAAACTTCGTGAAATGTGGCCAGACAGAACCCGCCAACGTCTTGGGCGTGAGTGAATACGACTCTTGCTCTCTCTAGGACACACAAGAGTGACACAATCTTTGTTGACCTAACCTCCATAATGACACAATGTTCAGTTATGTTTCTGACCCAATCCAAGGCTAGGTTAATATTATAAGACTAATGTTGCACAAACCCTATTTTTTGCTGTAATGTGACACAGATCAGATTTTTTCGGAGCTGTGTCAAAAACGCAAATCTGATCTTTTTTGAGTCAGATCTGAACCACTTTCATACGTGGTCCTTGATCAATTTGTGGTAATGAAACCTTAATCAGAACAGTTAGATCGGGAAATCATTTAACGTTACGTGTCAGCAGCACCAAATCTGAATTTAGTGGCAGCAGATAATACCAATACATCCAACTGTTTTTCTTCATCTCGCTGTAACAACAGCTGAGAGCAAATGATCTTCCCGATAAAGGCTTGTTTTGCTGGTTAGTTTGTTTGGTGTTCATGACACATGTGGTTCATTCATATGATGATATTGAGTAAGATGTTTGCATGTGGGTTGTTTCAGTGTGCAGCTTAATTCGCATCAATAATGGATTTGAGTCATTTACCTACATTAATGTGAGCAAGTTAGAAAGATCAGGTCTGAGCATTAGAGCATCACAATTGAGCAGTGGGGCTTGTAATGTGAGCGTAACCTGCATTTCTCACAAAGTCTGCATTTTAACACTTCTGATTTGTAATGCAATTATACATGTAGATGATCTGATTTGCATATCATTTGCATACAGCTACAACTGCTTTGGCCAAGTCTGTGCTAGATTACCTGCAGGTGCTCTCGTCCCAACACTCTCACTCTCTCTCTCTCTTTCTCTCTCTCTCTCTCTCTCTCTTTCTTTTGACTCTTAAAGCAAATGTTTAACTGTTGAAATTATTTTGCATGAATGATGTTTCATTTTTATGTTCCTGTAATTCTGAAAACCTCTATTTCTTTCTCAATTTTTTCCTATTTTGCCCTTAAAATTCAGTGTGTCATTTTCAAAGATGCAGAGATGTTTTCATACTTTAAATAATATATTTTAGTCATGTGGTGGTAAAACACCTATCAATATAAAGAAATAATATAAATACAATATTAATATCTGAGACCACTGGTGAGAATATAAACACATAAACACATTTTGAATTTGGTGGCTGCAACATGTTTCAAATGTTGGAGCAAAATAAGAGTTAAAGGTTTATAGAATATTTAAGTTACACTGTTTTTGAGACATTCTTCATAAGCTGGTGACAAGAGAGGGATTAAGGATGGGGTATAAAAAGAGTGTCCACCAAAAACTCAATCTTTATAAACATTGGTAGGTCATGGCTCAACACTTTGCACCAAACTTTATAGGAAATTATGAAACAGTTTAAAAAGAACATTTCCTAAACTAAAATAGCAAATAATCCGGCTCTTTTGAATTTGCCTGTATAATATTGTAAAAAGATTCAGGGAATCAGGAAACCACAGCTTAATGTGTATAACCCTTAAGCTCTAAGAGGGCACTGCACAAGAAACCATCAGGCTATTGTGTTAAATATTGCTAAATGGATTCGGGAATGCTTCAGAAAACAGTTTTTAATCAACACAGCGCACATCTCAGATAGTCTTCACACCAGTGGAAATACAGGCTCAGATGGGTTCTGGAAAAAATGGATGTAGAGCTCTCTGTCTCAAAAACAAAAGATGGCATCTAGACCTTTATCAGTGAAAGGTGCAGGAGTCGGCATCTGTCATAGTATGGGGGGAATTGGTGCCCACGGAATGCGTGACTTGCATATGTGTGAAGGTACCACTGACTCAGAGGAAGTCCATGGTTATTTCAGTGAGACAATTCCAGTCCTCATAGTGCATGTGCTACAACAGTGTGGCTCTGGAGACAGAGTGTGTGCTTTACTGGCCTGCCTGCTGTCTATATCTCTTTCACTGAAAATGTATGACGCATCATGAAGATGAGAATCAGACAACAATGGCCACAGACTGTAGAGCAGCTGAAGTCTTGTATCAGGCAAGGATGGCCAAAAGTTTCAACACTGAAACAAAGCGTATCCTAAGTTTTCGAACTATTAAAAGTGTATTTGAAAGTGATATAACACAGTGGGAAAGAACTTTTCTGCGTGTGTTGCAGACATCAAACTCTCAATTTCTTTATATTTATAAAACACAGTTATAACTCTTTTCTTAGTACTTTTGTTGAAAAGGCTCATGAGAATGAACAGATCACAAGTTCTTGTTTTTATTGAATTTTAACAAATGTTTTTTTATTAATTTTTTTAAAAATGCTATAATGTGCTTTTCAGCTTTTGGTCTCCACAATACATGTTCATGACTTTTACCTCATATAGCAGGAAATAACCTTGTTCCTCATATAAGAACCTTGATGTTACAAGTACATAGCCACATTAGTATTTATTCTATGTTGATGACTTTAGTCTTTTGACAGTAGTCCATAAAACCTGCCTGAATGCTGTCCATGATTTCAACATAAATTGTATTTATGAAAATTGAAAATTCTATAATTAATTTTTAAGTCCTATTGTGGAAAGGTTCATGAGGTCACCATCATAATATTTGGCCTTCATTGCACATTAACATGCCCTTTGTGACCTCTGCATTGTGTCAGCAGTCATACAGCATTAATCAGAACATTTATCTGCATTTATCATCTATTTAATAGGGACGATTTCAGTAAGTGTGTGATTACATTCCTGTATATATATCTAAACCTCAGATTGATACATTATGCATACATCAGACATAAATATGCATTGCATCACATCTGTGTGTGAAAGATATTATGCATATTGGCAAGAACACAGGACCATATTTTTCCATCCTTGTAGCATGTCCAGCAGATTTCCTTGCAGATTATTGATTATTGAGCTTATGAGCAAAGGAACAACATTCTGGCTCTTTACAAAAGCTCTGTCCTTGCCTGTCTCTTTCTCTGCTTCTGTCTTTTTTGAAGCACCAGTATTAAATAAAAATGTAACCATCGCTACCATCTGTTGTAGACATGCTTACTTGCAACCTACAGGGATACTGCAGTAGTCTCTGAAGTGAGAATTCTCTATTTAAAGACTAGGAAAATCCCCTTCCTGGGGGACAAAAGCTTTTAAAAACTGCAACTGCTTTGCTAGATTTTTTTGGGTGGTAGTGGGGCTGGTGGACGGTGGAGCGTGGTGCTGATATTTTTTTTAACTTGTGAATGCAAAAAGGAGGCAAATAGCCAGTATTACTGTGTAACACACTTGTAAATGTAGTAACTATCTTCACATCGTCAATACAATGGAAAATGAGTAAATTTACAGGTGAGGAGGACAACAGACTTAATACTACAGTTAGAAAAATACCTTGCTGTCTGAATACCTTACCTTAGTTTGGAACATTTTCTGTGCCTGAAATTGTATAAAACTTGACTCTGGTATTTTGCTTATACTGAATAAAGTTAGAATTGCTGTTTTCTTCATGATGTTGTTTAATAATTGAGGTAAGAGTTTTACTAATGCTTGCTTGAATGTATTGTTAGCCTATAAATGTAGTCCAGGCTAGGCAAGGCTTTCAGTCATGATTGATTGACCACAGGTATTAAGTCAAAGTACATAAGAACATGAAAATGATCTAAAGGGATCAAAAGGCTGACAGAAACATTGATGTGCTACAGAATACTGCATACCTTTTTATATATTTATATATTCACTTTAAGGTAGAAAGATAAAATGTTTTAACTAGTAAATATAATATACCTGTGTCAAAGTCTCACCATTAAAGATTCAGTCTGCTTACTTAATCAAGGCTGTATTCTTCCACTTCTCTTATCAGTCCTTTCTGCTCCTCCTTTCTGTCTCTATATTTATTTCTGCACAAAGTAGTCGATCTTATTCTTATTGTATTTGTACTTGTTTTGTTCTCTGGTGTGGACCAGAGGAGGATGGGTTCCCCTTTCTGAGTCTGGTTCCTCTCGAGGTTTCTTCCTCTTGATCCAGAGGAGTTTCTCTTGCCACTGTCGCATCTGGTTTGCTCACTGGGGGTTGGACCCAGATTTTTATGTAAAGCTGCTTTGTGACAACACCTGTTATATATAAATAAATAAACCTTAACCCTAATATTATCTTCTGCTCTTTCACTTTGTGTTTTTTTTCTGTTTCCTCAGAAAACTGGATGCCTTTATCTATGATGCAGCTGTGCTGAACTACATGGCACGGAAGGATGAAGGTTGTAAAGTTATGACCATAGGTTCTGGAAAGGTGTTTGCCACTACAGGATATGGCATCGCCCTGCACAAGAACTCCCGCTGGAAGCGGCCACTGGACCTTGCTCTGCTGCAGCTGGTGGGAGACGGTGAGACAATCGTAGTTTGTTTAATTCATTTCTACAAAATACAAGTTTCTACAGTCTTGTTTGGAGCAATACCATTGAATAGAAATTAGCAACCCGGATTGTGAAGATCTACCTTCTTGCAATGTCTAGTTCCAGTCATAATCTGCCACACATGTTCCAGCTGATCAACCTATTCAGAAGTTCTTGGTTGGCTGGACCAAATGTATTTGTTTTAGATAAGAGGTGGACAACATGGTAGATGCAAGAAAGTATATCTCCAGAAGAAGAGTCTGTTACCACTGCAGTAGAAGAATCATTCCTGGTTCTTTAAAGCAGAAGTCCTTAGTCCTGGTCTTGGAGTACCACTACCCTGCATGTTTAGAGTTGCCCTTTCTACCAAAACACCTGATGTAACTAAAGAACAAAAGAAGAAGAATTGAGACAGTGTTCTTTTTTTTATAGGATTTATATTTATAGGATTTTCACATTACATGTCTCCATAATAATAATGATTCTGAATTTTCAGAGAAAAAGAGAAAAAAAGAGAATAAATACAAAAAATAAAATAAAATAAAATAAGCAACACAGTGAAGTAAAGAGGCATATTACAGTAGGCTCACAAACATCCACAGAATCAACTGAGCAATGGATATAAAATAAAATAGACTGAGTACTATATAAAGCAGCTACGGTGAAACACCTAATGATTATGAAAAAATTTCCAGACTGATTGTGTTCTAAAGAATCCCTAAATTCATTTTATTGTAGGAAATTAATATAGGAGTTAAAAAGTTTAAAGCTCCATTACAGTTAAAGCACACACAATCCAAGAACCAGTGTACAATGCATGGTTGACCTTCTGGTCTCTATAATAGTAACTGAATATTATTTTGGGGCTATGTTGCTATATATCGCGATTGCAGTACGATAAAATGTGGTTGGATGATTAATTCTCATGCGTTGAGTTTGTCGGAGCATTTCAATGGCACTAAACAGAAAAAAGATCCCTGAATTCTCCCTCTCTGAGTTTGTGCGACGAGTCAGCACGTTCACAGCACAGAACAGAAATGTGCTTTAATACTTTATTAAGTGCTAATTTATTGAGTAGCAACAAATGAATTATTTCTAATACCGCTTGACTGTAATGCACACTCATAAAATGAGTCATAAATTAGGGCCTTTTGCAATATCATTCTGCAGTGGCTCAATATTGCAATTATCATTAACATACAATAAATTTTAACTGAGGCCTAGCATTACCCTTCACAGATCCAGCCTTACTTGCTTGCCAGACAGCCACTTCAGAAATCAAACAGCAGCGCATCAAAGATTGGTTTAACAGTTTCCTTCTAGAAACATTTTTATCTGTTTTGGAGATTCACGCTTCTAAACGAAGAGAAATTGGCCTTGTATGGTCTCTTGGGGGCTTGATTTGAGAGTGCAAAATTAGTTTTAGATACAGCAACACCTTATTTTGTAACTCATGTACTATTCATTCCTTCCTATGGGAATACCTGATAAAACAAACAGAGGGCATGCAATCTTATATAACCCACCTGAGGCTATTTCACTGCTCCATGCTTGTTGTGCTGGGGTGTTGACACTGTATTATCATATTTTTCCTCTTTGGCATATGAAGATAATTGAATCTAGTATCTATTACCAGATATCAAGCAAATAGTTATTTTACTCAATATATATTAAAATACTTCACCCTCCAACACCCTGTCAACGACCCCCCCTACATTGATGCTACAGCCATTTTTGACCATGAGTCCAGGAGAACATTATAGAGGATGACCCTCCACCATTATAAATGCTACTGGAGTTGCTTCTGGTGGCATGTACAAATATCTTTGTGCTACATTTTATACTCCCTGCAGGTGTTAAAAAAACATAGCTTGACAACCAAAGAGAATGATATTACCTGATACTTAAGAGATTCGATGACTTTTGAAAGACACCCAAGCATTGTATTCAAAGAAAAGTGTTACTGTTAATGTGAATTAATTAAAAAGCTGCATGCTGTTTAGAAATGATCTAATTTAATGCTATAACCCTTAAATTTCATTTTCACATTTAAAGTAAAGTCATATTTAAATTTCGATTTCTGCTTTTAAATTCAAATTTCTAGCATGAATCTAGCTCATATCACTCACTTTGATAAAAACAAGAAATTATTTTGACATTATGTTGCGTAAGTTTTACATATTGATACAAACAGCATTAAGATTATATACAGGCCAAACACAGTCATTGTTTAAAATAATTACTTAAGGGTCTAAGATGCCTGCTGCATGTTGTTTACCTTGGAGAACTGAAATTTAATTAACATTTAGTTTTATGAGAGCATGCCTGTTGGGCCTACTGAGATTCATATGAATGTGCAGGCGTCACATCATTTCCTTTTCTTCAATCAAAAGAACAGACCATGATTTAGTTCTTTGGTCATTTTTTCTTATTCTTTTTTAAATCTAACCATAACCAGTCCAATCACACTATCTGCAGTTACCACTTTCATACCACGGCTGGCATCTATTCATTACTACACTTTTAACAGTTTCTGGTCCAGTTAATGAGCTTGATTTTGCTGAGTGATTTTGTTGTTGAGTTGATCGCCGTTCATTCATTAGTAAATCGTAAATTGTCCACAGCAGCTTAACTGTGTCAAACACGACATTGTCATGCTGAGACTGTTTAATAGCCACTTAAATGCTCCTTTTCGTGTGCAGTTTAGAGTGGAGAAGGACACAGACCTCTAAAAAACAAGTCTGAAAACTGCGAGCTTGTAGCAAGGTTTAGACGGGAAAGGGTTAGACTACCATGGCTGAATTCACCCTGCTTCTTTTCATCTACCGGAGAGATTCTGACTGTTTGACAAGGCAAGATCAGAGGAGCACAGCAGTGTTCTAGGTGGGCTGTTGCTTTCAGTTTAGTTTCCCACCAGCAAACTGATCCCTAACGATGATAATGATAGGAATAGAGCCATTAAACAAGGCTGCTATAGTTCACAGGTACTGTAACAGCTGAAGGATTAAAGGATAAAGGCACGTACCCGCAGGTGTTGTCTCTTAAGTCATCATAGCGACTGGACATTGCATGTTGTGCCATAGATTCATGGCCAAGACTGCAGTGAAGGAAAGGAAAAGAAGAACAGAGAAACATTACTGCCAATTTATTGGAAGGCTACCTGCACAGGTGCTCCATGCATAGGCATTAGGTAGTATATTTATGAAGAGTCTTTAAGCTTCATTTCCAGTTAACGGTTGAGGACTAGCTAAGTACATCACATGGCAGTTCTACATATTACTATGTCAAAATACAAAAATATAATGTCTTTAAGGAGACTTATAAACACGATCGTAGCTAATCTTACTTTTAAATATAAAAACTCAGAGTATATTTGCTTTTTTCTACTTAAATGTAAAAGTTGTGTAGCTTTTTGCCATAATTTAAGTCGCACAATGTTAAACTTTCATGATAAAGACAAATAGAGATGGCTTTTAATAATAGTCTTACATTAACTTCAGTTCTTTTTTCCTATAAGAGGTTTTGATATATATATATAATTTAGATATAATTTTACACGAAGCATTTTTTACAGTGTAAGCATTCAGTAGGTTATATAATTCTTATGCATGTGTCATGAAGTCCCTATGTACACATTTTAAGAATGTGTATGTGGTGAACAAGAGAAAAATAGCCTTATAGCTTATACATTTTTTGTTGTACGAGGATAGAAGAGTACAATACTTTGTCAAAAAGCATTTAAGGTGTCTCTGTGGTTTAAGTAAAGAAAAGTTTCGCTCTGTTTGATTAATCGTTTAACAGAACTCGGCTAGGATGAGACACAGTAGAAGTACTCAGGCTGTAGGGCCTTTGATTATTTGCTGCAGTTAGCTGATGTTATAAATGAAAACAGTCCTTCTTTCTTCCGCTCTGGGATCATTTTTCTGAAATAAAAATCTAGATGGCACAAATTCTCCTATTTGAAAGCCTAAAAAGTTGTAAAATGTGAAATTTTCTTCCTCTCTCTTTCTCTTTCTCCTTCCTTCTCCTTCCTTCTCTGGCTTTGTTGAAGCTCTTTTGTTGAGGAAGATGGTGAGCCTATTGTCATGCTGGAACACTGAATATGAAAGGAAGCTGGAAGAGACTTATTGAAATCTGATGAATGAAATTAGAGAAAGTCTCAAAGTTAATGAACACACTAATGAATAGCCAAAGGGTCACGCCAGTAAACACTGCACTTGTCAAACAGACTTTATTTCTAATTCTGACATGTATTTGAGTGGGGATTCTCATTAGGGCAGCCTTTCCCTGTTTCAATAAATGTGGCTAAATGTGATGTGATTTCAGTTTGCTTTATTACATTTTGCATTACCTATGCCGTTGCCTAAGCCATGTTTCTGGGCTGGATTTCCATAAATTGACAAACTCACAATTAACCTGGGGCCAGAGCAGTTGTGTGTGTGTATGCTTTGTTTTAATGAAAAGGGGATTTACCACTGTCTGTCTTTCTATCTCTTTTAAGCCAAGCAAGGAGTAATCCTTGATAGAAAGAAGCCGTCTAAATGCATGTAATGTGTTCTCTACCGATGCTCTTGTCTTGCCTTTACGTTCTTCGTAGTGACATTTTTTTTCTCGGGCAAATGTACTAATGGGTATTGCTGGGCGGTAAGCCCATCAGTCCGGAGCTTTCATCTCCAAACCATTTTGGGTCTGTCTTCTCACAAGATGCTAGAAACCAGCCCATTTCAGACCTCCATCAAAGCTGTTATTATCTCCATCCATCCTTCTTTCTCTAGCGCATGGATTTCCTTTTTCCTGCTTTTTTCATGTTTCCCTCTCTCCTCTCTCTTTTTCCCCCATTTTCACCTCTTTCTTACAATTCAATAATAACGTAAACCAGACAGAAATCACCACTGGCTCAAAACTATTCTCCGTTTGCTCGTCTCCCGTGAATAAAAGACTCTGCCTCCTAACAAAGGGTCTTAATCCTATTCATTTCCCTTCACTCTCTGCTCATCCTCTTTTCCCAGCTCATGCTATTTTATTCTGTTCCCTCCATTCCCTCGTTTTCACTGTTTGTCCTTATCTTTATGAGCCTGTTTATCTTCTCACTCTTTACCCATCCTTCCCTCTTTTTCAGATGAAATTGACATGCTTGAGCGACTCTGGCTTTCTGGGATTTGCCATAATGATAAGATTGAGGTGATGAGCTCTAAGCTGGACATAGACAACATGGCAGGGGTCTTCTACATGCTTCTGGTGGCCATGGGTCTGAGCCTCCTGGTCTTCGCCTGGGAGCACCTGGTTTACTGGAAGCTTCGTCACTGCTTGGGTCGTTCAAAGGGACTGGACTTCCTACTGGCCTTCAGTCGGGTGAGTGGGTAAAGCCAGTGGTATCGTTCATAACTCTGTGTTTAAGACAAGAGAAAAATAGCAGATTGTAATCTGTTACAGGCAAGATTTAAATCCCTAAAATGGACCCTGTCAGTATAGTTAGATCATTTCAGACGCTGTTATGACAGGATGACAGGGCACCGAGTATTCTTACCGACTATGCAGGGAGATTTTATGAGAACCTACCATCTCCCTCACCCTGATTTATTCTTTCTGTAATTCTGCTATCTGACTTGTCTACTTAGGTTGTGGATTGTGTGCTTAGGGCATGGAATAAATATGAATAACCCCAAAAGTCTCCTCAGAAAATGAAAGGGCATATTTTTTAAGCAATATGTGAGGCAGTCGAGGAAGATGAGATGCTCAGGTAGAGCAAAAACATTAATAGTGTTGCCATTATGTCAGAAAAGGGTTATTTGAGGTTGCAGTGTGTGCTGTCTTGCATCATCAAAGTACTGAAAATACTGACACTTTCATTGTTATGCTAATATTTCAAGTCTAGTGTTTTTCTGAAGCATTTTACTAAGTGTCTGAATTGGTATGTGTCACCAAGAAGGACAGGTTGATACCCTGCTTCACAGGACGTTTTCTGAATAAATGCTTTCTCTGTTATCTTTCGCAGGGAATGTACAGCTGCTGCAGTTTTGAAGATGAAACAGCCCCTGGAGGTTCCCAAAGCACACTTCCACAATACCATCATGTCTCTACTATGCCCCCTCCTCCCCCACCTCATGTGGTTACTACATCTGTAGCCAACCCTTCTATCACCATGGCACAACAGCAACAGCAGCAACAACAACAGAAGCATCACCAGCAACAACAGCAGCCTGTATACAATGCCCTTCTTCCTGGATCTCCACCAACAGCTGGGCATTCAGCCATGGCCCTTGGACCTTCAAACAGCCCAATTCTTGGAGCACCCATGCCATGCTCCACATTTTTACCTCGCCATGATCGACGGCTGGCGGTGGTAGATAGGTGGACACGTCCGAAAGCTGGCCCTGAAAAAGCTAGCATTGTCAGTAGCGGCATCACAGACGTTACGCAATTCTCACAGGGCATACCTCCCCATTGGGCTGCAGTAGGTGGTGGGGAGGGTGGGCTGGATGAATATAAGCGCTACTACGGCCCAATTGATCCAGAGGGCCTAGGTGTATCTGCAGAGCCACAAACTGTAGGTTCACAAACTCCAAAATCTACGCACCGAACAAAGTCCTCTGGAAACCCTAGGGCAGCACCAAAAAACCAGCCTTCTGGGCACTTACCCATAAACCCAGCTTTACCTCATCCTTCTCCACCACTGCAGTCCCTCTGGAGGAGAAGCAGTCTCTCAAAAAGAAAAGGCTCCGCAGGGCCTCTGTATGAAAACATCCTTCCACTGGGGCGAAGAGGTGGGGGCAGATATGGAGTACGAGATGGGGTGGGTCGAAGGGGCCGTCGCCCTCCTCCCTTGCCTCTTCCTGTGCCTGTAGCCCTCTCCTCCCCCACCCAAACTCCTCCTTCACCCTCACCTTCTGTGCATTACACATCCAGCTCCTCCAGCACCTCCAGCTCCTCTTCCAGCTCTTCTTCTGTATCAGTGTCACGATCTAACTCTCCTTCCTGCTCCTCCTCTTCTTATTCATCATCCCAGAGTTTCAGGTACAGAGCTGGTGCAAGAGAGGCATATGAGGAGTATGACACTGACGATCTCACAGAGGAGTCAAGCCTTCTTTTGGGTAGGAGAAAAAGTCGTTCACGTATGTCATCACGCTCCCTGCCCTGTAGCCCCCCTCCCCCACCCATACCACCCCGCAAACCTCGCCCTCAGAAGGCCCAGGTGAGAGACAGAGCCGGAAGCCAGTTGGCACAGCTTCAAGAGTGGTGGGCCTCATGGGGGGAGAAAGAGAGAGCCAGGAGAGCAGGTGGGGCTAGAGGCAAGGCCAAGGAAGAAAAGCGGCATCACAAAGAGAGAGAAAGGGAGAGAAAGAGGAGAAAGAAAGGCCGAAAGAAAAAGAAGAGGGAGGAGCGCGAAAGAGAAAGAGAGCGCAAGAGACGTAAAGTGAAAAAGAAAAAGAAAAAAGAGGAGAAATCCAGAAGAAGGGAAAGGGAGAAGCGCTCTGGACAGGAAGAGGGTGACACAGAGAGAAAAGAAG
Organism: Megaleporinus macrocephalus; assembly: GCA_021613375.1. NCBI lineage: Eukaryota > Metazoa > Chordata > Actinopteri > Characiformes > Anostomidae > Megaleporinus > Megaleporinus macrocephalus. Next base: position 28,472,744 of record CM038703.1, read on the forward strand.
TATTCGAAAAAGGAATAGAACCAGATTTTCCTTCCTATCCGGGAATTAGGCGTAGCTCTTTTCGGAAGAAGAGTGAAAGCTCTAACCGAAGTTATGATTGGGACACATCAAGAGAGGGAGGAAGGAGAGACAGAGATGTTCAAGAGGGTGATGATGAAGAAGGGGGAAGGGGAAGAATAAAACACCACAGAAGCCCTCAGTCCTATCAGCATTCCAGGCCAAGGTCTAACAGTAAGCGCTATACCACTTCAAGTAAACACTCAGCATCTGTCAAATTTTGGGGTAGTGGGAACCCAAATTCTGAGTCTCCCTCATCATTTCTACCCCTGCTTCCTCTGAACTATAAACGAAGACGATCGTTTGGGTCTGAGAGGGAGGAATGTGGGAAAGGAGGCGAGAGTCGGCCACTTTTGGGAAAGAACGGAAGAGGTAAGTCCCGTTCGAGGGAAGGCCTGGCTTTCCATGAATGGGAATCAGAGGAGGAGGAAGACTCTGAGGAGGAGAGAGAAAGAAATGAGGAACGAGGAAGAAGAAGAGAGAGCAGAGGAATGGAGTCAGAGTCTGAAAGAGAAAGAGACAAAACTGTTGAAATCTATACAGATGACGAAGGCTCTTCGGGGGAATTTGGTAAGTTTGAAAGATACTGGGAGGGACATGAGGGAAGGGCTGTTGGAGGGATTGGGGGTGGAGGCTGGTTTTTTGGTACCTACCCTGCTAGAGAGAGAGGCGGCAGCATCAACAGTAGGGACGACTTCTTTTTGGGATTAGGAGGTGGTGAGAGCAGCTGGGGTTTTGGAGGGGGATCAGGATGGGGTTCGGGAGGCTTAGGATCAAATCAGTGGCCACCACCCCCTTTGACCCCTCCGCCCCCACGACGATACTGGTCTGTGGACAAATTACCTGTGAAGACTGAAAAGAAGTCTAAAAGCAGATCCCACGACAAGAGTCGAGGCCATACTGCCTGTTCCTGCCAGTCACCCCACCACTCTAAGTGGAACCGGGTGACCTCCCGGAGTCAAGAAGAGCTGGTGCCTCACTGCCAAAGTTTTAGCAGCACCACCCGGCCCAAACGGCAATCCTCCAAACCAGACCGGGCTCAAAGCCTGGCCAAATCTGGAAGTCAGTCCAACCTCAGTGTTCAGAGATCACAACGTTCCGAAAGGTCCAGAGAGCCATCATCACCACCTCAGACTCTGACACCGTCTTTGCCTCCCGCTATGGTTCCAGCTCTCCCCGCGCCTCCATCATCCTCTCATCCCATTCACGTTCCCCCACCCACCTCCTCTTCATCTGTCTCATCCCCATCAGCCATTTCTTCAACGCCTGGAGCCCCACAGCCCTCCTCCATGTCCTCCTCCAGTGCCAAGCTCCAGTACCAGAGACTGCGTTCAGTACCCCAACCTCAAAGGTACCAATCCCCTCATCTTCCCCTCAAAACCAAGAGTCTGTGTTCTCGTCGAGGATCCGCCCACTTCTCCAGCGTGGAGAGTGAAGTCTGAGGCACATAATCAAACAAGGGACATCAGCAAACCAACATGGGGGCAAATTAGTTACTCGCTTAGAAGACAAACTCATATTGGCTCATAATGGTGAAGTGGGCCCCCTTCATTTCTTGCACAAGGCTCTGTTGTGCTTCTAAAGGAAAACTGGACCGGGTGTCGCACACATTGTGGCTTTCCCTTTTTTACCGCATAAGAAAACGTACTGCCTTGCTGACATACCGTATACACGTTGGAGGGAAATTGCTTAAATGCGACTGGCTTCGCTTCTCTAAGTTCTCTGGGGCACTTAGGTGAAGGGGTTAAATATTCTGGATGAATGTGGTGTTTCTTTGAGTGTTGTGGTGCTTGTGGACTCAGGCACGAGCCATGGATTTCTCATGGGCAGATTCAGAGGCAGAAACCCTTTTACCAACCCCCACTTTGTCCATAATTGTTTTCTCCAATTGTTTGAGCTTCAAGTCCTGACATAATTGTTGTGTGTGTTTGTATCTCAAGGGATGCGTTCACTTAAAAAGGTAGCAGGTCACTTTTGGTCACCCCCCCCACCCCCTCAAAAAAAACTTATCCTCTACTTCTGTTGATTCACATCTAGCATTCTGTGTGTCTAGGTCAGTGTGTTTGTATTCTCAACCACAGGGTAAGTCAACCTTGGCTGTTCTAATATTGGCTCATTGAAGCTGAGTGCCAAACCTAAGTAGAGCTTACGCACAGTCATATCATAATTAGATCTCATTCTCCTCCCTTGAGCAATACATACTTATCTGCAATGAAGCATTCAATACATTTTATATTCATGTGTTGTTTTACTATATATATCACTGTATATGGTAAAAACATGCGTGTCTGTGCATTCGTGTTCAAGACGAGCGTTGATTAACATGAGCACTGTGCGATATTGCAGTGGGTGCACATGCAACATTTCAACTACCTAAAGAGTCAATGGCAGCCTTTCTCCTCACGACTGAATGTACATGTTGCCATGACAACACAGTGTGCTGCAACCAAGAAGACACTTTAAGATCATAGCTTATTGGGGGGGGCGGGGGGTTTGCAGGTCTTCAAGTCAACACCCAGGTTTGGATGTCTTGAAGCCGTTCAAAGTGCATAGCTAACAGAGCTAGCCATATCGCAGCACTGTACCCTCAATCAGATGTCAGCGTTAGATATGACATGCCATTATTCCGAGAGCGATAAGCAGGAGAGCACTGTTTACAGTTTAGCACTGTGTTTTTACACCTTTTTTACTAACTGCTCTGCTCTGTCACTTTACTAGTTGATTTGATATCCATGCGTGTCTAGTTCATACTTGTCACAGCAAAGGTGAAAAAAAAAATGAAACAAAAACGGACACGTTAGGTTTATGAAGAGATTTATATTAATGTTTTGACTGTAAATCTATTCTATCAAAAGAAGAAAAAAAGAGAAAACAAAGCTTTCTGGTACTTTAAGGAAAAAGCTATGACTGATGATCAGGACCTTGGAAGACCTTGAAAGACCTTTTCACTTGTTTGATTTAGCTTTTACCATTAACCTATTGCTAGCATTTGATGCGATTGCTATGACTGACTGTGAATACTGCTAAGGGCACCTGCATGTTGGTACTAGGCCTGAGTCAAATATGTCTTTCAGGTCTTTAAATGGTAAAAGAGTGCAATTTGTTATTTTTCCTCTTATATTTTAAGCCTAATGTTACAGGAAATGTTACGTCCGGTTTTAAAAACTTTTTTTTTTTTTGCTTTTCATAGTTTCCTTTGCTTTTCCTCACATATTTGACGCAGTCCTCAGCACGTACCAACGGGCTAATTTTGTTTCTTTGTGTGCTTGTGACTGCATCTGAGCCATGTTAAGCTTACCTGTTGTATGCTGAGCTTTTCAAAAGTAGTACTAATTAATCGGGGGTATATATTTTGTTGCCATTGGTCTGAACAATAATGTCAAGATACTGCACACTAAAACTCGGATGACTGTGATACAAATCAAGGGCAGTGAAATGATTTCCACGAAAAGCCAGAATCAATGACATGTTACTTTAATCTCACGTTTCATACAAGCTCATTGTATGCATTGTTTATCTTGACATTACAATTTAGTATCTGGCAGCTTATATATACATCCTTTGATTCCAATTTTGATTGTTGTGCAATACTTGTCTGGATTATTTTATATATAGATGTACCTCATATATGTGTTTGTGAAGTTTAGATAGCAATAGAGAAACAGCTGTTCAGCAAAACAGTCTAGCCGAAGACAAACTTATTGTTTTCACTCATTTCTGTTACCAGATTTAATGATTACGATGTTCTACATATAATACCTGCAAGAAATTCTTTCCAATTTGCATTTCTGTTCCATCTTCATATCAGTTCGATGAACATTTAGCGACTATGGCATATTGGGAATAATGCAGATAATACAGATGGGCAAATTTTCATCGGACTAGTTAACCCCACCACAAATCAGTCTTAAAAATGGCCTCTCTTTCTCTATTCGTCTCTTTGTGTTGATAGTGTCTACTTTTTTACTATGTGGTGGATAAGTCTGTTATCTAAATAGCAGCATATATATATATATAAAATATAATAATATAATTCAAAGATAAGATATATATATATATATATATATATATATATATATATATATATATATATATATATATATATATATATATATATATATATATATGTGTTTACCTACTAAATTTATTCTCTATGAATTGGTCTTTTTGTCTCTTTGTCTGTCCTCTCTTGTCTCACACCCACTGCTATCAGAGACCAGTGTCCTACTGTGTTTGAGTCACACGGCTGGCCATCGACCACTATGAGTTCCAGTTACAACCGACGCCGTGATTGAAGTGTGTGTGTGTCCAGACGACCGTGTCACTGTAGTAAGAGTTTCGGGCCGTGGATGTGGGAAAGAATATTTTGAGAATAAGGAAAAGGCTCCACAATGGGTTTAACGGGCTCCTCGGTGAGCGTCCAAACAGGGTGGCCGCTGCCATCCCAGTGTGTGCATACGGCCAAGCCACAAGCTTTGCATTATGCAGCGTGCCGCACATGGATGTGGCTTTGAAAGTGTGTGCGCGAGTGTGTGTGTATGTGTGTGTGTGTGTGTGCTGTTTGTGTTGAGCTACACACCACACATGCATACACATACAAACTCACACAGACACATACACAAACATACACATGCACACCATGCTGCTCTGTATTAATCAATGGTGATGTAGCTGAGCAGAGCCAATTCTGTTATATGCCACTGTGCCAGGATGGCAGTGCCCCTACTATGTTAGGTTCCCTGTGCCATACTCCTTTCTGTGGGGGAGCCACATGGGGGCCGTGTGCTGGGCCACTCGATCATGGGAGAATATACTATGCTGTGCTGCAAGCAGAACAGAATAAAAAGACTTTTATTACGAAAACCGGCTGCCATTTCTTTTATTTATTTGTTAATTTATTTATGTATTTATTTTTGTTGTGTTTATTCATGAGTTCATGCACAGCAAGATTTAGAAGTCTTTTAAAGCAGACATTACTATGTAAAAGGCGTACGGCTGGTTTCTTAGACAGAAGCAAGCCTAATCTTGGACTAAATTGCAGGGCCGATGGTGACTCATCATTGGAAAATAGTTTCAGCCAAGGCTTAGGCTTAATCTGGCCCCCAGTGTTTCTACTCTTCTAAGCCACTGTGCGTTAACGGCTGGACCACAAATGCCACACATCACTAAAGCAAAGGACTTCATAGTTTAGATGCTTTTTAACGGTGTGCTGTGTTTAGATAAAGAATACGTACGGCACATTCTAGACCAAATGAAAAAAATGGACTACTGTTCTTGTAAACATGCCCTGTCGCGTCCTACAGCAGTGCCTGGGTGGTCTCTAGAGTGAGAATTCCCAGTTTAAAGACTAGATGTATCTTTTAAACTACTTGGCGAGTGCTTTGGAGTGTATATTTGCGGGTGGGCTGTTGCTGATATAACGTTGTTATTTTTATAGCTGGCTAATGCAGGAGGAGGTCTACCATCACTGCTAGGAAGCCAAATGTATTGTCTGCGTTGATTAGCCTCCGCATCAGTCACTGTGCTAGCAGTCATGGTTTCTTGATCACTGCGGTGAAGATTGTTAATGGTCGCATGACATATTTGTGTAATGCATTCTGGGTAAGAGAACATAGATGGACGCAAACACAAATGACATTAAACGCTCATTGTAGGCCTGAATGCCCATCATTTAATCTAATCTGGGGCCTTCTTGCAAACTGGACTGAAGAAAGAGTGAAAGCCCATATTGGCAGCGTGTATCTTAAAGCCAATAAGAGTAACAACAGCAAAACGGAGACTATGTACAGTATGTGTTGGTGTACTCTTTTTACACAGGACAAATACAATCACAATCATCTCATATCCATTTCATGCTGGAGATGCATTTTAGTGGAAAGCTTGACTAAAATCTGACCAAAGAACATCAGTAAACATGATCAGAGTGTGGATAACACAGAAAACACATACATGCGGATAAAAACTAAGTAAATGGAAAGGTAAATAAGTAACTTCGTCAGTAAAATAAACATGATCATTTACGAAAGCAGCGTGTATGACGACATAGAAACACAGTTTGTACTGTAAAAAAAATGGGTTTCTGTCTTGAAAGCAATAACAATAAGCAGCGCCAAATACAAGCTATCCTGTTCTTACTGCGTAGCCTATCAAGAGCAACCAGGAGAAGAGTTTGACAGTTATGCACTCAGCAGCAGCGCCAGGACTGCCGTTTGGAATGGGCAGGAAAGATTTGCAGGTGGGCCGAGCCTTCCTCTGCCAGACAAATTTCTGGCCCCTCTTGCTCAGCTTACTTTCGCTGTGGTTATTTTCGCATGGTTTCTCATTCTCTTTCACAAAGTAATTCATTAATACCGTTCATTACTTCTTGTGTTCTATCGCAGATCCCGTGTATCTCTCACATTAGACGTTTCATAAAACAATGTTTTCACCAAGAAGTGTAGTTCAAACACTGCGGTACAAAATAAGCCTGCTACTGGCTGACCTGCCCTGCTAGGTCTTGTCGTACCTCCACCACTGGCCACACCACTGGTTTCCTCTCACTCTTTTGGAGTCAGTTGACCACTTTAGCAGAGAGTTGACAACAAATCATCAATGCAGAGCTTTTTTTCTGCTCCTCTAAAGCTTTGAATGTTGTCACTCTTCAATCTGGTCACTTAAAGTGTCAGAATTATTATTTATGGGTTAGTTAAGCAAAAATCTAATTATATTTATATTGCATAATAAATGTTGTCTTGTGTATTACAATATATTAATATTATTGGTTTTGTATTAAAGTGATATATGTAGTGTTGTTGTAGAGTACATTTAAAGATGGAGTCAATTGGCCAGGACATGTTTGGACTCCTGCTTACAAACACTAAAGCTCTACAGCCACTCTAATAGTCCAAGTCATTTATGTAAGAATACTTTACCAAAACTCTCAAGCTGCCCCATCTAACCCCATCCAAGTTTAATTAAGGCTGTGCAGACTTGCTAATCTAGTTTAAGACACCGCATGACTTACCGTGAACTATAAAAATTAAAAAACTTAACCTGCAGCTGAACGCAGCATGCAGTGTCCATGATAAATCCAAGATCAGTCCTCTGTTTACTTGAACTGGTTAGTGGTGAAGTGTGTTCGTTTTTATAGTTCACGGTAAGTCACACTGCGTCCCACATCTCTGAAAAAGCCTGTGTGACTTCAACGATGACTCAAATTCAGGTTGTGCTTACAGAAAAGATCAGAGTGACTATGGCGCTCTAGTGTTTTTTAGCAATGTTATCCTTGCAGCTTCAGTTCTAAACTAAAGAAGCAAAATGTTGGTGCCCAACATAGCTGACAAAGTCTAAGTGGAAAATTGTGTAAATGAGACCTTTTCTACAACCTGTGTTCTGAAAACCCACATACATTGAAATCTACAGTCAACAGCAGTTGCTGTGTTTGCTGAATATTAAAACACAGCTAGTCTCAGTCTACCCGTGGTGATTTGATTCAGTGGTGCTACTTTGTGAGAGCGACCTACAGTGGGATTTCTGATGACTTTGCAGTCTCTCATCTGATGTAATATCCCAGCTTCTGCAGCTCTCACTGCAGATCAGCAGGTGTGCTGTATGCGTGTGTGCTAGGATGTGGGGGAGGGGTGTGGGGATTTGACAACAAATCATCAATGCAGAGCTTTTTTTCTGCTCCTCTAAAGCTTTGAATGTTGTCACTCTTCAATCTGGTCACTTAAAGTGTCAGAATTATTATTTATGGGTTAGTTAAGCAAAAATCTAATTATATTTATATTGCATAATAAATGTTGTCTTGTGTATTACAATATATTAATATTATTGGTTTTGTATTAAAGTGATATATGTAGTGTTGTTGTAGAGTACATTTAAAGATGGAGTCAATTGGCCAGGACATGTTTGGACTCCTGCTTACAAACACTAAAGCTCTACAGCCACTCTAATAGTCCAAGTCATTTATGTAAGAATACTTTACCAAAACTCTCAAGCTGCCCCATCTAACCCCATCCAAGTTTAATTAAGGCTGTGCAGACTTGCTAATCTAGTTTAAGACACCGCATGACTTACCGTGAACTATAAAAATTAAAAAACTTAACCTGCAGCTGAACGCAGCATGCAGTGTCCATGATAAATCCAACATCAGTCCTCTGTTTACTTGAACTGGTTAGTGGTGAAGTGTGTTCGTTTTTATAGTTCACGGTAAGTCACACTGCGTCCCACATCTCTGAAAAAGCCTGTGTGACTTCAACGATGACTCAAATTCAGGTTGTGCTTACAGAAAAGATCAGAGTGACTATGGCGCTCTAGTGTTTTTTAGCAATGTTATCCTTGCAGCTTCAGTTCTAAACTAAAGAAGCAAAATGTTGGTGCCCAACATAGCTGACAAAGTCTAAGTGGAAAATTGTGTAAATGAGACCTTTTCTACAACCTGTGTTCTGAAAACCCACATACATTGAAATCTACAGTCAACAGCAGTTGCTGTGTTTGCTGAATATTAAAACACAGCTAGTCTCAGTCTACCCGTGGTGATTTGATTCAGTGGTGCTACTTTGTGAGAGCGACCTACAGTGGGATTTCTGATGACTTTGCAGTCTCTCATCTGATGTAATATCCCAGCTTCTGCAGCTCTCACTGCAGATCAGCAGGTGTGCTGTATGCGTGTGTGCTAGGATGTGGGGGAGGGGTGTGGGGAGGGGTGTGTGAGTGACAATCCTGGGAGAATTACTGGGAATCTGAGATAAGAGAGCTATCTGGAATGGAACAGTTTGTATGCAGGTACGCATGAGATTGTTTGACCCAGGGGTAATGCAAGCTTGCAGTGTGCAGGTGACAGCAGGACTCAGAGCAGTCTGGATGCTGCTGTATCTGAGAGTAGCCTGAGATGTTGCCAAAGAATGAGAAAGAAAAGGTAATCATGGGTCACTTTGAGGAAACAGGATGCTTCAGACTTCTTGTGTTGAAAGAAAACAGCATTGCAGTCTGTAACATTAATGGTTCTTTGTTTTATGTTTGTTCATATTGCTAGCACACTAGATTTCATATTTCAGACTAATCACTGAAAGTCATCGTTTTTGTATTTTGCCAGTTTGTGTCACTAGTTATGTTAAGTATGAAAGTTTGAATGAATCAAACCATTTAAAATATCTCTACTATTTTTATAATCAGTGCTTGAAGTGTAACAACTTTTGCCTGCCTCAGAAAGGACTATATCTCAGTGCACCAGCAGGAATGGAACGATAACATTAACCAATAACAGCATGTTTCACCTCCCATTCCCACCACACCACAACCTATGATTGAACAAGCTTAAAGACCCTCCCTGGAAATGTATACTTTGGAATATGGAAGAACACCAAGTTATGATTTCTGATTCACTTTGACTTTTAAGCCGTACTTTCCAATTCTGCAGTACCCCCTCCCCCTCCCTCCAAACCAAACCAACCTACATGGTCAATCAGCCAAGAATGGTATTGTATCCAAACTTTGGTTTAGGTTTGTGAGGTTTATGGCACTAACATGTGACGCATGCCTAAATTGCTGAGTTGCCCTAATTGTTTTCGTGGAACAGAGATACATGTCTGTGAATTTGAATAGATTCCCGTTTCATACAAACTTCATGCTGGTTCTATTGCTAGGAAATAATCAGATCTGGATATCTTTTCCTATGTGGTATCTAGTTGGCTACAGTCAAGAAAGCTCTCCCATTGGTTTCATTGGATCAGAAGAACTGACATAGTGTGGACCAATTTTGTGAGAGTAAATATCACTCTAGGCCTTCTGGATGTCCTGGACGTCAGTGACAAGTATGCGACAAGTATGAATGGTAACATAACTGTTGCATTTCACTCGGAAGGTTGAAATGGTGGCACTTTTTTTGAAAAGGTCACTCTAAAACTGCTTCAAGGCACAATATATTGTGGCATCAGCATTTACAGGAGATTCCACGATTTCCGCTACGAGAAGTGCTCTACTTAACATAGCAGAAATGGCACGCATACATAAGCTAACCCAACTGGAGATGACCATGAGCCCCATACCTCCACTCTGTGGTGACCACCCAACTCACGTAACTATTATATCCACACTTCTTAACATACAAACATCAACATGACCTTAGTTTCCTTCCTATTAGCTAGCTATGTGGGTTTGAGAAATTAAAAATAGATTTTGACTGATCAGCATAATTTGGACTTGGGCCAGTAAATTATGGGCGTTAACTGTTCACTTACCTGACAAATCTCCAGCCAAATTGTCTGTAATTTCTAGGAATGAAAACCTGCCATGATATAAATCTCTATGCGGAGCTTACTTTTCATCTAGGTTTACACTGGAGCAATCTCTGCTGACACTTGTGGTAGCTTGTTATTCAAAGATCTATTGATAGGTGGTCCCATTTGTGCTATTCAATTACCTCTCCCCAGTTCAGTTTAATTTGAAGACTGCCAGCTCTGCCAAAGTTTAAAAGATTTTTCTGCCCCCTTCTCTCTCGACGATGTAGAGTAGAAATCAGGCCAAGGAGAAGGAAGATGAAGGCAGAAGGTTTATAAAAGGAGTCAGAGAGCGAGAGAGACAGAAGGGGCGACTGAATGAACGGGGCAGGAAGATAAGAACTAAACTGAAATTAATTTAATGGCACATTTACCAAAATGCTGTTATCAAGCACTACCTTAAGACAAACATGCTTAACTAAGTTTCAGTCTAGATGGCCTTTCTCAACCACTGATTGTGATTTTGCATGTTCAATTTCAGGCTTGTGGGATTTCTGTAGCTTGCTAGGCTTAATCTGTCTGGACAGATTAGTTATGAAGGGCAGAAGTTATCCCACGCAGCACTGGGTTGTAGGCTCACAACACTAATGACACAAAGTGAATTAAACATACAGCTTTAGTGAACATACAGCGAACATATGGAGTGTAAACAACGTGTTTTGTTGATTTTGTGAAAGTTAACGCGTCCTCTACAAAGAGAAACTGCATAATTTCTTTGAATAATAGAAATAATTATGTGCCATTACTGCAAATTAACAGTAACTATACACTTAATGTGTAGAAGTGTGTTTTCTGTAGAGGAAGCGTTTCACATAGTAAATCAGCAAGAAGTGCTTTGACCAGGGTGCCCAAAAAAAATTCATACCGCTATATGTGCTCCATAAAATAATGACTCACTCACTGATAAAAAAGGAAACGTGTCTACACATGTATTCAAAAATACATGAACATGTTGTCATTATCTAAAGAATATTTCTGAATTTCATTTAAATGATATAATCTAAACACAGCAGTTGTTCTTTTTATTGTGTAAATTATGAAGAATGGACTGACAGAAATGCTCCAGCAGATTATATAATACACTTTTGGCCTAATTATTGAATATCCTAAATAAATAAATATATATGATTACTTTGATGTAGGTATATGTAGTAGCATGTTTTACATATTAATGATATTTAAAGCTGCATTATGTAGAGTTAGAGATCTCTCTGGTTGTAAGGTGTAATTGCACATGTCATGGGGAATAACATTTTGTTGCTTCCATTGTGTTTGGACCACTTCCACAAGCGTGTGAGTGTGATGCTGAAAAGTGTGTCAGAAAAGAAGAAAGAATGATGTGTCTTCTGAGGATGTAAGTGAATGATCGACTATTGTCATCATATCTTCATCAGTATAATGTTGATTTTGCTTTTGAGGCCTTTATCGAGCTAGACCTTGTTTCTTAGCTTGTGTGTGATGATATTTACAGATGTATGATGTAATTTGGAAAAAAAAATGCTCCAACTTTTAAATGACTATTTCAGGATTAACTCTATAGATACATACTGTACATATTATCTAAATATTTGGTTTATTTAATCAGTCTTTCTTTTTTTAAATCAGATGTACTGTTAATTGAATTGAAAAAATTGAACAAATGTGATGGCTGGTCCTATTTGGAAGAAATCTGAAATGATGCTTTTTATTGTATTGCATTATATCAATGATAACATGATTGTGCTGTTTTGATAGAAAACAACATACATCTGACCCTGACAAACAGTTTTCTCAGGTGCTTTTGGCAAAGTACTGTATTCCTTGTGTATTTTGCTCACAATTTGCCTGCTTGGTCTTCTGTGTCTGTGTACTATCATATAACCTTCTGGCCTGAGGCATCTCATATAATTTACCAGACTTGCTAGACCTCCTTGCAGTAAATACATGAGTTTACAGGTTTTTGGAATCATTGTGAACGCCTCATATGATCAATCACACTGATTGCTGTTTATGTGATACACAACATTCTGCTCAGAAAATGGCTAGCATATTGTATTGTATAACGACTCAAACAAATATGGTCCGTGTCTATTGATTCTGGTAACGACAGTGTCCTGAATTGTTGAGTAATGTACCTTTGACCTCACAGATGAAACATGTTCTGTTCTTGCATCACACCACTAGAGGTCAGCATTACCTATTTTTCTCTTGACAGGGAATTCCCCTACAGAGGGCCTCGGCCCCACAGTCAGTCCATAAATCGTGCCAGTGACCTATTGCATCGACTATGTCTTGTTAAATAGCCTTTAACAATGTTTTAGGACCGTGTCCTCTTTGGCAGATGCCAGTGAATGAAAATATTGCCTTGCTCTGCCTGACCCACAAATCCCCTTAGACATTTCTACTTGTTAAAAAGTGCTTGACCTTCTCAGGTAATGGCAGTGATGTATTCCTTCCATATATTATTAGTGTGGCAGTTAATAGAATTACAGTACAGCCCGTATGTGCTTGTACACTTTCTTATGCTCTATACTGTCTTTGTTTCCTGTACTGATCACCCTGAAACAAGAGATGAGATAAGAGATAAGCACTGCTCTGTCTGATCCACTAGTCCAGCTCTGTGGTGGTCATGGGGGTCATAACCATTCAAGACCAGCTAGTATGCAGAGAAGCAAACTGCACTCTGTACTTAATGAACTACAGAGTGCACTTATATGATAAGTGTAGCTGATAGACAGTGATTGTCGAAACACAAGTGGTCAGTGATATTCACTACATTACTTATTTAGATTACTTAACTACATTACTTAACTACATTACTTAACTACATTACTTAGCTACATTACCTAACTACATTACTTAACTACATTACTTAGCTACATTAATTAACTACATTACTTAACTACATTACTTATCTAGATTACTTAACTATATTACTTATCTAGATTACTTAACTATATTACTTAACTACATTACTTAGCTACATTACTTAACTACATTACTTAACTACATTACTTATCTAGAATACTTAACTATATTACTTATCTAGATTACATTACTTAACTACATTACTTAACTACATTACTTAGCTACATTACCTAACTACATTACTTAACTACATTACTTAGCTACATTACTTAACTACATTACTTAACTACATTACTTATCTAGATTACTTAACTATATTACTTATCTAGATTACTTAACTATATTACTTAACTACATTACTTAGCTACATTACTTAACTACATTACTTATCTAGATTACTTAACTATATTACTTATCTAGATTACTTAACTACATTACTTAACTACATTACTTAGCTACATTACTTAACTACATTACTTAACTACACTACTTATCTAGATTACTTAACTATATTACTTAGCTATATTACTTAACTACATTACTTAACTACATTAATTAACTACATTACTTAGCTATGTTACTTAACTACATTACTTATCTAGATTACTTAACTATATTACTTAGCTATATTACTTAACTACATTACTTATCTAGATTACTTAACTATATTACTTAGCTATATTACTTAGCTACATCATTATTAGCTGCATTACTTTACTACATTACTAAACTACATTAATTAACTATATTACATAACTACATCATTATTAGCTACATACTTAACTACATTAACTAACTACATTACTTAGCTACATTACTTAACTACATTACTTATCTAGATTACTTAACTATATTACTTAGCTATATTACTTAACTACATTACTTAACTACATTACTTATCTAGATTACTTATCTAGATTACTTAACTATATTACTTAGCTATATTACTTAGCTATATAATTATTAGCTACATTACTTAACTACATTACTTATCTAGATTACTTAACTATATTACTTATCTAGATTACTTAACTATATTACTTAGCTATATTACTTAACTACATTACTTATCTAGATTACTTAACTATATTACTTAGCTATATTACTTAGCTATATAATTATTAGCTGCATTACTTTACTACATTACTGAACTACATTACTTAACTATATTACATAACTACATCATTATTAGCTACATTACTTAACTACATTACTTAACTACATTAATTAACTACATTACTTAACTACATTAATTAACTACATTACTTAACTACATCACTTAGCTACTTTACTAGCTATTAGCTATATTACTTATGTTTCCACAGCATTTAGCTATGTTAGCTACATTTGTCTCATAGTTCCAGTGTAAGAAAGTGGAAAGGATGAAAATTGTGTGGATTTGCTTTCTGGAGATAGTCCCTATGTGATATGCAAAGCACTGTGGAAAAGTCAGTCTCAGAATTCAGTCAGTGAAGTGCCTGGTCACCCCGCTGCCCCAAGTAGAGATACAGAGAGACATGCAGTGATGCTAATGATGAAGTCAGACCGGGTTAATTTCAGCAAGGGAGAGACTGATGAGTCCTCACAGAAAGGGTCCTGCACCACACTATCCCCAAACCTCCCTCTCCCACACACGCATACACCCTCAGGACCACAAAATGAGATAGGCTTATGAGATATGAGGTACAACAGGGATGATAGTTAGAGGGCAGAAATGTGACAGACAGAGATAGGGAGCAGCAAGAGCAGAGAGAGAGAGAGAGAGAGAGAGAGAGAGAGACGGCGTGAGAGAGAGATAGAGAGTATGTGTGTGTGTTTTATGTTTAAAAAAAAAATTAATTAATTTAAATAAAAAAAAAAAAAAAAAAAAAAAAAATATATATATATATATATATATATATATATATATATATATATATATATATATATATATATATATATATATATATATAACAATTTACTATTAGACAATTCAATTATTAATAGTACATAGTACATATACATATATAGAGACAATGACCATATAGACAAAAGTGCTAGAAAATACCTTTTAAGCACTAAATTCAAGTGTTGCCAAAAATCAACCACGTATAAAATCAAGCACCTGGCCATGCAGATTTTTTTTTTAAAGAGCTCACTGAATTTGAGCGTAATTCCCTATAAAGATGACACTGTTGCAACAGGTCAGAATGTTATTTCTTCCCTCCTAAATATTCCACCACCAACTGTGAGTGATATTATTGAAAAATGAACTGTTTAGAAACCACAGCAACTCAGCCACAAAGTATCAGGCTATGTAAAGTTATGAAGCAGGGGCACAGAGGACTGAAGCGCGTAGTAATTCTTTAGGGTTAGCTCTTAGGGGTTGGCCAAGAACCTTTAGTTCCAGTGAAGGGAAATCTTAATCCTTAAGCATTAAGTACTCAGCATCAAGACATTTTGTACAATGGTATGCTTCCAAAAGTGTGGGAACAGTTTGGAGAAGACCCTGTTCGGTTCCAGCATGACAGTGTGTCCCAGTGCACAAAGCAAGACCCATAAAGGCTGGTTGGGTGGGTGAGTTTAGTGTGGAAGAACTTTACTGACCTTTACCTACATACCTTAGACCTCAACCCCGTCAAACACCTTTGGGATGAACTAGAACAGAGATTGTAAGCCAGGAGTTCTCGTCCACCATCAGTGTCTGACCTCATAGATGCTCGCCCGGATGAATGTGTAAAAATTCCCACAGACACACTTCCAAATCTTGTAGAAAGCTTCCCAGTAGATTGGAGCTGCAAAGGGAGGACCAAGTCCACTTTAATGTTTATGGATTAGAAATGAAATTCCATAAAAACTCTTGTACTTGTAAGCATCACATTCATTTTGTTATAGTGTTCTCTTAATGTAAGTAAATTCTTGGTTGAAGTTAAAGTTCGGCGATTGATTATACAATATCCTTACAATTTAAAGTGAAGGACACAAAAACTTTCAAATAATAGAGATACTTGTTTCTTTGTGTATACATATTGTGTATACATATACATATACATATCTTTAAAATGATAACTTTTCAGCAGAGAACAATACTCTTTAATTTCAGTATAAATGAATAGAAAGGTACCTAATTCAAAAGAGTTTTGTAACATTTATATTGGTCCAATCATCATGACATTTGGCACAAAATAATAATAATAATAATAATAATAATAATAATAATAATAATAATAATAATAATAATAATAATAATAATATATACAAGAGGAATAAGATGATAATTATTATAGTGAATACCTTATATATTTGTCTTTCTTTTCATCAAATACCTTCACCAAAGCCTTTTTTAAAATAAAAAAGTAATTATATTGATATAGTAAATAAACACTGTTAACCTTTAAGAAAGTTTTTACTTAAACACATTACCTAGCAAATTATGTTGAAAACTAAAAATCTTTCTTTGGACAGCGAGAGTATACATAAAGAAATATTCTCTGTAGTAATTATAAATGTGTGCACACCTCAAATTTCATTAGCCAAATGAATTAATGAACAGGCCAGTGTCTCCTAACAAGCCCTGTGTCAGTCTACTTGATAAGAACAGATTGCTCTGCCATTTTTGACCTGAAGGGACTTATATAATGCGTGAGTTAGTTGTGTCTCTGCAACCATGTGACAGCAATGGACAGAAAATGAGCAATGACTTTTCCCTTAAAATGAAATCTGCCTCTCTTTCTCTATCTCTATCTGTCATCCACTGCGTGTGCGCATCTGTGTTATAGTTGTGAGGACTTAGGGCTTCAGTAAAGTATGCAGAAAAACATTTAGAAGTCCTGTAATAATAAAAAATATTTAAAAAAAATTATAGAAATAATAATAATAATAATAATTATTATTATTATAATTATTATTATTATTATATGAATCTCGCAAATGTTTTTCAGCTGTTGTTATTAATAGTTTCTTTGTCAAACCTTAAAACACAACATTATCTTTTTTCTTTTCATAAAATACCTTCACCAAAGCCTTTTTTTCAAATATAACAGTTTTTTTCAAATATAACAGTGATATAGTAAGTACCCACTGTTGAAGTTTTAATATTAACAATATTAAATATTAAATATTAACAATAACCAGCACGTTAACATACATCCACCTATTCAGCCTACAGCAGTTTATGTCACCCGTCTCACACTGCAGTTTAACAGAATGTTTCAGTAGCTACTGCTTTTTGAGTGAGTGTCCATACAGGGCAGCCAATCAGAACAGAACTTATTTAAATACATCAGTCTTAAAGGCGCAGTAACAAAAACAAAGGCTGGAAAATACTCATGTAAAAATAAACTACAACTGTTTCTGGTATATAAACCAGCTCAAACATCATCAGGAAGATGTGGGCCCTTCAGTCTACTTGTATTATGTCTCACAAACTAAAATACATACACACACACACACACACACACACACACACACACACACACACAAACACACACACGAAAACTAACTTTGAAACATCAAGCTCTAGAAACTTGAAGGTCCGGAGATTTCTGTGACAGATGTGGCAAAGCTGGACAGCTAGGGGCTACAGTACACACACACACACACGCTGCCAGTACATCCAGGCTGAGCACAGTGAAGCTCCAAACTGGGTCACAGTCAGAGACACAAATCAAAACAGTCCTAAAAACAGCCACAGAGTAGCCCCAGACACACTTATCCTAAATCGTGACCATCCTCATGAGCGTACATTCACCAGCTCATCAACCACACAGTCAACTGTAAAGCAGACTCATAAAGCACATACACAATTTCATGTATTCGTAGATAAGTTATATGTTTACTTATGAACTCCCTGTAGGCCTATTTGCTGTCTGCCAGCATGAACTGACCTGAGGCTCCTTCACTTCGATCTGCTGGATTATGCATGTGTGTGTGTGTGTGTGTGTGTGTGTGTGCGTGTGTGTGTGTGTGTGTGAGAGAGAGAGAGAGATACAGAATATTCTTGTACTGTCCAACCGTGCATGTGAGCACTATGTGCACTCATTCTGGCCATAATTAACTTTCCTGCAGGACGCGAGGGATTTCCAACAAGACTGCACCTATTCTCAAGTGCCTGAGCTGAAGAAGACAGAAAAACAGCAGGGAACTTAACCAGAGAAATAAAATGCTCTAAACTTTGTACATTTGACAAAACTCTCCTTCTCTCCATACTTTACTATATTGTCACAGAAGTCATTGAGGCTTTATCTTGCGGCCCTAAGGGTTTCCTTCTGTAACTACTTAAATGGAACAAAGTACATTACAGTGGGAAACTGGAAGACCTTATGAGATCTGTGAAATAAAAGAAAACAAGAAATAATAATTCTATAATACATATCTGTTCATTTTTAATTCAATATAATCATCACTGCTGTATTTAATTTTTGCAAATGTTAGAGTATAACTTATAAAGTAAGTGCAAAGTTTTGGTTGGAAATAAAAGGGTTAATCTCTTTACATACCTATCACATAATTGTCCAATCAGGAGACAATTTTGCCTAATCAGAAACTGTCTAGTCAGGATCTAAACTGAAGACCTAATGAGTCACACCAACTGCCAACATAATTAGGAACTGACAGTGGAATCAAACCAATCACATTTTTGACTTACCATATATATATATATATACAAGACTGTCAGACTGTAGTCTGTTTCTCTGTATACTTTGTTTTTCAATGATCAGGACCCCCCAAGGACCACCACAGAGCAGGTTCAGTTGGTGGATCATTCCCAGCACTGCAGTGACACTGACGTGGTGGAGGCATGTTAGTATATGTTGTGCTGGTATGAGTGGATGAGACACAGCAGTGCTGCTGGAGTTTTTAAACACCTCTGTGTCACTGCTGGACTGAGAATAGTCCACCAACCAAAACTAGCCAGCCAACAGCATCCTGTGACCACTGATGAAGGACTAGAGGATGACTAACAGCAATAAGCTATCGCCTCTGACGTTACATCTACAAGGTGGACCATCAAGGTAGGCCTGTCTAATAGAGTGGACAGTGAGTGGACACAGTGTTTCAAAACTCCAGCAGCACTGTCTGATCCACTCAACGCAGCCACCCAAATAGAACCTGCTCTGTGAAGAACCAGGGGCTTAAAAAGTATACAGAAAAACAGATGGACTACAGTGTCTAATTGTAGAACTACAGAGTTCACCTATACGGTTAGTGGAGCTGATAAAATGTGGATAATATTATTATGTGAATGTACTCTCATCACACAAATAACATGTACACACAAAGATTTAGGATATATATACTCTGTATAACAAACAGCGTTTGTGTGGGTGGTAAGTAAAGAAAACAACTCTTACATGCTCACAAATTTAGACTTCAGCGCTGATAAAACCTGGACCCCCCATAGCTCTCCGAAATAATTTCTTCTTTCTTCCCTTTTCTCACTCTCCCACCTTATCTCTCTCTCTCTCTCTCTCTCTCATTTTCACACCTCATAAAAATGCAGCATACTACCACTGTACTGGGAATGTGTACAGCGCACTGTGTGTGTGAGTGTATGTGTGTGTGTGTGTGTGTGTGTGTGTGTGTGTGTGTGGTGCAGGGAGACTGTTGGTGATGCAGTATGTAATGCAGATTTTCATGGTGAATAACACTGCAGGTAATAATGCATCACTCCATCACACTTTATACGTCTTCTATGTTTTACTGCTATGTGTGTTATGAAGCGTCAAAAAATGCATCATATGTTGCTAACCTTTACAGTACATAGACATTTGCTGCACAAAATTATATTTATATTTTAATATTTGACTGTTTCTCCACATACATACTGTTCTTTTTCCTTTATTTGTTTAATTACATAACACTTTTGCATCTCTCTCTCTCTCTCTCTCTCTCTCTCTCTCTCTCTCCCTCTTTCTCTCTCCCTTTCTGCTGCAGTCATGATGCTGACCACAATTGTTATTATTTTTTCAATTGCAGGTGCTGTTTTCTCTCGTTCCCTCTCTTGCTGGTTCGCCTTTATTTCAGTCAGCACAGGAAAAGCGTCTGGCTGGGAAATAAACTACCGCATCCTTTTCTCCAATATGCAGTATGACAGGTTCCATATACATATGCATGAGTGAGGCACATAACTAACCTCTGCACTCATTTTCATAATTCCCATTATGTTAAACAAACCACTGGAGCTCCATCCATGAGCTGCCTTTTTTTCGCTTCCCTCCACCTCCCCATCCCCTGCCCCCTGTCAATCTCTCTCCTCTCCTCTCTCTCTCTCTCTCCATTTTTTTCTGCTGAATTCAAGCTTCTTCATCCCTGCGTATCGACTACCCACAACACTGCCTGATAAGAACTCTCTGAAGACTTGCAAATAAACCCACCGCATTCACAGTATCGATCAGCGGTACATACTGCTCAATCTGTAGGTAGCACGTTTTTCATTATCTTTCATATCACATTAAACGTGTTATTTGGTTAATCTCAGTATGATTTACTGTCAGATTCTTTTGTAAGCACTGTGCATCTTATTTGACCAACAAAATCGATTCTAGTGTTGTAATTATTATTATTAATGTACTGCATGTATAAATCTTGTTTTTTTTTAATGACTCACTTTTTCAGCATTGAAAAAACACCAGCTGCACAGTAGTTTGTTCTCTTGCCACATTGTCCAATGAAAAGCACCAGACTCTCTGCTGATATACAGAAGTCTAACTTGAGAGACACAGAGACAAGTGGACCAAAACATTTACCAAAAATGTTTTCCACAGCATAACAGACCTACTAGAGCCCACCACTGTAGAGGTCAAGAGGGTGTAGAGCCAATCTCAGTGTCATCAGGCAAAGGCGGGGTACAGCATGGACAGTTTGCCAGTCCATCGCATGGCCAACACTCACTCACACACACCTATGGGAGAAAACTGACTTAAGCACGGGGAGAAAATGCAAACTCCACACAGAACGGCCCAAACCGGGAATCAAATCCGGATCATCTTGTTGTGAGGCTACAGTGCTAACCACTACACCACCGTGCTAACTACTACACTGCCGTGCTGCCACTCAGAAACATCTTTTCTGCAATTAGGTACTCTTTTTTCTTTTTTATATTGAAATATTGAATAATATATCATTGAGACATTAAAATTGACCTTACATGTGTGCTGGTCAAAACCCCAAATTAGCTTAATTTGTCACTACTGAAACAGTTTTGACAGCATTCTTATTGCTGTGTAAATAAAAATATATAAATGTTCGGTCATTTATATGAATAAAATAAGCAGAATTAAAATATAGGGCCACTCATGGCAAAAGGATTTAATCCAAAGTCCAAAATGAGTTTAAATCAATTCAGTAGACCGGTCCATATACACTAAATACTACATATATATGTGTGTTTGCGTGAGTGTGTGTGTGTGTGTGTGTGTGTGTGTGTGTGTGTGTGTGTGTGTGTGTGTGTATGTGAGCGTACAAACATTTATACATAGACAGATATTAGGTGGACAGATATTATTTACAGTATGTCCTTTATAACACAACCCAGGCATTTAGTTTGTCCTTCAAATGGTATGTAGAATTCAGCTGTTCAGATGACACCATTGTGTACTATTTTTATCAGACATGTATTGGGTTTCCCTACCGTGGGTCTAAAAATAGACAGAGAGTAAAAAGGGGGGTGGGCAAGGGAGAGGAGAGAGAAAGCGAGAGGAGGATGAACGATTGAAAAACTAGTCCTCCCTTGCTGGTGTATCCTCTTTTGCATTAGAGTGGTGGATCGATAGAGTGGGCACATCCCTCTGCTTTAAGACTATCCTTTAGTGTAGTCACTAATGCAGGTCACTCGGTTATAAATAGACGCATTCACATGCATGTACAGTACACATAAAATGCAATAATCTACACATGGTATGTAATACACATTCAGTAACAGTCAAGCTAAGGTGTCGTTTCCTCCCTTAAACTCAAAGGATGTGTATTTAAGCATGCAAATCTATTCCACATGCTTATAACTGCATAATATGCATATTAATTTTATAGTTACCACCAAGTAATTATAAATTATAAGTGTGAAAATGATTAACTGAATAACATACCTGGGGTATAGGGGGTTAAGTCTGATCCTTCAACTGTCTATGCAACCGTTGAAGCGGCAACTCTTTGGCTGCTGTGGTCTATAATCCCATAATCTATTTTTTTCAGAACTCCCTTTGTTGCAGGGTTCAAGAATTTGAAACCCAAGCTTTTTTCTATTGCCCACTGGGAAAATCTCTCAAACATGTAGTTTTCCTGACAATTTTACTTTTCTGTTGAAAGAGTGCTTCTTAGTTTTTCACTGGAGGATAATTCTGTTACATTTGGCAAGAAAAGGGGCTTCTACTAAAGTAAAAAACATTTTATTGTTTGTGGGATTCCTTATGGTGAAGACTAGATATGTCTAGAAATAAGTCAGGAGTTAGCAAACCTGGAGACCAATCAATGAAACGAGATTGGAGCGAGGTGTAGAGCTACTTTGACTAATAAAAGAATAAAATCGTTTTGAGTTTCCTATTCACAAGAAGCATCTGCTGATGTGAACCATGCCTCGCAAAAAAGAGATCTCCAAAGACCTACTATCAAGAATTGTTGATTTGCATAAAACTAGAAATCGTTACAAAGTAATCTCCAAGACTTCAGGTATTAATCCATCCACAGTTAGACAACCTGTCTACAAATGGAGATGACTTAGTACTGTGGCTACTCTCCCTAAAAGTGGGTGCCCTGCCAAGTTAACTTCAAAGGCGCAACGCAGAATGCCCAGAGAGGTTAAAAAGGATGCTGGAGTAACAGCTGAAGGCTTAAAGGAATCACTGGAACTGGTCAACATCTCTGTTCATGAGTCTACCATACGCAAATCCATCGTCAAAATGCCATCATCGAGAGGAAAATAAATTCTCAGGGTGTCAGTGAAATGTCAGGGTGGCTGTCCACCAATTAAAGCTCAGTAGAAGTTGGTTGATGCAGCAGGACAATAACCCTAAACATGGAAGTAAATTTACTTCAGAATTGAATCAACAAAAGAAAATCTGCCTTTTGGAGGAGCCTGGTTAGAGTTCAAACCTGAATCTAATAGAGATGCTATGGAATGACCTCAAGAGAGCTGTTTATACCAGACATCCTAAGAATATGGCTGAGCTGAAGCAAGTCTGTAAGGAAGAATTGTCCAAACTTAACCAGTTATTAAATCTAAGAGTTCACTTACTTTTTCCAATACAGACATGAAATATTATAGTT
The DNA here is from genome assembly GCA_021613375.1 of Megaleporinus macrocephalus. Lineage (NCBI taxonomy): Eukaryota > Metazoa > Chordata > Actinopteri > Characiformes > Anostomidae > Megaleporinus > Megaleporinus macrocephalus. Next base: position 28,496,149 of record CM038703.1, read on the forward strand.
GTTTGTGTGATATTAGGTTAAGCACATGGTGTTTGTCTATACTTTGGACTTGTAGATGTTGATGTAGATCAGATCACATTTTATAACCCATTAATGCAGAAAACCCAGGTAATTTCAAAGGGTTCACATACTTTTTCTTGCCACTGTAGCTGTCAAAATATATTATGTACTTTGTGTAAACTATTATTTCTAAGCTGCTTGAAAATGGATACATTTTCAGAAGAATTTTCTGTGTTTTTTCTACATAATTCAGTTGATGGACTGTAAACAAAGTGGTTGAAAAGATGACAACACATTACAAACAGCTATTTCATTTACAGTCCAAACAGCCATATACATGTACATTTTTATATTGTTAATATGAAATAGTGATCAATCTAAAAATAAAAGATTGCTTTGGGTACTGTTCTGTCTTATAACACCCTTCAAGTACGTTATCTCAAAAGTATCATTAAACAGTGTGTCAGGCATCATATTTGTAACCATGAAATTAAATAGTAAAGGCATTATACAGTTCTGACATCTGGTTGTTTTCACCACCACTGTATACAGTTCCAATTTGTTAAGTTTCTTTAGAACAGATAATTTAATGTCAAACCACTCAGAATTACTTTTTTACATCTTAAGTATTTAATTCTGTAGGAAAAATGGAAGGAGTTCTTCTTCAAAGGCAGTACATTCCTGATTTGTACACTTTTAAAAATGAAGGCTACTGAATGGTTCTTGGAC